>JAYESA010000021.1:3710000-4310000 GCA_036927795.1 Iris macrosiphon
TTTCGAAATTTGTGTTTGGATCTTAATAATATACATAATTAAAATTTTGGTCTCAAATGTGTCACCAAAAGCTCAAAACTGTCACATATGTTTTATATTTTCTTGATGTTGTACGTTTTTGGGTGCAGTTTGTATTTCATGAGCAAACTTAGTCTCTAACATTTTCCTGTGTTCTAGATAGATCTTTAGAGGAGATTGTTTACCATTTAGAATTTTTTTTTTTTTTTTTCGGTAAGCTCTCTCTTTGATTATTCCACTTAGTTGAGCAAAGTTGACGTTAGGCAGACTATTTAGTTTTTAAATAGTTCTTTAAGGTTGACATCAAGTTACACTAACATCATCTGTAAAGCTGACTGGCTCTCTCTCTTTCTACCTAGGTTTTGTGCTTGTCCTTAATTTTGAGAGAAGAAGATTCCTACTGTTTTGACAGTATTGCTAGCTAGCTAGAAGGTATATATAACAACCCTACCTGTTTGATATAAAAGCCCAAGCGAGTCCGAGGATGCTTGCATATGAATTCGGATTCATAGCTAGCTTAAGCCAAACGATCTTCATCAAACACCATAACGAAGGCCTCTTCCCTACTACCTCCAGATCTCCCTTACTTGTCGCAGAATCGATAGCCACTACCGTCTGGCCTCCGTCGTTACCACTGCCAGAATCGGGAGGACTGCTTGCAGGAGTGGCACGAGCCGCCATCGACGTCCCCACACTCCCGCTCTTCCTCACCTCGAGCACGAACAACAACAGGGTCAGCCACGCGATAGCCTGGACGACCGATATCTGCACGACTAGGTCCTGCGCCCACCGCCCGTACATGGCATTAAGCAGAGGGACCCCCATAACGAGCGAATTCGTCAGTGTCGAGAGGGAGAAGCCGGTGATGGTCCAGCAGTAGCTCCCCTTGCTGCCACTGCACTTGGCCCATGCAGCAAGGACCAGCAAGATGACCAACTTGGACACGGCGTCCGCAGCAATGAACCGATAGTTCATGGCGAAGGGGTCGATGTGGAGGGTGAACTCTAAGGCGAACATGGGAAGGGTGAAGAAGGAGACGAGGCGGCTGATCCCCTCGCTCTGCTCCTTGGTGAAGATCCGCCACCAACGTATCGAGCCGTAGCCGAGGCCTAGCGCAACGTAAAGCGGCACCATGGCTGATACCACCTTGTATACGTCCCCCATCGTATCATCTTGCCTTGCTAATTAAGTTTAAGATTTGCCTCTCTTTGGTGGAATGGGACATGGTAATGAGAAGCATTGGATATTTGTATATATAGTGGTTGGGGAAGGGGAGGGGGCATTGAGCAGGAGAAGGAAAGAGATGGGAGGAGAGTGGAGTAAAGGATACTAATTCTTTCGATGCGGATGCTCATGTGAGCAATAGTGGTGTGAGAACTTGTCGGGTTTTTTGAGAGGTTTGGTTTGAGCCATAGAATGGAGGCTTGTGGGGAAGGCTTGGAATAAGGAACCAAGAGTTATTCCACTTCATGTTGGCAAGAAGGTTTTGGAGGGTTTTACGTACTCAAATTATTGGCTTTGTTATTCCACAAGATCATGTAATGATGTTAGGGTGCACTTAGTAATAGAGGAATATGGAATATATACGTGTTTAATCTCTATCTTGCCCCATGATTCAAATATATTTTCTCCCTCCATTTGTGCATACTGTAACCCGAAATTTGTTTTCAGAATCAATAACTATACCCCATTATTTGATTTGGAATAAGTATATTGAGGGCTTCATTATGACTATCATTTGTTTGTAGCATATGCTTATTCTAATCATAGTATATACAGTCCTTCAAATTCCTATGGCCTATAACTCATATACCTTGGGAACGAGCGCAGGAATACCGTTTTCCAAACCAAAAGAACTTGTTCAGGACAAAAAAAAGATTGGCACAACCCAAACACGATTCTGAAATCCATAATCACACAGAAGCACAACGCAAACACAACCGATTTTTACTTGAAAAACTTTGACTTAAATCACGAGAAGATCGGAGTCCAACACGAAAAAGTCTCCACTAATGGAATAAAAAAAGTTTATATACCGACTCCTTTACAAACTCCTCGACCGATCCACATGGATCACCACAATTCTTCAAATAAGAATAAAAATTGATTATAAAGTGAATAAGGGATTACCGAAGACAAGAAGACAAGGAAGGACCGATGTAGAACTCCACGAAGAAACTGTTCTTCAATCAATCACAAACCCTTCAAATCTCTCCACCCTCTTGGTTGAAGAAGTACACCCTTGAGAAAACTCTCCATAGATTGTAATGTATGGAGATTAGAGATAGAAAATTCTTATTTAAACCACTACAATTCCGAAAAGATTTGGGCCAATGATTTTGATCCAATGGTGTTAATAAAACAACCAAGTTTTGCTTTAGCACCGACACTTGTATACTAACGGTATACTAGCGACGGTATACGAAAAATGGGCACTTTGTGCCAAAAGCGTTCTGGAACAGAATATTGTATCACCATGTACCGGCAATATATCGATAGTGGTATACCGGGCGATGTACCACTGGCACTGATAAAACTCTGTCCAGAGTCTGACACACGCTCAAATCATGCCACATTTGTCGCATTCGAATCTCTGAGCTTCTCCGACACATGGATGGCTCTAGTCACACTCCCTGGTGATCTCCACATAGGTTTAGATTTCCATCCAACACCAATATATCTCCCCCTTCCCAACTAGGTGGAGGAGCCCACCTTTCTTACGTTCCTGCAATAATACCCAAAACTTTTCTTTGGCACAACCTTCATGAGCATGTCTGCTCCATTGTCCTTTGTATGAACCATTTTAAGAATTGCGTCCTTCACCTCTAGCATATCTCGTATTCAGTGGTATCGAATTATAATATGCTTGGACAAACAATGAAATGTTTCATTCTTCCAAGGTAAATAGCACTTCGGCTATCACAAACCAAAATTTATTTCTCTTGCTTAAGCCATATCTTCTCCAGGAACTTATTCATCCATAGTAACTCATTTTTAGCCTCCGTTCACCGTAATAAATTCCTTTTTCCTAGTATACAAGGCAACACATGCACTTTTACAACTATGACTACCATGAAACTACTTCACTAGCAAACATTATTATATAGCCTAAAGTCGATCTTCTAGTATCCACATCTCCAGCCATATCTGTGTTCACTGCCAAAATATGATGAAATAGTGACATTTTTAGCGATGTCGTCATAAAACGTCGCTAATGTTATAGATTTTAGCAATTCCAAAAATAAACCTCGCTATACGTCGCTTTTGGCGACGCAAAGCGACGTTTAGCAACTGTACTTGGATTTTTTTAAAGAATAGTTGCTATAAGCTTCTTTAACGTCGCTAAGTTTTTTGATTTAGCGATATTTTTACCGACGTTGCTTATTTTTTAATTAGCAAAATTTTTAGCGACGACGCTAACGTCGTAAAATTTTCAATTAGCAACGTTTAGCGACATTTTGTATTCAAGTCGCAGTATATTAATATATTGGCGATGTTTAGCGACGTCTATTTTAGACGTCGCTAAAATATTTCATATAGGGTTCAGGATTTTATTTTTCCCTATTCTCTAGAATCCAAAAATGAAAATTTCAAAAGCCCCCCCCCCCTGTCGAAGTCCCCACCCCCCAGGGCATCCTTCTCCCTCCGGAGAAGTCCCTCCCCCTCCGGCAAAGTACCCCCCTCGCGATGCTGCTCCCCTATGGCGGAGCTCCTCCCCTCCGTCGCAGCTGCTCCCCTCGCACATCTCCTCCCCTCCGACGACCTCGGGCTTCGGCTTCTCATCCTCCTCTTTTAGGTAAACCCTAACCCTAACCCCCTCTCTCTCTTTCTCTCTCTCTCTCTCTCACACACACACACACAGATATGAACACGATATTTGATACAGGATACGACACATACATAGATATAGATACGACACATACACTAACACGATATGTCACTGACATGACACGGGACATGACACAGACCCTAACCCTAACCCTATCCCTCTTCATTGACACGATACAGGACATGACACAGACCCTAACCCTAACCCTATCTCTCTTCACTGACACGACACATGACATAAAACAGACCCTAACCCAAAGCCAAAATACGATACAGATCTTGACTCAAGAAGAGTCATATACACGGACACGGGAATGACTCTTCAAAGTCGAGACACGACACGGTATTAGCTTCTTCTAGAACTCGTATCCAACTTGGGTTAGAGAAGTGTCAAACCTATCCTTGACATAAGAGTTCGTGTTCGGGTGGTTGTGGCACGGCATGGGTGTATATATCACGTAACCAAGGATATAACGTCTCCCTCGGCCCCGATGACCCCCATCTGCTTCCCTCAACCCCGACGACCCCCCTCCTCAGTCAGAGGGTCAGGTAACCTATATTTGGAGTGATTGTCATTTTTATAATATATACTACCAAATATTCACATGAGTATATACTTGAAAGATGTATATTCATCTTTGTAGAAGTATCTAGAAATGGATCTAAATTACTATTTGCATCATCGTTCGTGGATGTACCACCACCATCCTGATGACATGTGTGGTGTGTGGGATAAATTCATAGAGGGTGTACAGCAGTTTCTGTGGTTTGCCAAGGCGTTCCCTTAGTACATGGATGGCACCAAAACTAAATGTCCATGTGTGAGATGTCACAACTTAAAATATCATCCAGAAGTGGATGTCACATATCATTTGTAATCGAAGGGTTTCATGCCAAATTATTATCAGTGGACCACACACGGAGAACTTATATCTTTAGCATTGGAGTCGGAGCCTTATGTGGATCCATATATGGATGTCCACGACCACGCTACTTACGACGATGGGTGGGTTAACATAGTTTTTGATACGGCGGGACCTAGTTTTGATCCGGACAATCACGATGCAGCTGATGAGGCACCGAATACCGATGCTGTAAAGTTTATGGAGTTACTGGAGAATGTAAGGACTCCATTATATCCTGGTTGTGAGGATCATTCACCGTTGGAGGTGGTTACAAGATTGTTGAGCATCAAGTCCGATTTAAACATGGTGCGAGAATACTACAACCGACTGATGGTGTTGATTATAGAAATCTTGCCAGAGGGTGCTAAGTTCCTAAAGACTTCTACCGATGTAAGAGGATGGTGAGATCGCTCTGGATGAGATACGAGAAAATTGATGCATGTCACAATGGTGCATGTTGTACTACAAAGACGACAAGGATAAATATGCGTATAGATTATGTGGTACTGGTCGCTACAAGGCCACTGGTAGAGGAAGGTCTGTCCGTGCAAGGAAGCCTACCGATTCGATGCACTACTTGCCTTTAACGTCGCGGTTGCAGAGGTTATTTTTGGTGAAGGAGACTACAAAAAATATGAGTTGGCACATGCGGGTACATATTGAAGGAATGTTGGATCATCTATCTGATGGAGAAGCATGGAAGCATTTTGGTCGAGAGTATCCATATTTTGCTTCGGATCCGCGTAATGTCAGATTAGGGCTCTCCTCCGACGATTTTACCCCATTCTGACTTTCGAGCTCCCAGTATTCGTGTTGTCCTGTGATCGTCACTCCGTACAATCTTTCGCTTTGGATGTGCATAAAGACTCCGTATATGTTCCTAACCATTATTATCCCGAGTTTGAACAATCCGAAGAGGAACATCGATATATATTTACAGCCGATGATAGATGAGTTGAATCAGCTGTGAGAAGTAGGTTCCAACGCGTACGATATTTTTAGAAAGCAAAATTTTTAGATGAGGGCAGCACTTATGTGTACCTGTCACGCCCCAGTCCCAAAATACCGAGGGACTAGATACGTGGCAATGGCCAGCAGCACGCACCGATGGACAAACCCAATTTAATGGATCCATCAGGGCATACTTAAGCTGTAAAACAAAGTCTACGACAATCATGGCACAACTAATCTCATCCACACAAGATAAAATATGATCCACAGAAATAAGAAATATAAATCATCAACCAGTCTCAACAAAGTGCTTCGGGGAACAACCCGATAAATATCTGATACAATGGTTCAACAGACCAGAAATATAATGACTGAAATAAATAAATAAATACTGAGCATGGAACATGGATGCTCAAGAAAAGTCTTCGGCTAACACCTCGTCCTCGGATGGCGGTACAGCTCCTGGATCAGCTCCTACTGCGGTCCCGTAAACCTTGGGATAAATCTCGTCTGCAAATCCTGGGGACATAATCCGGATCCAGGTCCTCAGGGGACATAGCAAGGTACAGATAATAATACAAGCCAAAATATAAGCAGTGCAGCAAATAATGAGATAAATAGGGTAAGTATGTAATCATTTGTGTGAAATGCAAGAGTGAACATCAATAGTACTCAGGCTGAAACAACTATAAGCTCTGTGTAGGGGAGCCGGTAGCCGTGATATCATGAGGTGGTCTAGCTCAGCGGGAGACTGAGTAGCCGGCATAATATAGTCAACCTGTAGCTTGTGGGTCTCTCCAGCAATAGATGGAACAATAAGGGAATACTAAATAACCAGCTAAGTGATATGCAAGATAAGAGCATCACTAGAACTCAGGCTGAAACTACTACAAGCTCTGTGTAGGGGAGCCGGTAGCAGCAGTAATAATGAGTAATGGGCCAAGCTCGGGTTTCAGAGTCTTGTGCCTCACAATAATAGGGGTGTATATATATGATCAGCCTGTAGCCTGTGTGTCTCTCCCCACCCAATATAACCACGCATATCATGACCATAACGTCTCATGTCCATGTCAGCGGGATCATACTAATGCACAAGTCATAAAGTATCTAAGAATATAGTATCTCTGTCAAGTCCTGTATCCTATACAGAATCACCACGAATATCTCGGGAAAATCCTGTCTCATGAATGGTGTCAAGTGTCCTGGGTCATATGGTACTTGATAAGACAAGTACGAGAAGATAAAGTGTCACGAATATCCATCTCTAGATGACAATACACAACACCGCGTACGGTGTTTGCACCCGACTGATAATCGGACGCTAAGTACATCACACGGTCCTAGGTTAAGCATGCACAGCAATATAATAAAGCAAGGAAAATATGTAACAATACTGCAGAGTTTGGCAAGGTACACTTGCCTGGTGTTTGAATATCAACAGTCGTCCCGGTATCAGTGGATCCTGTGGGTACTCCTCCAAAAGTTGTAATAAACATAACCAACCATCTCAGAAGATTTCAAATAGCTAGAAACGCATGTCCTTAAGTCCAATTTGGACACAAGGGCAAAAATGATATTTCCGGGCCAAAGCGGGGTCCACATGTGGGCCACTTTACACCGAAAAGCGTGTTAGGTTCAAAGGTCTCCAAATTCGTCAAACTCAGTGTCTATAAGTCAGGAACGATGATACGAACCCAACGGAACTTCCAGAATTGGATTCCGATGAGCCGATCACAAAATCGCCCGTCAAGTGGAGCCTGTGGGGCCCACGATACGCGATTTTGTCAACGTTCTCAGAATCGGACCAAACTTGGGTCATAGGACCAGCGTATTGCTACGAGTCCGATGGCGCAAGTTTCGTCTCGGTCCGACGTGTGTACACAAAGTTACAGCGTGTTCCAGAATGGACGGATACGGGGCATTGTCGACGGATACGCGTTGATTCCGGTGTGCACGCACATCCGAATCGACTTCTGCGAAATCCCACACGTCCGTATCAACGTCGCTCACATTTTGGTAAAGACCGCGTGCGACCAAGTCGTCCCGTTTGGCGGGGCACACTCAGTTCCGGGGTGAAACAGGGCGTTGGTTTTCCTGTTTTTGGATCGCGGTTTACGATCACCACAGGACGCGATGCACCGAGCGGGTTGCACGGACACCGAGATGGTTATACAGTCTACGCGTAGCAACTAACGGAAACTAAAATGGAGTTACGAGGTGAGAGAAAATGGTACCTGAACAGGGCTCCGTGAACGCTGAATTCCACGTGTCCGAGAGTCAACTTCGTGTCCTGGTCGAGAATTCCCGTGTCTGCCGTGAGTCCAAGCTAGGGTTCTGACTCGGGGGCAGTGGGGTTTCGCCGGAGGGAGTCGGCTCGGGGTCGTCGACGGCCTGGCGGCAGCGGCGCCGGGTCTGGGGCTGTCGTTGGGTTCGGGGAAGGTCGTCCCGGGTCTGTCGATGGCTGGGTCGACTCGGGGGAAGCGGCGGAGCGGTGAGGTCAGCGCGGCTGTGGGAACGGCGGCTGAGCAGAGACGACTCATCGGCCTGAGCGGAGGGGAAATCGGCCTAAGCGGAGGGGTGCGAGCACGACGGGGCTAGGGGTCGTGCTGGACTCGGCGGAAGGGTCGAACACAGGGGAGTCAGGGTCGGCGGCGCTCGAGATGGGAGGAGCACGGCTAGGGTTCCGGCGAAGTAGTCGGAATAAGGTGACGGCGCGGCGGCTAGGGTTTTCCAAGGCCTGGGCACGGATGTCGAGGCGAGAAAATATAGGCTGTGCACAATAAATTCGGTAGCTAGGGTTCCGATGCGGGTTTGGGTCCAGGTCGGGTTTGGCTCGGATCCGACCCGACCCTGACCCAATAAGTTGGGTTTGGTTTGGTTTAATCAGGGTTGGTTTGGTTTATCAATCCAATAGTTTTTAAGGGTTAAACGCGTCTCCGGAGTCCAATAAATTCACCGAAAAATACCCCATGTCCGGTTTTCCATTTTACATCATAAAATATTATTTTCATAATATTTTAACATCAATTAACAGCATTTAAAAATACTTTGATCACCATTACCTTGGTTCTTCATCCAGAAAAATGCCCGAAAAATTCGGGAAAATTGTATTAAAATTATTCTGAAAAATAGGGTGTTTACAATCTACCCCCCTTAAGAGGATTGCGTCCTCGCAATCAAAGAATAAGCTACTAAATAAAGAAGTATAAAAATTTCAAGATTGCTTAGGTGATAACTGCCTCCGTGAATAAGTGGGGAATACGCTGGCGCATACTATCCTCTCGTTCCCAAGTCGATTCGCCAGGAGAATGATGTTTCCAAGCTACACGAACCAGTCTGATTGTCTATCCTCGTAATGTCTTCTCACTGACGTCGAGGATGCCAACTGGTTGTTCTTCATATCTCAAGCTAGGGCCCACTGCGATCTCTGAATAATCGACTACGTGACTTGGGTCGGTCACGTACCTTCGTAGCTGTGAGACGTGGAATACATCATGCACTCCCTCTAAGGATGGTGGTAATGCAAGACGATAAGCCACCTCACCAACGCACTCTAGAATATCAAATGGCCCAATATACCTTGGGCTCAACTTGCCTCTACTCCCAAATTGAATGGTACCTCGAGTGGGCGAAATCCTCAAGAATACGTGCTCTCCTTCTTTGAACTCTAGGGGACGTCTGTGAGTATCAGCCCAATGCTTCTGTCTGTCCTGAGCTGCTCGTAGATGATTCTGAATCTGTTTTACCTTCTTCACTGTCTGCGTTACCAATTCTGGACCCAGTATTTGACGTTCACCAACGTCACTCCAACATATACGCGATCTGCACTTCCTTCCGTATAATGCCTCGAATGGTGCCATCTGAATGCTGGCCTGATAACTGTTGTTGTAGGAGAACTCCACTAAGTGTAAATGATCTTCCCAAGATCCTCCAAAGTCTAGCATACATGATCGCAACATATCCTCCAAGATCTGAATGGTGCGCTCCGATTGGCCATCTGTCTATGGGTGGTAAGCGGTGCTGAATTTGAGTCTGGTGCCCAGACTCTCTTGCATGCTTCTCCAGAAATGAGATATAAATCTCGAATCTCGATCTGATACAATACTAACCGGCACTCCATGTAATTTGACGATTTGTCGCATATACATGTCGGCTAGTACCTCTGTGGACTGACCAACTCTAAATGGCAAGAAGTGTGCCGATTTAGTGAGTCGATCCACAATAACCCATACTGCATCTCTTCCGCTGGGGCTCCTTGGAAATCCTGTGACAAAATCCATCGTGATATGTTCCCACTTCCATTCTGGTATAGGAAGCGGCTGTAACATACCTGCAGTCCTCTGATGCTCGGCCTTTACTTGCTGGCAGACTAAGTATTTGGCCATAAATCTTGCAATCTCCCTTTTCATTCCATGCCACCAGTAATACTGTCTCAAGTCTCGGTACATCTTGGTTCCTCCTGGGTGAACAGAGTACATAGAGCTATGTGCTTCAGTCATTAACTCTTGTCTCAATTCTCCATTTGGAACATACAAGCAATTTCCAAACCTCAATGTCCCGTCTTCATGTATGCGAAGTCCTGTCTGCATGCCTGCTTCTGTCCTCTCTTTCAGTCTTCGAAATCTAGCATCGGTGGACAATGCCTCTTTAATCTTCTCCACGAGTGATGACTTAACTTCAAGATTAGCCATAAAGCCATTCTGTCCTGGTAAAACAACCTCTATCTGAAGCTCCTGTAGATCTCTCAATAACTCGGGCTGCATCGTCAAGAAATAAGCCGTAGGCTTCCTGCTGAGTGCGTCTGCTACGACATTAGCCTTTCCCGGATGGTACTGCAGATCTATGTCAAAATCTACCATCAGTTCAAGCCAACGTCTCTGCCTCATGTTAAGCTCCTTCTGAGTATATACATACTTCAGACTCTTGTGATCGGTGAAGATTTCTATCTTCTCTCCATAAAGGTAGTGCCTCCATATCTTCAATGCAAATATAACTGCTGCTAGCTCCAGATCGTGTATTGGGTAGTTCTTCTCGTTGACCTTCAACTGCCTCGATGCATAAGTAATGACTTTGCCATGTTGCATCAAAACACATCCTAATCCACTACCTGATGCATCACTGTAAACAACAAAACCTCCTGACCCCGAAGGAAGAGTCAGGACAGGTGCTGTTGTTAATCTTCTCTTCAATTCTTCGAAGGCCTTCTGGCAGTCTTCTGTCCATATAAACTCCTGGTCTTTACGTGTCAACTTCGTCATCGGTTCTGCAATCCTTGAGAAATTTTCTACAAACCTTCGGTAATATCCCGCAAGTCCGAGAAAACTTCTCACTTCTGCAACTGATGTGGGTGTAGGCCAGGTCTCTATTGCCGCAACTTTCTCGTGATCCACTGAAAGTCCTTCTCCTGAGATGATATGTCCCAAGAAAGGCACTTTGTCCATACAAAACTCACACTTACTGAGTTTGGCATATAACTTCTCCTGCCTCAAGGTCTCTAGCACAATTCTGAAATGCTCCTCGTGCTCTTCGTGGCTCTTGGAATATATTAGAATGTCGTCAATGAACACAACCACAAATTTATCCAAGAACTGATGAAAGACTCTGTTCATTAAACTCATAAACACTGCTGGCGCGTTGGTTAAACCAAACGGCATTACCAAGAACTCATAATGTCCATACTTGGTCCTGAAAGCTGTCTTCGGTATGTCTTCCTTCCTTACTTTGATCTGATGGTAGCCGGATCTAAGGTCAATCTTCGAGAATACCCTTGCACCACTCAATTGATCGAATAGATCATCAATACGTGGTAAGGGATACCTGTTCTTGATGGTCACAGCATTCAGTGCCCTGTAGTCAATGCATAACCGTACTATTCCATCCTTCTTCGGCACAAATAATATGGGTGCTCCCCAAGGTGAAACACTGGGCTGAATGAAATCCTTCTCCAGAAGATCATCAACCTGTTCCTTCAACTCCACTAACTCCTTAGGTGATAGCCGATATACTGATGAAGTGATAGGCTCTGCTTCTGGAGTTAAGTCTATTGTGAATTCTATTTCCCGATCAGGCGGTAAACCTGGAAGATCATCAGGAAATACATCCACAAATTCTGATATGACTCTTGGGTAACCTGTCTCCCCTTCTACAGATAGTACCCTAAGAGTAGGCTGAACTCCTTGCTCTACTGCTCCTCGAAGAAACTCAAATTCTGGATGTCCAGGCAGTCTAAATATAACCCGCCCAAGTCGGCAATCAAGAGTCGCATGGTACTGACTTAACCAGTCCATACCAAGTACGACATCGTAATCCGGCATGGAAAAGATCAGAAATTGAGCTCGCATTTCTCTTACACAGACTACTACAGAACATGATCTACAGACGTCACTAACCGGAATAATTCCACCTCCCGTAAGAATTCTCTTCATCTTCGGAAGGGGTGCGGTAGCTACTCTATGGGTGGCTACAAAGCTAGATGTTATAAATGAATGTGATGCTCCAGAATCAAATAATGCTACAGCTGGTAATGAAGCTACTAAAATAGTACCTGCGATGACCTCGCCTGCGGTAGCCTCCTCCTCAACAGCTAATGTGAATGCCTGTCCTCGTCCCTGAGCTGGACCTCTCTGCTGTTGCTGAGCCTGTTGAAATAGAGCTGCCTGTGGTGCCAGGGGTGGTCTCTGCTAATTTCTTCCTGGGGCTGGTGGCCTGACGCCTCCAACTCCTGTCTGCTGTGCTCCTACTGCTGGATAAGCTGGTCGTGGTGCAGGTAAAGCTAGTCTCGGTGCTCCCTCTCTGCGCTCTGTGTAGTCTCTGGTTTGATGCTAGTTGGACCCGCAAGCCAGGCAGAGTCCCAACTTGCGTCTGCATTCTCTCTCAATGTGACCTATCTTGCCGCAGTGGTGACAAGTAGGAAGAGATATGGCCCTGTGTGCTGTCCTCTCTGGCATACTCCTCTGAGACCGTTTTGCTGAATCCCCATGTGCTGTCCTGGATGGTGCTGATGGGATTGGCCTCTTCAGGTTCGACTCCCTTCTAGTGACGCGCTCCATGCGTCGTGCTGCTGCGAGAACGTCGGTATAAGATGTAGGTGCGACCGATCCAATCAATCTCTGGAGCTCGAACTTCAGCCCGTCAAAGAACTTCTCAGCTTTCTCTTCCTCTGTCGCAATCAAGGTTGGGGCAAAGCGACTGAGGCGAATAAATTCCGCATTATATTCTTCCACTGTCATGTTGCCTTGGATAAGGCGGTTGAACTTGTCTCTGAGCTCTGACCGTGCTACTGCGGGAATATACATCTCTTTGAAGAGTTTGGAGAACTCTTCCCAAGTGACTCGGTCCTATCCGAGCCTCCACTCCTCTGCTAACCACCAGTGATGTGCATTTTCAGTTAACTGCATTCTGACTGCAGTCATCCACTTCTCTCTCGGAAGTTCAGCGGCTTCCAACTGATGCTGAATGTTTGTGAGCCATTCATGAACTTCTGTTGGCCCCTCTTTACCAGAAAAGGTACGAGGCTTGAGCTGACGAAAGTCGGTGATAGATCCTGTCGTTGTTCACCTCGCTGGTGGATTTTCCTGCTCCAATGCGGATACTAGGCTAGTTCTCAGATACTCGGCCTCATGCCGATGTGCCTCTTGCTAAATCTGTTGCTGAGCTTGCATCATGGCATACATCATCTGGAACATCTGTTGCCCGTCCATGGCTTGTCCTGGCGGGAAAACTGGCATCTGGGGAGTGAACTGTGGTGGAGGTGGGATGTCATCTCTCCGGAACCTTGGATTAGGCTGGCCGGTTTGATCGCTCTGCGATGCTTGTCCCCCGTTGCCTGGTGTTACTCCGTCTACATAAGTAAACACAGCGTCGTGTGGCGTATCCAAAGGAATCTCGTCTCCGTTCCTGGGATCCATTACTCTGCAGCCAAAAGATAAACTGTAAGAACGCTTAGAGGAATCAAACAGGATGCAAATCAAGTAACAATTTTTGAGTTCGATATAGAGTTCAATAATGGTTTAAATAATGGATGAGATCCTATAACTTATCCTATCCTTAAGGCAGGCTGGTTCGGTCCCTAAGTTGAAACCGAACAATTTAGTCGTAGACCTGTATGGGCCACCACAAAAATCATGTCACGCCCCAGTCCCAAAATGCCGAGGGACTAGATACGTGGCAATGGCCAGCAGCACGTACCGATGGACAAACCCAATTTAATGGATCCATCAGGGCATACTTAAGCTGTAAAACAAAGTCTATGACAATCATGGCACAACTAATCTCATCCACACAAGATAAAATATGATCCACAGAAATAAGGAATGTAAATCATCAACCAGTCTCAACAAAGTGCTTCGGGGAATAACCCGATAAATATCTGATACAATGGTTCAACAGACCAGAAATATAATGACTGAAATAAATAAATAAATACTGAGCATGGAACATGGATGCTCAAGAAAAGTCTTCGGCTAACACCTCATCCTCGGATGGCGGTACAGCTCCTGGATCAGCTCCTACTGCGGTCCCATAAACCTCGGGATAAATCTCGTCTGCAAATCCTGGGGACATAATCCGGATCCAGGTCCTCAGGGGACATAGCAAGGCACAGATAATAATACAAGCCAAAATATAAGCAGTGCAGCAAATAATGAGATAAATAGGGTAAGTATGTAATAATCTGTGTGAAATGCAAGAGTGAACATCAATAGTACTCAGGCTGAAACAACTACAAGCTCTGTGTAGGGAAGCCGGTAGCCGTGATATCATGAGGTGGTCTAGCTCAGCCGGATACTGAGTAGCCGGCATAATATAGTCAACCTGTAGCCTGTGGGTCTCTCCAGCAATAGATGGAACAATAAAGGAATACTAAATAACCAGCTAAGTGATATGCAAGATGAGAGCATCACTAGAACTCAGGCTGAAACCACTACAAGCTCTGTGTAGGGGAGCCGGTAGCAGCAGTAATAATGAGTAATGGGCCAAGCTCGGGTTTCAGAGTCTTGTGCCTCACAATAATAGGGGTGTATATATATGATCAGCCTGTAGCTTGTGTGTCTCTCCCCACCCAATGTAACCACGCATATCATGACCATAACGTCTCATGTCCATGTCAGCGGGATCATACTAATGCACAAGTCATAAAGTATCTAAGAATATAATATCTCTGTCAAGTCCTGTATCCTATACAGAATCACCACGAATATCTCAGGAAAATCCTGTCTCATGAATGGTGTCAAGTGTCCTGGGTCATATGGTACTTGATAAGACAAGTACGAGAAGATAAAGTGTCACGAATATCCATCTCTAGATGACAATACACAACACCGCGTACGGTATTAGCACCCGACTGATAATCGGACGCTAAGTACGTCACACGGTCCTAGGTTAAGGATGCACAGCAATATAATAAAGCAAGGAAAATATGTAACAATACTGCAGAGTTTGGCAAGGTACACTTGCCTGGTGTTTGAATATCAACAGTCGTCCCGGTATCAGTGGATCCTGTGGGTACTCCTCCAAAAGCTGTAATAAACATCACCAACCGTCTCAGAAGATGTCAAATAGCTAGAAACGCCTGTCCTTAAGTCCAATTTGGACATAAGGGCAAAAATGACATTTCCGGGCCAAAGCGGGGTCCACATGTAGGCCACTTTACACCGAAAAGCGTGTCAGGTTCAAAGGTCTCCAAATTCGTCAAACTCAGTGTTTACAAGTCAGGAACGATGATACGAACCCAACGGAACTTCCAGAATTGGATTCTGATGAGCCGATCACAAAATCGCCCATCAAGTGGAGCCTGTGGGGCCTACGATACGCGATTTTGTCAACGTTCTCAGAATCGGACCAAACTTGGGTCACAGGACCAGCGTATTGCTACGAGTCCGATGGCGCAAGTTTTGTCTTGGTCCGACGTGTGTACACAAAGTTACAGCATGTTCCAGAATGGACGGATACGGGGCGTTGTCGACGGATACGCGTTGATTCCGGTGTGCACGCACATCCGAATCGACTTCTGCGAAATCCCACACGTCCGTATCAACGTCGCGCACGTTTTGGTAAATACCGCATGCGACCAAGTCATCCCGTTTGGCGGGGCGCACTCAGTTCCGGGGTGAAACAGGGCGTTGGTTTTCCTGTTTTTGGATCGCGGTTTACGATCACCACAGGACGCGATGCACCGAGCGGGTTGCACGGGCACCGAGAGGGTTATACAGTCTACGCGTAGCAACTGACGAAAACTAAAACGGAGTTACGAGGTGAGAGAAAATGGTACCTGAACAAGGCTCTGTGAACGCTGAATTCCACGTGTCCGAGAGTCAACTTCATGTCCTGGTCGAGAATTCCCGTGTCTGCCGTGAGTCCGAGCTAGGGTTCTGACTCGGGGGCAGCGGGGTTTTGCCGGAGGGAGTCGGCCCGGGGTCGTCGATGGCCTGGCTGCAGCGGCGCCGGGTCTGGGGCTGTCGTTGGGTTCGGGTAAGGTCGTCCCGGGTCTGTTGATGGCTGGGTCGACTCGGGGGAAGTGGCGGAGCGGTGAGGTCGGCGGGGCTGTGGGAACGGCAGTTGAGCAGAGACGACTCGTCGGCCTGAGCGGAGGGGAACTCGGCCTGAGTGGAGGGGTGCGAGCACGACGGGGCTAGGGGTCATGCTGGACTCGGCGGAAGGGTCGAACACAGGGGAGTCGGGGTCGGCGGCGCTCGAGATGGGAGGAGCACGGCTAGGGTTCCGGCGAAGTAGTCGGAATAAGGTGACGGCGCGGCGGCTAGGGTTTTCCAAGGGCTGGGCAAGGATGTCGAGGCGAGAATATATAGGCTGTGCACAGTGAATCCGGTAGCTAGGGTTCCGATGCGGGTTTGGGTCCGAGTCGGGTTTGGCTCGGATCCGACCCGACCCGACCCTGACCCAATAAGCTGGGTTTGGTTTGGTTTAATCAGGGTTGGTTTGGTTTATCAATCCAATAGTTTTTAAGGCTTAAACGCGTCTCCGGAGTCCAATAAATTCACCGAAAAATACTCCATGTCCGGTTTTCCATTTTACATCATAAAATATTATTTCCATAATATTTTAACACCAATTAACAGTATTTAAAAATCCTTTGATCACCATTACCCTGGTTCTTCATCCAGAAAAATGCCCGAAAAATTTGGGAAAATTGTATTAAAATTGTTCTAAAAAACAGGGTGTTTACAGTACCATCAACGACTTTCCGGCCTATAGAATATTATTGGGATGGAGCACTCATGGTCGTCTCTCATGTCCGTATTGCATGGACCGCACTAAGACTTTCCGTTTGAAATACGGAGGCAAACCATGTTTCTTCGATTGTCATTGACAATTTCTGCCTAAGGATCATCCATTCCGGAGGTACATGAATGATTTTCGTGCCGGCGTTGAGGAGAAGGCCAATCCACCACCAAGGTAGACCGGATACACAATATGGGAAGAGGTAAAAGATTTTTCAAGTGCTATCGAAGAGCTTGCTAAGGGGTACAAGTGTGACGGACTTGGTCGCACCCATAACTGGACGAAGAGGATTATATTTTGGGATCTTCCATATTGGAGCACCAAGTTGATCAGACATAACCTTAATGTCATGCATATCAAGAAAAATGTGTTTGATAACATAATTAACACTGTAATAGACGTAAAGGGAAAGACGAAAGATAATCTGAAGGCTAGGTTAGACTTGTAAGAAATATGTAGACATCCTGTGTTGCATTTGATAGATAAGGAGAATGGAAAGTTAAAGAAGGATAAAGGGAGACTTTCTAGGTGGATTCAGGGTCAAAAAATTTTAAACGAGTATGTGTCGAACTTGAGAAGATGCGTCGACCTCAAAACTGGCGGGTATGAAGAGCCACGATTATCACGTATTCATGGAGAGGTTAATTTCGATTGCATTTCGGGAATTCTTATCCTAGGTCATTTGGGATCCATTGACAAAGCTCAGCATATTCTTTAGAGATCTTTGTTCTACTAAGTTGCTCGTCGATCGTCTAAAAAAGCAAGAGAAGGACATTACGGTAATACTGTGCAAGCCAAGAAGGTGTTTCCTTCTAGATTCTTCGACTCCATGGAGCATTTGCCAAATTATATTTTTATGAGGTACATGTTGGTGGTCCTGTTGGTTATCGGTGGATGTACCCGTTCGAGCAGCATCGGAATTACCTAAAAGAGAAAGGTGAAAAATAAGGCACGGGTTGAGGGCTCTATTTGTGAAGCTTATGTTCTCGAGGAGATTATAAATTTTTGCTCGACGTATTTCAAACCTCATGTTGCTACTAATAGAACCAGAGCTCCTAGAAAATACGACGGATATCAGAAATCTAATGATGCAATACTGAAAGTATTCAATACGTTCGAAAAGCCTTCGGGGAAAATAAAGAAGAGATATTTGAATGACGATGAGCTAAGGATTGCTCAGTTGTATATATTACTCAATTGCGATGAGGATAAAGTGAAAAAGCTAGAGGGGTAAGTAATTAATACGTTCATGTTTACGTCATCTCAATGTAATAGTATAAGCTAATATTATGCTACTAATCAGTGGTTGCTTCATTATTTTTTAGCACATATAATGATGAGCTAAGGTCAGTTAGACCCTACATAACAGATGAAGAAGTAGAACAAGAAATGAAACGTCATTTTTTTCTTGGTTGAGCGCATATGTAAGGAGCACGGTAATTACTTTTTATGTATGCACTTGCACAATAAATAACTTACTATCGCTACTTTGGTATTTAAGTCGATCGTCTAATAATACCCGAAACTGAATCTATTAGAACTCTAGCCAAGGGACCAATTAGTGCTATTAAAATATGGTCAAGTTACTGTGTGAATGGGTTTATGTTCAAGTCAATAAATGCTCCGATCAGAGACAGCTTCCTGGATCTTGATTCTACGAAAAATAGTTGTTTGTGCATCAAATCTTTAAACTACAAAGACGTCAATCCAGGCAATGATGTCTTTGGAATCTTATGAGAGATTGTGGAGTTAACATATAATTATGGCACAGAACCTGCTAAGATCATGATATTCAAGTATGAATGGTTCAATCTGATTCAAGATCAAGGTTAAAAAATTAAAAAGCATGGTCTTGTGGATATAAACTACAAGCGTAGATATCAAGGCTATGAACAATTTATCTTATTAAGTCAGGCTCAACTCGTGTATTTCATAACTTATCCTAGATAGGGTTCAGCGAGGTCGGATTGGTGGACAATATGCAAGACTAAAGCTAGAAATACCTTTGAAATTGACGAAATAGCTTATCAGAAGGACGAGCTACCTCTTTTAACAAATATTATAGATGTGGACTCAGTGAAAGTTACTCATTACACGACTAATAATGTAGAAGAGTAGAATTATCCAAAGAGGAAGACGAAGATGAAGACGAAGACGAAGTAGATGAAAGTAAAGATGAGAAGGAAGAGGAAAAGGAGAACGAGGAAGGCGAACAAGATAAATTTTCTAAAGATGATTAAAAATAAAATAAATATATTTGGACTTGTGACATGTATTATATTTTGACTGTAGAATGTACTATCCATTTAGACTTGTGACACTACTAGTTATTTACTGTGCAATTCTATTTATATTGTGAGATCTGTATAACATTTTAACTGTAGAATATACTATATATCTGTTGATTTATTCCATCATCATATGTTGTTATCAGGTATGATAGGATGACGTGGAGCGTTCGGTAGGTCCTGAGGTAGACGGAGTTCTCCTCCGCTACTGCCTACTGTTGGTTCTGGATCCTCGTCGCCGAGTACTCCATTATATCGACCAGTCACATCTTCGACTGCGACAATGTTACGTGGCAGCACACCTGGGACGAGTAGTTACAAGCCTGAGGCTACTCCCCCGTCTAGCGTTCCTTCCGCTGACAGAACCATAGAGATATATGAGCAGATGGCGGAGGTTGAGCTGACATTGGCCCAGCATCAGCGAGATCCTCCATGCGCACCTCCGGACGAGACGAGGACGGAGATTGGGGCCGGCGGTACAAAGTAAGTTAATTAGTTTATTTATCATCATATATATCGTGTATTTCTTTATTCATCATATAGTCACTTTTTCATGAATATAATTATCTCTGTATAGATATCGTCCCTCATCGGTACAGTGAGGCCTGGACCACTTTCTGAGGTACAACTATGGTGGCCCTTGGATCAACTACTCTGATGCTCCGGATGAGAGAAAGACGTTCTGGTTTGCGCACTTTAAGGTAACAGTATATTTGGTTTTAATATTAATCATCTAATTTATACATATCATATAACTTACTAAATTACTTTTTGTAGCAAACGTATTTTTATCAACTGCACAGGCCGAGTTGATCGAGCAGATATTTCCTGCCGTCGCCACCAAGCTGATCTGTGATGCTATGGGTGACCAAAAGGCTCGTGATCGCGAAAAAAAACTAATCCAAGGTTGGATCACGCCTGAGTAATGGACTGCAATGAGGGCTAGATTCGATGACCCAAGTTACAAGAAAAGGTCTGAGAAGGCCAAGACGGCTAGGAAGAAGGCAGCAAAGTGGTGTGGTGGCTCGATTTCGATGACAAAATATTTCCGTAGTTTGGTATATTTTTTATTTCAGATATATTATTTTAATGTAAGTACGATAAAATGGTAGTAGGATAAAATATTTAATTTTAGTACTAAATAATATATTTTTAACAGGTACAGAGGGGTGAGAACGCCAACATGGTGACCATCTTCCTGGCTACCCATTAAAAGGCTGGGAAGCTCATTGATGAGAGGGCCTCGCAGACCTATGTAAGTATTACTTTACTTTGTGTTAATTTTAATTTAACTTAAGAAATATGTAAATAAATATTCATGTAGTTAGTAATAATTACCTTAGACATTAGCAATTATCGAGTATCCATACTTTTCTAGGCTTAGTATCTTAGGATGCATGAGCGGACGACTGCTAGTGCACCTACAGCGGGAGGGGCTGGTACTTTCTCGCAGCCCTCTCCAGCTCCATCGGTGGACGAGCTATGGGTAACCACGGCTGGTGGTCTCTAGAGGGGTATATACTATAGTACGGGATCCTATGGCACCCTTGTTGCAACATAGTCATCTAGGGCCTCCACTACAAGTACATATTCCCCAGAGCCCTCACAGGCGTCTGCCCGAATCCAGTAGACCGTTAACCATTATATTGTGTCTCTCCGTGACGAGTTGCTGCGAAGGATGGAGGAGAAGCCCCTGTCCCAACCGCAGGCAGACGATGCGACGCTCATCGTACGATTTGATACTCTCGAGCGCAGCATCATATAGCTCAGGGATATGACATCTAATCTTAGAGCGTCGACAAAGCACAACTTGACGGAGCTGCAGGCATCACAGCTATACATGGGCGAGAGGCTGGCAATGATGCAGGATTCAATGGTTCATAGCAGTACGAGGCTGTTATTTACCATGGATTCACACAACCATCGACTAGCAGCATTAGAACAGATGCGTCTTCTTGGTGTGCCTTCATTAACACCGACTCCACCGACGTTACTACCTTCTTTATCGACATCGGTACCGATTTTACGGAAGTAGTATAATTTATTCTTATCCCTGATGCACGCCGGTGGTCATCCTCTTGCAGATCTGCAGTAGTCCTAGTTACGACAGTTTACTGGTTGTTTATATTTTAACCCATGATATTGGGTCATTTATGAATATTATATATTTTGAGGCTTTCAGACTTTATTTCTTGCACTCAGTTGTGTGGATATTTATTGCATTCTTTACGACGAGATTTTCTTCAGACTCAGTTTGTAATTCCAATGTTTTGTTTTCTTTAAATTTTACTTTATTATTTATATTAAATGTATGTGAATATACCTGTGTTGAGTGTTCCACCGAAGGGGTCAGTTAACCCAGGGAATTCAACGGAGGGTTGTTCCGGGTCTATTTATATACTGTAGAAAGATTGGTTTGGAAACCATTATATATTCTATTTTTATTTTTTTACTAAAAATTTAGCGACGTTTAGCGACTATTAGTGATGTTTAACGACGCAACAAAAATTTGCTGATAGTCACTGAATTCAACCAATTTAGCGACGTTCAGCGACACTGTACACGTCACTAAACGTTGCTAATAGTCGTTAAATATTGCTAATTTCAAAAAATAGTACCGACTATTGTCGACATGTTTAGCGACTTACAACGACTCCATAAAACGTCGCCAAACGTCGATAATTTTAGAAAATAGTACTGACTCTTACCGACACGTTATACGTCGCTAAAATTGCGACAACACATCGCTAAAACTGCGATGCATTAATGTTGCTAAAATATGTCGCTATTGCGACGTTTAGCGACATTTTTGTTGTCAGTTACTTGATAAAATGAGACTAACATTAAACGTCGTTAATTACGTCGCCAATTTTTATTAGCGATGTTTTTCACCAATTTAGCGACATTTTTAAGCGTCGCTTATTTGACTTACTTTGGTAGTGGTTAGTATAACCAACCAAATTTATCTCGTCACTTCTGAATGAAAGTATCCAACTGAAAGTGTCCTAAAGATAACAAAGAATTCATTTGACCTCCATGCAATATACCATCACCAAATTGGAAATATACTACTAACAATACCAACTACATAAGCAATATCTAGCCTTGTACACACCATGGCATACATGAGACTCCCACTACTGAAGCATACAAACTCACTCCATATTCTCTTTTTCATCCTTGGTAGATGGATACTACTCTATAGTAAGCCTGATACAAGGGGAGTGATCACCTTCTTTGATTTTTCATCCCAAAATACTGAAGTATCCAGTGAATGTACTTCTCTTGGTACAAATAAAGAAACTTAAACACTCTCCCCTCCCTCTCTCTTTCTCTCTCTCGGCAGATCTCCACCCCAAGAATATTCTTTATTGTGCCCAACTCCAACTCCTTCATAGAGAAGGTTGTGCCCATTTTGTGCTTCAACTTTGCTATCCTGGTTGCATTCCATCCCACCAACAATATATCATCCACAATGAGTAGTAAAATGATAAAATCAACATCGAAAAATACTTCAATAATACAAAATGGTCTGACATCTTACGGGCTTAACCATGCTCTCCCGTAATGACTAAAACTCTATATACCACTGTCATTGATCCTTCTTTAGACCATACAGACTCCTCTTCAACCACTGGACCAAATGTGACTTGTCCTTTTCACAGAATCTCTCAGGCTGCTATATGTATAACTTCTTCTCTAAATTATCATGGAGAAATATTGCCTTGACATCTATCTGCTCAATCTCTAATTTAAAATTGTTTGCTAATCCTAGTATCACCCGGGTAAATGACAGCTTGAAGACTGACAAGAAAATGTTATTAAAATTTATGCCCTCTGCTGACTATAGCCCTTGACTACCAACCTCACTTTGTATCGAGGGTTAGCATCTTATGTCTGCTTTAATCTAAATACCCATCGGTTTTTCAAAGCATTATTGCCCTTTGGAAATACACCAACTCATAAGTAGAATTAGCTGCCTTTAAAGAATTCATCTCCTCATGTATGCCTAATCCACTCCTGACAATGTTTGTATAGACTGTAGCCTTTGCAAAGCTTTCAGGTTCTCCCCTATTAGTCAATATCGCATACTCAATGGGCGACTACCTAGTAGATGGTCGATGCTCTTTTGTGCTCCCAATAGAACCTCTGGTGCTACCTATTCACTGACTGCCTTATTCACTTCAAAAACTGCCTCCTCGATATGCTCATCCTCATGAGGGTAACCTTGACTATCAGCATGATGATGACCTAGGTTATAAGCAATTCCATGTAATGGCTCTCCAATATTTAAAATATTTGTAGTTCCCTCTAGAAATAGTTCAAAGCAAAATAACTTTGACTCAGAAAAATCCTCAGCCTCAGAAAGCATCTTGGAATCCTGTAGTGGTCATGGTCTGATCCTCGATGAATATCATATTCAGAATTCTAATAAGCTTTCTTTCAAATAGATCATAGAGTCTATACTCGAACTCATCCCGACCATAGCCGACAAATATATAATGCTTCATCTTTAACTCAAATTTGGCTCTCGTCCTTCGGTACATGCACGAAGGTCCTACACCTAAGCACCCACAGGTGACTATATGATGACTCTTTTCTATACCATAATTTGTTAGGCACATCATCTTATAAAGGAGTAATAGGAGATAAATTAATAACATAAGAAGTAGCGTTAAGAACCTCATTCCAATAACTTTTTGATTATTTTTACTCTGAGAGAAAATACCATACCCTCTCCATTAGTATCATGTTTATACTCTCTACTATGCCTCTGAGTTGAGGCATCTTTGGGGTTGAGTTCTGGTCTTTAATCTCTTATTCTTTGTAATAAGAATCAAAGGAACCAATATATTGGCCACCATTGTCAGACCGGTTAAACTTTAACTTCTTGTCTGTTACCCTTTCAATGGAGGCATAAAACTCCTATAAAGTAGGTATCACCTAATCCGTGGTCTTTATAGCATAGACCCAAACTTTTCTGAAATAACTATCGATAAATATTACAAAAAAAGAACAACCACCAATTGATTTTAACATCATTGGATCGCAGACGTTCAAGTGAATCAGCTCGAGCAATGCTTACTTCCTTAAAGAAGGGTGACTTTGGAAGAATACCTTATGATGCTTCCTAGTCATGTAGTACATACACTTCTCCAATTTTATGAACTTTAACCATGTAATCACCTTCATGTTCATTAAGTAGCTTATTTCTTTCTCGCTGATATATATGGCTGAGTCATCTGTGCCACAACTTGGTAGATGCTTCAAAAATGTGTTCGCATATTGTACCCCTTGTATGCTCCCCTCCATATAGTATAGACTAGACTTCTTGTTTCCTCTAGCAACCACTATCGAACCTCTGAAAAGCTTCTAATGATCATTTTCAAAGAGATTAAAGAATCCCACATCATCCAACCGTCCAAACAATATTAGGTTAAAAATGATATCAAGGATATTACGAACATATCTAAGCATAATAACTTCTCCCATATTAGTCTTCAAATGCACATCTCCGGAAACTGCCATTGGTACATTCATGTTGCCCATCTTCAATATGATAGTCTCTTATTGTATATGTTGAAAATAGTACCATGTTATGAGATATGTGCGGCAAAGCCCCTTAGTATAACAACCAAGAATTTTTAGCACAGGAGAGGTCCAAAGTAACCTCATCACCCACAATAATGGTGTCGCCTCTATGCGCTAAGACGACTGCTATAGTGTTCTCACTTTGCTTTCCTTTGTCGTTATTCTTCTCTCTTCCAAGTAAAATAATTTCATTTAATGTGTCCCTTCTTACCACTATAATAATACTCAGAGTCTTTGTACTAATCCTGTGATTTTCTCTGCTCTTATCCCTACCACCTTTTGAACCCTTACTTTAACTCCTTTTTTTGGCTCTCTGAAACAAGTGCATCTGAGTGAGATATAAATGAAGTACCCTGAGATTTTCTCTGTATTTCTTCATCCAATGCCCCGTTGTTAGCAAATTCCAATCTAAATATGCCTTCTTGAGCATAAATGATCGTGGACACACGTACGTTCTCTCAAGAGCCTAACAAACTATACAGCAATCGAACCCTATGTACCTCGTCATCGAACTTTACTCCATAGAGGATAACTGGTTAACCATGCCCTAGAACTCACTAAAGTGATCCATAATAAGAGAACTATCCTTGTACCTAAGACACATCAATTATCGAATCAGGAATAACCTATTTATCCTGGTCTTCTTTTCATAAATGGATTCTAGTTTCTCCCACAAAATCTTTATATGATTAATATTGTGATGTGATTATAGACATATATGTCCATCAACTGTCTGATATATCCACATACTTGTATATCCTCAAAAATTTAGTCCTTGTCGAATTTCTCACTAGGTTTCTAGAAAGCAAATACCAAAAGATGCAGCTTCTAGAAAAACAATGAATCCTTTATCTTGCTCTGCTAATAGTAATAGTTGGAATCGTTAACGTTTATCATGTGCACTGGCTTTATGTTTATTTTTCTACCCAAGTTCACATGTTAATCTCCTAACACCTTGTAACCATAAGCTTTGATACCAATATGTTGGGAACAAACACAAAAATATTATTCCTCAAACCAGTTGAACTTGTTAAGGAATAAAAAAATAGGAACGTCCCAAATACGATTCTGAAATCCATGATCACACAAAAGCACAATGCAAACACAATTGATTTTTATGTGGAAAACCTTGACGAAAAAGGGACGATCAGAGTCCAACCTGAAAAAGTCTCCATAATGGAATAAAGAATGTACGCGAGCTCTTTTACATATTCCTCCATAGATCCACACGAATCACCATAACTCTTCAAATAACAATAAAAATTGATTACAAAGCGAATAAGAGATTACCGAGGATAAGACAACGAGGAAGAACCTATGTAAAACTCCTTGAAGCAACATCTCTTCAAATCAATCATAATCCTTTTAAATATCTCTACCTCTTGTTTGAAGAATATTGCACCCTTAAGAAAACTCTCTCCTTAGATTGTAATGCATATGGATTAGGATCAGGAAATTCATATTAAACCACTCTAATCTTGAAAAGATATGGACCATTAATTTTAATCTAAAGGTGTTAATAAAATACCCAAAAAAAATCTTAGTCCGGCACTGGTATACCCTGTGGTATACCAGCTACGGTATACCATCGATATACCAAGAAATGGATACTTTGTGCCAGAAATATTTTGGAACAGAATGTTGTATCATCAGTGTATCGACGATATACCAACGATGTACCCCTGGCACTGACACAGTTCTGTCCAGAGTCTAACATGCGTTCAAATTATGCCACATTTCTTCTCTTCAACTCTCTGAACTTCTCCGACACACGGATGACGCTCGTCACACAGAGGATGGAAATTCCACCCAACACCAACAATATCTTACTATTTCAAATTTTACTCAACATATATACCAGGAATTAACAAGGAAACTAGCATAATATTGAAGCAACCAGCTCTTAACTTAGTAGTTCTCTAGTTTGCACTTGCTTTCTACTTTCACACTTCATCTTGCTACTGTGCACTAATTTTATGTGCACTTCTCTTCTCTCCTATATTTCTAGTTGTACTTAGTTTCATCATCAATCAAAGTCTTCTCACTACTAGAAAAAGCGGGATTAGTGACACATTTTAGTGACTCCATATAAAAATGTCACTAATGAAAGATAAATTAGCGACTCCATGTAAAAACATCGCTAGAGGTCGCTAAATGGCGACATTTAGCGACGTTTAGCAAATTTTATTAAGATTTTAAAAGATTTGTCGCTATAAGTTCAATTAAGGTCGCTAAACGTCGCTAATATGTCTAATTTAGCGACGTTTAGCGACGTATTTAGCGACGTATATATTAAAAATATTTAGCAACGTGTTTAGCGACGTCTATGAAGTCGCTAAAGCTTATTTTAGTAACGTTGTTATTTGACGTCGCTAAACGTCGCTAAATTTTGGTTAATTAGGGCTTAGTTTTCTTTTACCCCATCTGTCAAAATTTTTGAAAGTTTTAAAAAACTTTCGATTTCCCCCACCCCCTCTCCAGCGACCGGCTCTCCACGACTGCGGCTACTCCGACATCCCCCTCCTCCTCCTCGAGCTGTAGGTAAACCCTAACTCTCTCTCTCTCTCTCTCTTTCTCTCTCTCTCTCACAGGACACACATGTGACACTGACACAACACACACTTGACAGATACGACACACACACACAGACACTGACAGACACATACGACACACACACACACACAGACACACACACACACACACACACACTCACTCACACAGACACTAACACTGACACTGACACTGACACAACACACACACACACACACACTGACACAAACACTGATCAGGACCTAGGGTTAGGGTTAGGTTTTTTAACCTGGGGTTAGGGTTAGGGTTAGGGTTTTTAATCAGGATTGATTCCTATACATCTATTTTATTCAATATTGTCAACTATTAGTTTATTCATACAATATTTGATCTATTGGATGTGTCCATGTGAATTGAGGGTTGGTATCATGGTGGTGTGGTGTATGGAGGATGTATCCTAGAGTATCTTGGTGTTGCACAACAAATGTTTGTGAATTAGACTAGTGGTTGTGTGTGTGTGTCTATTTATCCCTTAGAGTATCATATGATATGTATATGTAAATTGGTGTATTATCTATTTGCATATGAGAGAGTATATGCATATATAGGTGTATCTCGATATATATATAGATAGCTATATAGCTACTGTTATCTGTGTTGGTGTTCATAGTGTCTTCTAGCTGTGCTTGATGTGGGAGAGGGTAGAAGAGTCGAGTTATGTGTGGGTGTCACTACTGAACTATGAGGCTTCAGGAACTGAACTCAATTCAGTTTGGGCTAGTACATTAGGCAAGCTGGCAATGTGTTGCAGTGGTGTCGGGATGGCACTGTGAGGAGGGGATTGGTTCATGTCATCTTCTGCAGTGGGAGAGTGTTGGTGCACACTTGAGCAGCATCAAACACATGCATGCTTGAGCAATGGCAAGGCAGCAGCAAGCACTGCTGTGAGCCATGGCAGTAGCTAAGGGCAGTTGGAAACAACTAAGTGAAGGGAAGATTTAGCCACTACAGCAGAAGTGCAAAGTATCAGAGGTTGCAGACTTAGTTAGGGTCTGCAGGCATGTGTTTGGGTTAAGGTATAGCCAAGTATCAGGTAGGTGTTCATAGGTCACTAGTTGCATGACAATACAGCCCTTAACTGATACTAAAGTATCAGTTCCTCTATTTGAGACTCATCTATATATATAATCATTTAACTGGTAATAGGGGATGTGGGTGTTGCATGACTTGGGGACACAAGTATTGAGGAGTATAATGTTAATGGCATAGATAAGTGATCAGTGGTGTAAAGATGTCTGTGGGTGCAGAGATATTTCAGCAACAAGTAGAGTACAGACCTGTGTGATGAAGGATTTAATTGGCAAGAGTGATCAGTGCAGTACAGTTCAATTATAGCACAACAGTGTTGTGAAGTGAACTGATATTGTGGTATTAGGGAGGAGTGACTGCTATGGGTTGTAGTCCAGTGAGCAAGTATAAGGATGAAGTGCAAGGTGCCAGGCCAAGGGGTTGCAGTTTGGGAGTGCAGAGTATTCAGGTAAGAGGCTCTCAGTGTGGATAGTAGAGTACTTAATATCAAAGCAAAATATCCTAGTGTTCCAGTATCAAGTGGGAGTAACAAGTGACTGGGACCAAGGTATTATTGTGACATGCATTTATGAGCTAAGATGTGAGTTGGGGTAAGGTAGGATATTAGTTAAGTTATACTAGTAGTATTTAGTATAGCTAATATTAACTAGTATACTTAGTAATAACTAGTATTAGCTAGGCATTAACTAGTATAAACTAGAATACCTTAGTACGACCTAGAAGACATAGTGTAGCAAGGTATTAACCTAGTATTGACTAGTATAAACTAGTATGGATCTAGAAGTGGCTTAGAAACATCACTATTAACTAGTTAACCATGTTTATCATTTCTAAACACTCATTAACATTTATATTCTATTTCTAGGGCTCTTGGACTTTGATAAATGAAAGTATGTATTATATCAGTTATGAAATGAAAGTATTGCTTATTTTAGACTTTGATAAATGGTCAGTTGTTTTGAATATTGCTTATTTTAGACTTTGATAAATGAAAGTATGTATTATATCAGTTATGATTTTTATAGTACGGTTAAGTTATGAAGATGGAGAAGCATGGAAGAACTTTGATCGAGAGTATCCACATTTTGTCGAGGAAGCGCATAATGTCAGATTGGGGATCTCCTCTGACGGTTTTACCCCATTCGGACTTTTGGGATCCCAGTATTCGTGTTGGCCTGTGATCGTTACTCCGTACAATCTACCGCCTTGGATGTGCATGAAGACTCCGTATATGTTCCTAACTGTTATTATCCCGGGTCTGAACAATTCGAAGAGGAACATCGATGTGTATTTACAGCCTTTGATATATGAGTTGAATCAGCTGTGGAAAGTAGGTGCCAACACGTACGATGTTTCTAGAAAGCAGAATTTTCAGATGAGGGCAGCACTTATGTGGACCATCAACGACTTTCTAGCCTATGGAATGTTATCGGGATAGAGCACCCATGGTCGTCTCTCATGTCCGTATTGCATGGACTGTACTCAGGCTTTCCGTTTGAAACACGGAGGCAAACCGTGCTTCTTCGATTGTCATCGACAATTTCTGCCGAAGGATCATCCGTACCAGAGGAACCAGAATGCTTTTCGTGCGGGAGTTGTGGAGAAGGCCAATCCACTGCCAAGGTGGCCCGGATACACGATATGGGAAGAGATAAAAGATTTACCAAGTGCTATCGAAGAGCCTGCTAAGGGGTACAAGTGTGACGGATTTGGTCACACCCATAATTGGTCGAAGAGGAGTATATTCTGGGATCTGCCATATTGGAGCACCAATCTGATCAGACATAACCTTGATGTCATGCATATCGAGAAGAATGTGTTTGATAACATAATTAATACTGTAATGGAGGTAAAGGGGAAGACGAAAGATAATCCGAAGGCCAGGTTGGACTTAGAAGAAATATGTAGACGTCCTGCATTGCATTTGATAGAGGAAGGGAATGGAAAGTTAGACTTTTTAGGTGGATTCAGGGTCTAAAGTTTCCAGACGGGTACGTGTCGAACTTGAGAAGATGCGTCGACCTCAAGGAGAACAAACTGGTGGGTATGAAGAGCCACGATTGTCACGTATTCATGGAGAGGTTAATTCCGATTGCATTTCGGGAATTCTTACCGCAAGTCGTTTGGGACCCATTGACAGAGCTGAGCATATTCTTCAGAGATCTTTGTTGTACTAAGTTGCTCGTCGATCGTCTAGAAAAGCAAGAGAAGGACATTGCGGTAACACTATGTAAGCTCGAGAAGGTGTTTCCTCCTGGATTCTTCGACTCTATGGAGCATTTGCCAATTTATCTTTCCTATGAGGCACGTGTTGGTGGTCCTGTCGGTTATCGGTGGATGTACCCCTTCGAGCGGCATCTGAATCACCTAAAGAGAAAGGTGAAAAACAAGGCATGGGTTGAGGGCTCTATTTGTGAAGCTTATGTTCTCGAGGAGATTACAAACTTTTGCTCGACGTATTTCAAACCGCATATTGCTACTAATAGGACGAAAGCTCCAAAAAATGATGACGCATATAAGGAATCTAATGATGCAATACTCAAAGTATTCAATGCGTCCGGAAAGCCTTCGGGAAAAATGAAGAAGAGATATTTAAATGACGACGAGCTAAGGGCTGCTCAAGTATATATTACTCAATTATGACAAGGATAAAGTGGAGAGGCTAGAGGGGTAAGTAATTAATACGTCCACGTTTACATCATCTCAATGTAATAGTATAAGATACTATTATGCTACTAATCAGCAGTTGCTTCATTATTTTTCAGCACATGTAATGATGAGTTGAGGTCGGATAGACCCTACATAACAGACGAAGAAGTAGAACAAGATATGAGATGCCATTTTCCTTCTTATTTGAGCGCATATGTAAGATGCTTGGTAATTACTTTTTATTTTTGCACTTGCAAAACAAATAACTTACTATCGCTACTTTGGTATTTAGGTCGATCGTCTAATAACACCCGAGACTGAATCTATTAGAACTCTAGCCAAGGGACCAATTACTGCCGTAAAAATATGGCCAAGTTTCTGTGTGAATGGGTTCAGGTTCAAGTCAACAAATGCTCCTATCAGAGACAGCTTTCTGGATCTTGATTCCACGAAAAATAGTTGTTTGTGTATCAAATCTTCGAACTACAAAGATGTCAATCCGGACAATGATTTTTTTGGCATCTTACGAGAGATTGTGGAGTTGACATATAATTATGGCACAGAACCTGCTAATATCGTGCTATTCAGGTGTGAATGGTTTGATCCGATTCAAGATCAAGGTTAGAAAATTGACAAGCATGGCCTTGTGGATATAAACTACAAGCGTAGATATCAAGGCTACGAACCATTTGTCCTATCAAGTCAAGCTCAGCTCGTGTACTTCACAACTTATCCTAGACGGGGGACAGCGAGGTCGAATTGGTGGGCAGTATGCAAGACTAAAGCTAGAAATACCTTTGACATTGACGAAATAGCTTATCAGGATGACGATCTACCTCTTGTAAATAATATTGTAGATGTGGACTCAACGGAAGTTACTCATTACACGAGTAATAATGTAGAAGATATAGAATTATCCGAAGAGGAAGACGAAGTAGATGAAAGTGAAGATGAGAAGGAGAAAGAGGAAGAGGAGGACGAGGAAGGCGAACAAGATAAATTTTCTGAAGATGATTGAAAATAAAATATATTGCCTGTAGAATGTAACTATATTTTGACTGTAGAATGTAGATCAAGGTTGGAAAATTGACGAAGTAGATGTACTATTTTAACAAATATATGTATTATATTTTGACTGTAGAATGCTTTGAGATATACATCACATTTCGACTGTAGAATGTACTATATATTTGTGTTTCTCTATATTCATCATATGTTGTTATCAGATATGACAGGACGACGTGGAGGATTCGGCAGGTCCTGAGGTAGACAGAGTGCTCCTCCGGTACTGCCTACTGTTGGTTCCGGATCATCGTCGCCCAGTACTCCAGTATATCGATCACTCACATCTTCGACTGTTGGGACGAGTAGTTCCAGGCGTGATAGTACACCCTCGTCCAGCGTTCCTCCTGCTGACAGAACCATGGGGACAGATGAGCATGTCGAGGAGGTCGTGCCCACGTTGTCCCAGCATCAGCAGGATCCTCCATGCGCACCTCCGGAGAAGACGAGGACAGAGATTTGGGCCGACAGTACAAAGTAAGTCAATTAGATGGTTTAGTATAATATATATCATGTATTTCTTTATTCATCGTATATTGACTTTTTCAGTATTCTAAATAATTATCTCTATATAGATATCGTCCATCGTCGGTTCAGAGACGCCTGGGCCAATTTATGAGGAACAACTGCGGTGGCCCTTGGATCAACTACTCTGAGGCTACGGAGGAGAGGAAGGCATTCTGGTTTGCGCACTTCCAGGTAAAAGTATATTAAATAAATCCTCTAATTTATGCATATTATATAACTTATCCGTGATGCTCACTTACTAAATTATTTATTGTAGCAAACGTATTTCTATCCTCCACACCGGGCCGAGTTGATCGAGCGGCTCTTTCCTACCGTTGCCGCCAAGCTTATCCGAGATGCTCTGGATGACCAGAAGGCTCGTGATCGTGCTGGAAAACCGATCCAAGGTTGGATCATGCCTGAGCAGTAGACTGCGATGAGGGCTAGATTCGATGATCCGAGCTACAAGGAAAGGTCTGAGAAGGCCAAGGCGGCTAGGCGGAATGCTGCCAAGTGGTGTGGTGGCTCGATTCCGATGACGGAACATTTTTGCCGTTTGGTATATTTTTTCTTTTAAAATATATTATTTTAATATAAGTACCATAAAATGGTACTTGGAAAAAATGTTTAAGTTTAGTACTAAATAATATATTTTTAACAGGTACAGAGGGGTGAGGATGCAAACATGGTGACCATTTTCTTGGCCACCCATCGCAAGGATAAAAATCTTATTGATGAGAGGGCCTCGCAGACATATGTAAGTATTACTTCACTTTGTGTTAATTTTAATATAACTTAGGCAATTATCGAGTTTCCAAACCTTTTTAGGCCGAGTATCTTAGGCTGCATGAGCGGGCGACTGCTAGTGTACCTACACCTGGAGAGGCTGGTACTTCGTCGCAGCCCGCTCCAGCTCTGTCGGCGGACGACCTGTGGGTGACCGTAGCTGGTGGTCTCCAGAGGGGTACGTACTACGGTACGGGCTCCTATGGCGCCCTGGTTGCAACGCAGTCATCTAGGGCCTCCCGATAGCTGCGCATTCCACACAGCCCTCGTAGTCGAAGCCCACGCAGTCGTCGGCCAGAGTCTAGGAGGTCGTCCAGGAGGTAGTTGACCGTCAGATTGCGTCTCTCCGTGATGAGTTGCTGCGAAGGATGGAGGAGCAGCCCCAGTCCCAGCCGCAGGCGGACGATCCGACGCTCATCGCACGATTCGATATGCTCGACCGCAGCATGACGGAGCTCCAGGATTTAAAAAATGATATTAGAGCCTCGACAGACCGCAACATCATGAGCTGTATGCATCACAGCAATCGATGGGCGAGAGGCTGACGATGATGCAGGATTCAATGGTTCATAGCAGTACGAGGCTGTTATCTACCATAGATTCTTACAACCAGCGACTCGCAGACTTGGAGCGGGTACGGCCTCCTGGTGCACCAATATCGACACAGACTCCACCGACATCACTGCCTTCTCCATCGACATCGGTGTCGATTCTACGGGACGAGTATGAGCAGTTCTTATCCTTCAGGCACGCCGGTGGTCAGCCTCCTGCAGATCCACAGTAGTATAGCTAGTTGCTGGATATTTATATTTTTTTTTATTTAGGATGCGATTTTATGGATATAAATTTGCCATATTCTTTACGATGAGATTTGCTGGATGCTTTCTTTTCTTCAAATTTTATTATATTATTCATATTAAATATGTTATTTTACCGGTGTTGAGTGTTCAGTGCCTATTTTTCCCTATTTTTTCAAGTTTAATGATACAAGTTGCAATATAATACACAGTCCTTGTACAAACTCAAACATACTGAATTATAATACACACACTCTCCCTATCTCTGAGAACATTAAGACCAACAAAGAACACAGATAGTACTGTCTTAATTTACTAATATTAACACAGTTCCTAATATATTTTGGTTTACAACTGATGACTGATACTTGGCCTGTATTTACCCAGTGCACTAGAATTTCCCCCCTTGTTGCTGCTACTGTGTCCCTTATTCAATTATTTCTACTACCATCATATACCTGATAATGAACCCAAGAGGGTTGGCAAACCCAGAAATGCAATTCAGTATTATTATTTTTTATTTTTTCTGTAAAATTAGCGACATTTTTAGCGACGTTTAGCGACGTTCATATACGTCGCTAACTACATCGCTAATTAGCGATGCTGTTACACGTCGCTAATGACATCGCTAAAATCGTCGCTAAAATCGTCGCTGTACGTCACAAAATGCTGACGTGGCAGTATTGCCAGGTCATTAAAGACGTCGGTGTAACGTCGCTATATAAGTCGCTAATTAGCGACGTTTAGCGACTTTATTAAACGTCGCTAATTAGTGACACTGCGTCGCTAAACGTCGCTAAATTTTGCGACATATTAAAGTCGCAAAAAAATGTCGGCATAGCGACGTTTAGCGATATTTTTTGTTTTAGCGACTTGCTTTTTTCGAATTTTTTAAAACGTCGCTAATTACGTCGCTAAACGTAATTAGCGACATTTTTTGGTCATTTAGCGACGTTTTTAGACGTCGCTAATTCGACTTTTTCTGGTAGTGTCTCTGTTTAAAGTGGGGTCAGTTGTATCTCGAACATAAAAAATATTATATACAAGATTTGGCAAAATTCTATGTGCACTTAATTTGATATCTTGAAATTATTTCTTGCCAGCCAAGCTTTCTTGTTGGACTTCATTGTGTGACGAGTGATTTTACTGTAAGAGATCGTAAGTTTATGGTAGCAAAATGCACATAAAAATTATACGATAACAAATCGCAAAAGTGTGCAAGTTAAAGGTAGTTAATTTTGAATCACATAAATATATTGACATAGGATAGGAATTTAGAGTGATTAAGGATGCATGATTTGAGAGAGTCGATATATTGTATTTTTTCTCTCTTTTTTCTTTCTTCTTTTCTTTTGATGTTTTCTTTTATACAATAGATAGGATTATATCCTGAATTTCTCCTTAATGAGACACAGGTTTACCTCATGGTGTATAATGGGTCGTGCGGTCCGAAATCTGGCTCGGGCAATGTCGGTCTGGACCAGCCCAGCTCGGCCCATTATTTCAGCCGGTCCGGGTTGGGTCTATTTTTTTGACCAGCCAGTCCGGCCCGGCTTGTTTGCGGGTGCAGTCCAGTTAAACCTAGAAAGCCAGGTCAATCCGGCCCGGACGGACCCAGTCACCGACTCGGTCCAAGTCCAGTCTAAGACCGGTCCAGGCCCTGTCTGACCCAAAACAAATTATTCGATATATCCGTTAGGGGTATTTTGACCAAAATACCCCCATTTTGGTGATTGTTTTTTGGCCATTTTAGGGTTAATTTGGTCATTTTGCTAAAAATAACCAAAATATCCTTATAACAACTATATTTTAAGGGCATAGGAGGTCATTTTGTACCAAAAAATTCTATAAATATGTCATAATTTATGAAAATTAAACACAACAAAATTTATTTTCCCTCTTACAAAATTTAGAAGCAAAAAAATTTCTGAATATTGAAGTAACAACTTTCTGGATTTTAGAGTGCAACTTTCTGGAGTCAAAACTACAATGTTCTTGAGGCTTGAACTTTTGCAAAATAAATTGGAGACTTCAAGTTGAAGTTTCAAGTAAATTTAATACACTACCAGAAAAAGTTAAATTAGCGACGTTTAAAAACGTTGCTAAATGACCAAAAAATATCGCTAATCATATTTAGCGACGTTTTAAAGAAGTCAGAACAAAGCAAGTCGCTAAAAGAAAAAATGTCGCTATACGTCACTATGCCGACGTTTTTTTAGCAACTTAAATGTGTCGCTAAAATTAGCGACGTTTAGCGACGCAGCGTCACTAATTAGCGATGTTAATTAACGTCGCTAAATGTCGCTAATTAGCGACTTATATAGCGACGTTACAGTGACGTCTTTAATGACCTGGCAATACTGTCATATCAGCAATTTGCGACGTACAGCGACATTTTTAGCGACATGTTTAGCGACGTTTATTAACGTCGCTAATTAGCGACGTGTATACACGTCGCTAAACGTCGCTAAAAATGTCGCTAATTTTACAAAAAAAATAAAAAAAAAGAATTCTGAATTGTTTCCAAACTATTATTCCTGCAGTTTATTAAATCACAATCTGTACAAATAGACCCGGAGCAACCCTCCGTTGAATTTCTGGATTTGCCAACCCCCTTGGGTTGAACACTCAACACCGGTAAAATAACATATTTAATGTGAATAATATAATAAAATTTGAAGAAAATAAAGCATCCAGCAAATCTCATCGTAAAGAATACGGCAAATATATATCCATACAATCTCATCCTAAATAATACAAAAAATACAAATATCCAGCAACTAGCTATACTACTGTGGATCTGCATGAGGCTGACCACCGACGCGCATGAAGGATAAGAATAGCTCATACTGGTCCCGTGGAATCGATACAGATGTCGATGGAGAAGGCAGTGACGTCGGTGGAGTCTGTGTCGATGTAGGCACACCAGGAGGCCATACCCGCTCCAAGTCTGCGAATCGCTGGTTGTAAGAATCCATGGTAGATAACAACCTCGTACTGCTATGAACCATTGAATCCTGCATCATCGTCAGCCTCTCGCCCATCGATAGCTATGATGCCTGCAGCTCCATGATGTTGTGGTCTGTCGAGGCTCTAATATCATTTGTCAAATCTCGGAGCTCCGTGATGCTGCGGTCGAGCATATCGAATCATGCGATGAGAGTCGGATCGTCCGCCTGCGGCTGGGCCCGGGGCTGCTCCTCCATCCTTCGCAGCAACTCATCATGGAGAGACGCAATCTGACGGTCAATGGCCTCCTGGACTCTGGTCGACGACTGCGAGGGCTGTGTGGAATACGCAACTGTCGGGGAGGCCCTAGATGACTGCATCACAACCAGGGCGCCATAGGATCCCGTACCATAGTACGTACCCCTCTGGAGACCACCAGCTGCGGTCACCCACAGGTCGTCCACCGACGGAGCTGAAGCGGGCTGCGAGGAAGTACCAGCCTCTCCAGGTGTAGGTGCACTAGCAGTCGTCCACTCACGCAACCTAAGATACTCGGCCTAGAAAGGTTTGGAAACTCGATAATTGCCTAAGTTATATTAAAATTAACACAAAGTAAAGTAATACTTACATAGGTTTGTGAGGCCCTCTCATCAATAAGATTTTCGTCCTTGCGATGGGTGGCCAAGAAGACGGTCACCATGTTTGCATCCTCACCCCTCTGTACCTGTTAAAAATATAATATTTAGTACTAAACTTAAATATTTTTTCCTACTACCATTTTATGGTACTTACATTAAAATAATATATTTTAAAAGAAAAAACATACCAAACGACGGAAATATTTCGTCATCGAAATCGAGCCACCACACCACTTGGCAGCATTTCGCCTAGCCGCTTTGGCCTTCTCAGACCTTTTCTTGTAGCTCGGATCATCGAATCTAGCCCTTATCGCAGTCCACTACTCAGGCGTGATCCAACCTTGGATCGGTTTTCCAGCATGATCACGAGCCTTCTGGTCATCCAGAGTATCTCGGATAAGCTTGGCGACAACGGTAGGAAAGAGCCGCTCGATCAACTCGGCCCGGTGCGGAGGATAAAAATATGTTTGCTACAATAAATAATTTAGTAAGTGAGCATCACGGATAAGTTATATAATATGCATAAATTAGAGGATTTATTTAATATACTTTTACCTGGAAGTGCGCAAACCAGAATGCCTTCCTCTCCTCCGGAGCCTCAGAGTAGTTGATCCAAGGGCCACCGTAGTTGTTCCTCAAAAACTGGACCAGGCGTCTCTGAACCGACGATGGACAATATCTATACAGAGATAATTATTTTGATCGAAAAAGTCAATATACGATGAATAAAGAAATACACGATATATATTATGCTAAACCATCTAATTGACTTACTTTATACCGTCGGCCCAAATCTCTGTCCTCGTCTCCTCCGTAGGTGCGCATGGAGGATCTTGCTGATGCTGGGACAACGTGGGCATGACCTCCTCGACATGCTCATCTGTCTCCATGGTTCCGTCAGCAGGAGGAACGTTGGATGAGGGAGTACTATCACGCCTGGAACTACTCGTCCCAATAGTCGGATATGTGAGTGATCGATATACTAGAGTACTGGGTGACGATGATCCGGAACCAACAGTAGGTAGTACCAGAGGAGCACTCTGTCTACCTCGGGACCTGCCGAATCCTCCGTGTCGTCATGTCATACCTGATAACAACATATGATGAATATATAAAAACACAAATATATAGTACATTCTACAGTCAAAATGTGATGCATATCTCAAAGCATTCTATAGTCAAAATATAATACATATATTAGTTAAAATAGTACATTCTACAGCCAAAATATAGTTACATTCTACAGGCAAAATATTTTATTTTCAATCATCTTTAAAAAATTTATCTTTTTCTCCTTCCTCGTCCTCCTCTTCCTCCTCCTCGTCTTCACTTTCATCTACTTCGTCTTCGTCTTTGTCTTCCTCTTCGGATAATTCCACATCTTCTATATTATTACTCATGTAATGAGTAACTTCCGTTGAGTCCACATCTACAATATTTGTTACAAGAGGTAGATTGTCCTCCTGATAAGCTATTTTGTCAATGTCAAAGATATTTCTAACTTTAGTCTTACATACTGCCCACCAATCCGACCTCGCTGTCCCCCGTCTAGGATAAGTTGTGAAGTACATGAGCTGAGCCTGACTTGATAGGACAAATGGTTCGTAGCCTTGATATCTATACTTGTAGTTTATATCCACAAGGCCATGCTTGTCAATTTTCCAACCTTGATCTTGAATCGGATCGAACCATTCATACTTGAATAGCACGATATTAGCAGGTTCTGTGCCATAATTATATGTCAACTCCACAATCTCTCGTAAGATGCCAAAGAAATCATTGCCTGGATCGACGTCTTTGTAGATCGAAGATTTGATACACAAACAACTATTTTTCGTGGAATCAAGATCCAGAAAGCTGTCTCTAATAGGAGCATTTGTTGACTTGAACCTGAACCCATTCATACAGAAACTTTGCCATATTTTAATGGCAGTAATTGGTCCCTTGGCTAGAGTTCTAATAGATTCAGTCTCGGGTATTATTAGACGATCGACCTAAATACCAAAGTAGCGATAGTAAGTTATTTATTTTGCAAGTGCAGAATTATAAAGTAATTACCAAGCATCTTACATATGCGCTCAACCAAGAAGGAAAATGGCATCTCATTTCTTGTTCTACTTCTTCGTCTGTTATGTAGGGTCTAACCGACCTCAACTCATCATTATATGTGCTGAAAAATAATGAAGCAACTGCTGATTAGTAGCATAATAGTATCTTATACTATTACATTGAGATGATGTAAACGTGGACATATTAATTACTTACCCCTCTAGCTTCTCCACTTCATCCCCGTCGCAATTGAATAATATATACAACTGAGCAGCCCTTAGCTCATCGTCATTCAAATATCTCTTCTTCATTTTTCCCGAAGGCTTTCCGGATGCATTGAATACTTTGAGTATTGCATCATTAGATTCCTGATATGCGTCATCGTTTCTCGGAGATTTCGTTCTATTAGTAGCAACATGTGGTTTGAAATACGTTGAGCAAAAATTTGTAATCTTCTCGAGAACATAAGCTTCACAAATAGAGCCCTCAACCCATGCCTTGTTTTCACCTTTCTCTTTAGGTGATTCAGATGCCGCTCGAAGGGGTACATCCACCGATAACTGACAGGACCACCAACACGTGCCTCATAAGAAAGATGAATTGGCAAATGCTCCATAGAGTCAAAGAATCCAGGAGGAAATACCTTCTCGAGCTTACATAATGTTACCGCAATGTCCTTCTCTTGCTTTTTTAGACGATCGACGAGCAACTTAGTACAACAAAGATCTCTGAAGAATATGCTGAGCTCTGTCAATGGATCCCAAATGACCTGCGGTAAGAATTCCCGAAATGCAATCAAAATTAACCTCTCCATGAATACGTAACAATCGTGGCTCTTCATACCCGCCAGTTTGTTCTCCTTGAGGTCGACGCACCTTCTCAAGTTTGACACGTACCCGTCTGGAAACTTTAGACCCTAAATCCACCGACAAAGTCTTCCTTTATCTTCTTTCTCCAGTGAGAAAATTGACTTAGGTTGCTTTAACTTTCCATTCCCCTCCTCTATCAAATGTAATGCAGGACATCTACATATTTCTTCTAAGTCCAACCTGGCATTCGAATTATCTTTCGTCTTTCCCTTTACCTCTATTACAGTATTAATTATGTTATCAAACATATTCTTCTCGATATACATGACATCAAGGTTATGTTTGATCAGATTGGTGCTCCAATATGGCAGATCCCAGAATTACTCCTCTTCGTCCAGTTATGGGTGCGACCAAATCTGTCACACTTGTACCCCTTAGCAGGCTCTTCGATAGCACTTGGTAAATCTTTTATCTCTTCCATATCGTGTATCCGGGCCACCTTGGCGGTGGATTGGCCTTCTCCATAACTCCCGCACGAAAAGCATTCTGGTTCCTCCGGTACGGATGATCCTTCGACAGAAATTATCGATGACAATCGAAGAAGCACGGTTTGCCTCCGTGTTTCAAACGAAAAGCCTTAGTACAGTCCATGCAATATGGACATGAGAGACGACCATGGGTGCTCCATCCCGATAACATTCCATAGGCCAAAAAGTCGTTAATGGTCCACATAAGTGTTGTCCTCATCTGAAAATTCTGCTTTCTAGAAACATCGTACGTGTTGGCACCTACTTCCCACAGCTGATTTAACTCATCTATCAAAGGCTGTAGATACACATCGATGTTCCTCTTCAGATTGTTCGGACCCGGGATAATAACGGTTAGGAACATATATGGAGTCTTCATGCACATCCAAGGCGGTAGATTGTACGGAGTGACGATCACAGACCAACACGAATACTGGGAGTCCAAAAGTCCGAATAGGGTAAAACCGTAAGAGGAGAGCCCCAATCTGACATTACGCGGATCTTCGGCAAAATGTGGATACTCTCGATCAAAGTGCTTTCATGCTTCTCCCTCGGATGGATGATCCAATAACCCTTTGATCTATTTTCTCCTGTGCCAACTCATGTTTTCTGCAGTCTCCTTAACCATAAACAACTACTGAAACCGCACCGTCAAAGGCAAGTAGTGCATCGAATTGGTAGGCTTGCTTGCACCGACAGACTTTCCTCTAACAGTATCCTTGTAGCAATCAGCACCACAGAATCTACACGCATCTTCATCCTTATCATCTTTGTAGTACAACATGCACCCGTTGCGACATGCATCAATTTTCTCGTATCCCATCCAAAGCGATCTCACCATTCTCTTAGATCGATAGAAGTCTTTAGGTAACTTTGTACCCTCGGAAAAGATCTCTATAATCAAATTGATCAGTCGATTATAACATTCTTACGACATATTAAAATCGGACTTGATGCTCAATAATCTTATAACCACCTCCAACGGTGAATGATCCTCACAACCAGGATATAGTAGATTCCTTGCATTCTCCAGCAACTCCATAAACTTTGCAGCATCGGCATTCGGTGCCTCCTCACCTGCATCTTAATTGTTCGGATTACAACTAGGTCCATAATTGTCCGGATTGAAACTAGGCCCCGCCGCATCATAAACCATGTTCACCCACCCGTCGTCGTAAGCATCGTGGTCGTGGACATCCATATACGGCTCCACATAATGCTCGGACTCTGATGCTAGAGACACAAGTTCTCCGTGCGCGGTCCACTGATAGTAATTCGGCACGAAGCCCTTCGAGTACAAATGATATGTGACTTCCACTTCTGGATGATATTTCCTGTTGCGATATCTCACACACGGACACTTAATTTTGGTACCGTCCATGTACTGAGGGAACACCTTAGCGAACTGTAGGAATTATTGTACACCCTTAATGAATTTATCCCACACACCGCACATATCATCAGGATGACGGTTGTACATCCACGAATGATGACGTAGATAGTAATTCATATCCATTTCTTGATACTTCTGCAAAAATAATAGTATGTATCATATAAATCATTACATACAGTGGTTTATCACCTAACTTCATAACTTAACCGTACTATAAAAATCATAACTGATATAATACATACTTTTATTTATCAAAACTGCAGCTGCCCCCAACCCCATAGCACTATGAACTGCACTATAAGTGTGCAGTCAACACACTACATATAGTGTGCCATACTACAGAATTGCAGCTGCCCCCAACCACACTCCTAGCTCACTGACTTACCTCAGCATGGTCCAATGCACATTGGGCTGATGTACCTCAAGTTTCCCCCTGCTCATTGCTAGTAAGCAGTGCTCACTGCTGTTGTTACCTCTACTTGCCATACTTACATGTGTACCTCAATCTATGTGCTTGTGGGCACTCAAGCCCCTCATATATTTACCATTGCACATCTAAAATCCAACTTGAGTCACGCGCGCTCACTGATACACTTGTATCAGTATACACCAACTCCTCACTTATTTGCTGCTAACATAGGACACCACTATGATACCCTCAACTTTGATATACCCTCCCTACATACTTCAATAACACTCTCACACACACTCTAACCAATCCAATTACCAACAACTCATGATCCGGCTTCCTATCATATTGAATGTTCAACCAAAAAATGAGATACAATCAAGCAGTGCAGTGCCATGCCGTGTCGTGCCGTGCCTTGCCTTGGAGCAATCTGTCACGCCCCGGTTCCATGGATAAGGAACCGAGCCACGTGGCAATGGCCAGCAGTGTACTTCGGCGGGCATCCAATCCAATGGGCCCGTCGGAGTACACTTAAGCTGTAAAGTACAATGAATAACCCATCACACAACACAAGTAAACTCAATCTAAATCTCATCCACAGGCAGCAATATAAGAGCACAATAGAAGTAAATACAACGACTAATGTGCATGAAGGAAAAAGTCCAAAATAGTATCAAGTACAACCACTAGAATAGTCATACGGGGACAAACCCGCTAGCACAAATAGACTGAAATGAAAGTAAGCAAATAAGATAACTTGGGACGGTAGCAGGTAACTAGGTAAAGATACCGTCCCAAGGAAAGAGTCACTACCAGTGATCAGGCGAAGTCCTCAGGAATGACCTCGTCCTCGGCAGTGGGTACAGCTGCTGGAAAGATGCCCGGTCCGTACTCCTCCGGATAATCCTCGTAGCCTACACCTGGAAGGGAACCAGGTCCTCAGAGGGACGTAACAAGGTACAAGAAAATAACATGCCAGGTAAACAGATAGTACAAGTGCGACAACAGGGTAGACTTAGTACAACCAAACAAGTGTGACACAGTTTAAAGACAACGTTCGACGCGTGGGCCGTCCAAAATAAAACCGTAGCTCCGGACACGGAAACACACGGCACGTACCGCAGCTCCGGGCAAAGAGTCACACGGGTGAAACAGGCTACACTAGAAAATACTACATATATATCAGCGCGTGCAGAGTAGCCCAAACGTCTAGTAACTGTCTTCCCCTTCCCAAGCGGTCAACGATTGTGCGTTGAACCTGAACCTCTAACTACAGTCTTGACATACACAGAAGTTAACTCAACCGACGCGACCCTATGGTCGTCCCAGTCTCTGGTCATGATGTCAGTATCAGGATACAGGAATCTGGCACGAACACAGTGTATAAATGTGTCCTGGGGTATCGATGTACTCTGGTACGTGCATCGAGGTACTATGGAACATCAGAATAATTCTAGGTCGTTAAGTCGAAAGTCAACACCCGGTTGTGAACCGGACACGGAATATCGAACATCAACGTAAACAAGCGCACAATGTACAATAAGAAAACAATATCTGTAAACTGAAATACTGGGTGGCAAGGTACACTTGCCTGCGGGCGGCTGCTGATGACGGGGATCGGGTACTGCGTCCAAGTCCTCAGGTCCCGCAATACCTAGAGAAGAGATACAAATCTAAATCAATAATCTATTTTACAACAGACTGGTGTACTACACACTGCTATGTCTAGACTCAGTCTCTGGAATTTCCTAATATTATTATCGTCCTCAATTCATTGTCTCGTGATCCGATCTACTACTCATTCCGGAATAATTTACCTGCTCTCCCTTTGCAGGTATTTTATAACCTCAATCAATTATTTTTTTAACCATGTATATGCCAACAATGTAAATATCAAATCCCATCTGCTATATCTTCCTTTAATCCTTGATATACCAGATTCCATATATATCTCTAACATACATTTTCTTATTACTATCTTCCACTATGCAACCACATATATAAGCCAAAACCTTAGCTAACATTCTTAACCGCAAGATACAGGGCTATACTACCACTACATAACCATCCATTTTAAACCTTAGCCAATATGAACCCATATGTATATATAACATCCTCATTCCAATAATATTTGCATACAACAAACTCATAATTCCTTTAGTTCAATTGTTTCACTACACTATCATTTATCATCATTAAGCAAACACTAGTAATATATTAAATCTTTTTAAACACTACCTCCTCCCTAGTCATTTTTAACATCATTTAGCTCAAACTACATGTATATATACCTCAACCGTATTTTTAATTATCATACCATTCTATCCATCCACATCTATATATATAAGAACTCAAAACCCTAGCTAACAATCTTATTTCCATATATATATAAACATCAACCTCTTTCATGATATGTTAATAATCTGGAATCAAAACAAGAGGGGGAGTAATGTATACCTCGACGAGGAGTTCGTCGGCCGGAGGAGGATGGAAGAGTGGAGAAGGAGGAGGGAAGCTGGCCGGGGGACAGCAGCGGGCCGCCGGAGTCGCACGCGGCGGCGGGCCGGACGCACACAGCAGCTCGGGGCCGGATGCACTGAGCTCGGCCGGACGCACACAGCTGCTCGGGGCCGGATGCACTGAGCTCGGCCGGACGCACACAGCTGCTCGGGGCCGGACGCACACCGTAGCTCGGGGTGAAGGCCGGCTGGAGCGGGGTGGCTGCGTCGGCGGCCGACGCGGCCGGAGGTCGGGGTGGCTGTCTCCGGTCGGGTGGTTATCAAATGGGAGGAGGAAGGAGGGAGGAAGAGAAGAAGAATGAAGAAGGAAGAAGGAGAAGCTTCCTTTGCATGGGAAGTATTAAATGGAGGAGGAGAGAGAGAGGTGTTGGGATTAGGGCCGGTGGAGTGTTGAGGGTGTGGGGAGAAGAGGTTACTTTATAGGGAGATGTGAGGTTTGAATGTGTGGTTAGGATTCTCCTAGGAAAGATGAGTGGTTGGGATTTAATATGAATAGGGGTGGGTTTCTTCATGAGGGAATTGGGTTTGGGACCCCATTTTGGGACCCAAATTAATACTCATGACCAATGAGGTGTTGCCAACAATTTGCTAATTGCAAATAAGCCCCCGTAAATTCGGGAATTTGCATGGTCACATGAAATGACGCAAAAATTGCGGAGAAAAAATATATTTAAAATTGTCATAGTGAGGGGGCGTTGCGCGTCAGGCGCGGGTCAAATTTGGAGGGCATTGGGATTAATTTAATATTAAAAATATAATTTACAGAGCTGATAAATCCCGATTAAACTAACGATAACGCGTCCCGCGAATTTAATTTAATTGGGGCCCGCGGGGTCAAAATCTGGAAACGGCGCAAAGGCCAAAAATGGTGGGGGCTTGGAGTCAGTCTTGGACCCTTTAGTTGGTCCGGCTCAACGGGTTAAGTTGGTACTCCAAAATCGAGGGTAACGACACAGGTGTCCGACACGGAATAAAAATTACGGTTTACGATTTCGGAATGTTGCGCAATTAATTTAGAGCACACAAAAGTTGGTTTTAACAATCAGAAAAGTCCAGTGCCTAATTTGGCGAGTTGAGTCGAGTGTACAAAATTTGTACGGAATTTTATGGGCTGAAAATGGGCTCTGAATAATTAGACAAAGATAGGGTGGAATAATGTTTTAATTAAATGGATTAAAATTCCAGATAAAACATATCTAAGCTAAACCTCAACATCTGTCATCAAAATTTTCCAGATCCCTTCTAACTATCCACAGAATAAAATGAGGGGGTTTACATTCTTCCCAACTTAGAAAAATTTCGTCCCCGAAATTAAAAGTAAAGCACGATAATAACTAACAGAATTTAAATTAACTAGTAATTAAACTGTCGTACGTAATTTCGTACCTTGCTCCTCAAATAAGTACGGGAATCGCTGCCGAATAGAATCCTCGCGCTCCCAAGTAGACTCGCCTGGTGAATGGTGCTTCCATGCCACTCTGACCAGTCGAATCGTCTGTCCTCTCAAAGTCTTCTCGCTGCGATCGAGAATCTCAACTGGCTGCTCTACGTATGACAGACTAGGCCCGACTGTAATCTCCGAATGATCAAGCACGTGGCTAGGGTCTGCGACATATCTTCTCAGCTGCGATACGTGAAATACGTCATGTACTCCCTCTAATGATGGAGGTAATGCAAGACGGTAAGCCACTTCGCCAACTCGTTCCAAAATGTCGAAAGGTCCGATATACCTCGGACTCAGCTTGCCTCTGCCTCTGAATCTGATGGTACCACGAGTGGGCGATATCCTCAAAAACACGTGGTCACCCTCCTTGAACTCCAATGGTCTGCGGTGCGCATCTGCCCAGTGTTTCTGTCTGTCCTGTGCTGCGCGCAGGTGGCTCTGAATCTGCTTGACCTTCTCTACTGTCTGTGTCACCAATTCGGGCCCAAGAATCTGACGCTCTCCCACGTCACTCCAACAAACTGGCGACCTACATTTCCTGCCGTACAGTGCCTCATAGGGTGCCATCTGTATGCTAGCCTGGTAACTGTTATTGTAGGAGAATTCCACCAAGTGTAGATGGTCCTCCCAAGATCCTCTAAAATCAATCATGCACGCTCTCAACATATCCTCTAATATCTGTATCGTGCGCTCTGACTGTCCGTCAGTCTGTGGATGATACGCAGTGCTGAACTTGAGACGAGTTCCTAGGCTCTCCTGCATACTCCTCCAAAAGTGTGACGTGAATCTGGAATCACGATCCGATACGATGCTGACAGGCACACCATGTAATCGTACTATCTGCCTCATATACATGTCAGCTAGTATCTCTGTGGATTGCCCAACTCTGAAGGGCAAGAAATGTGCAGACTTGGTGAGTCTGTCTACGACAACCCAAACTGCATCCTTCCCGCTAGGGCTGCGCGGAAATCCTGTGACGAAGTCCATGGTAATATGTTCCCACTTCCACTCGGGAATGGGGAGTGGCTGCAATAATCCTGCAGTCCTCTGATGTTCAGCCTTGACTTGCTGACACACTAAACACTTCGCCACAAATCTTGCAATTTCTCTCTTCATCCCATGCCACCAGAAATGCTGTCTCAAGTCTCGGTACATTTTCGTACCCCCGGGATGAATGGAATAGATCGAGCTATGAGCCTCTGTCATCAACTCTTGGCGTAGCTCGCCACTCGGAACATATAGGCGATCTCCGCACCTCAGCGTTCCGTCTTCATGAATCCTGAGTCCCGTCTGCAGGCCGGCTTCTGTTCTCTCTCGCAGACGTCGAAATCTCGCATCTGTAGGCAATGCTGCCTTGATCCTCTCAATCAAAGTAGACTGAACCTCAAGTCTGGCCATCTGTCCATCCATGCCTGGCAATACGATCTCTATCCCAAGCTCCTGGAGATCCTCTAGCAACTGTCGCTGCGTCGTCAAAAAGTATGCCATGGGCTTCCTGCTTAAGGCATCTGCTACGACGTTCGCCTTGCCAGGGTGGTACTGCAGCTCAATGTCATAATCTGTCATCAACTCTAGCCAGCGTCTCTGTCTCATATTGAGCTCCTTCTGCGTGTAGACATACTTCAGGCTTTTATGATCTGTATAAATCTCAACACGCTCACCATAAAGGTAATGTCTCCATAGTTTTAGTGCAAATATCACCGCAGCTAGCTCCAAGTCGTGCGTCGGATAGTTCTTTTCATGAACTCTCAACTGTCTCGATGCGTAGGCTATCACCTTGCCGTGTTGCATCAGTACACATCCCAATCCGCTCCCTGACGCATCGCTGTACACTACAAATCCTCCTGATCCGGAAGGCAGTGTCAAAATCGGTGCTGATGTCAGACGCTTCTTCAGCTCATCGAAAGCCGCCTGACACTTGTCGGTCCAGATAAACTCTTCGCCTTTACGCGTCAGTCGCGTCATAGGCGCAGCTATCCTCGAAAAGTTTTCCACGAACCTCCGGTAATATCCGGCAAGTCCGAGGAAGCTCCTAACCTCCGTAACTGATGTAGGGGTAGGCCAGGTCTCTACTGCAGCTATCTTCTCCGGATCCACTGATAGTCCATCTCCGGTGATTATGTGTCCCAGAAATGGTACTCTGTCCAAGCAAAACTCACATTTGCTGAGTTTGGCGTACAGCCTCTCATGTCTCAGCGTCTCTAACACAATCCTGAGATGTCTCTCATGCTCCTCCTGGCTCTTGGAATATATCAGGATATCGTCTATAAATACCACCACGAACTTATCTAAGTACTGGTGGAAAACATTGTTCATCAAACACATGAATACTGCTGGCGCGTTGGTTAAACCAAACGGCATGACTAAAAACTCATAGTGGCCATACTTCGTCCGAAAGGCCGTCTTCTGGATGTCCTCTTTCCGTACCTTGATCTGATGGTATCCGGATCTGAGATCTATCTTCGAGAATACACATGCACCGCTAAGCTGATCAAACAAATCATCGATGCGCGGTAGTGGATACTTGTTCTTTATCGTTACAGCATTTAGCGCCCTGTAATCGATACACAAGCGTACCGTCCCGTCCTTCTTCGGTACGAATAGAATGGGTGCTCCCCATGGAGATACACTAGCCCGAATGAAACCCTTTTCTAAGAGATCATCTACTTGTACCTTCAGCTCAACCAACTCCTTCGGTGCTAGTCTATAAACGGGAGAAGTAACAGGCTCGGCTCCTGGAGTCAACTCTATAGTGAACTCAATCTCTCGGTCAGGTGGCAGTCCTGGGAGATCCTCTGGAAACACATCCTCGAACTCTGCTATAAAGTGAGGGTACATCGGTTCACCTTCTGCAATGTGTGCCGCTAGGGTAGGTTGGACACCATGCTCTCGGGCTCCCCGAAGGAACTCAAACTCTGGGAGATCTGGGGGTCTAAAGATGACACAACCACGATGACAATCTAGCGTTGCGTGGTACTGGCTCAACCAATCCATGCCTAGGACAATGTCATAGTCCGGCATGGAGAAAACCAAAAATCGGGCACGCATCTCTCGCCCGCAGACAACTACTGAACATGACCTACAAGTGTCACTAACAGGTACTATTCCACCTCCCGTAAGAATCCTCTTGACCTTCGGAAGGGGTGCGGTGGCTATTCTATGGGTAGCCACGAAACTTGCAGCTATAAAAGAGTGTGTGGCACCAGAATCAAATAGGACTAATGCTGGTAATGTAGCTACTAAAATTGTACCTGCTATCACTTCTCCTGCTGTCTCAGCCTCCTCGATGGTCATAGCATAGGCCTGTCCTTGCCTCGGTGCCGGTGCCCTCTGCTGCTGCTGCTGAACCTGCTGGTATCGCTCTCCCTGTGGAGCCAAAGGTGGCCTCCTCTGGTTCACTCCTGGTGCTGGGGGTCGCTGTGCTCCAGCTCCTGCGTAGGGTGGCCTCGGCCCAGGAGGCTGCTGATAAGGCCTCGGCGCTGGCAGGGCTGGTCGGTGAACCATCTGTGCTGGATCCCTCTGATCTGGGCAATCTCGGACTGCATGCTGGTCCGATCCGCATCTCAAGCAAGCGCCCAATCTCCGTCGGCAGTCCCTCAATATATGTCCCTTCTTGCCGCAGAAATGGCAAGTGGGAATGACTGCACCCTGCTGTGGTGCTGCCCTTTGGTGTTGCTGCTGTACCAACGGACGCTTCGCAGGTCCTCCCTGCGGGGCTCGGACTGCTGATGTCGTCGCAAAGGGGCGTTTATGACTAGCCTCCAACCTGCTGATACGGTCTTGGCGTCGCGCTGCAAGTAGTACCTCGGAGTAAGTGGTGTAGGCTGTGGACCCGATAAGCCTCTGGTTCTCATATCTCAGGCCCTCAAAGAACTTCTCGGCCTTTGCTTCTTCAGTGGGGATCAGGTATGGTGCAAATCTGCTCAGGCGGAGGAACTCAGAATTGTATTCCTCTAAAGTCATACTCCCCTGGATGAGGTTCTGGAATCTGCTCCGAAGCTCTGCTCGGGCGGTAGAGGGTATGTACATCTCCTGGAAGAGTCTGGAGAACTCTTCCCAGGTGACGCGATCCGGTCCCAAACGCTCCTCCTCGGAAAGCCACCAGTGATGAGCGTTGCCGGTGAGCTGCATCCTGACAGCCGTCATCCATCGGTGTCGGGGGAGGTCAGTAGCCTCTAGCTGGTGCTGAATGCCGGTGAGCCAAGCGTGGACCTCCGTCGGCTCCTCGGTGCCCGAAAAAGGTTGCGGTATCAAACGACGGAAGTCTATGACAGACCCTCTCGTCGGCGCATATGCGGGTGGTGTCGCCTGCCCCAAGGCCGTCACGATGCTCTCTCTCAAGGCCTCAGCCTGGTGCTGCTGAGCCTGCTGGGCCTGCTGCTGAGCCTGTTGCTGGGCCTGCTGCTGGGCCTGCTGCTGGGCCTGCTGGGCCTGCATCATCGCAAACATCATTTGGAACATCTGGGTTCCGTCCATCGGTTGCCCTGTGGGGAATGGCATATAGGGCATCTGGGGCGGAAATGGTGGAGGAGGTGGTAGCTGCTGCTCCTCCTGACTCGGGATCCTCTGATCCTCAGGTCCTGCCTGATGTGGAGTCTGGTGTCCGCCCGATGGCATGCCGGGGTGTCCTGATGACTGTCCCATGGGAGCTGGAGTCAGTAGAAGGACCTGCTCCAGATCCGGTTCCCCGGATGATCCTGCGTCTCGGGGAACGTCGCCAGGCTGCGCGATACGTCCACTGCGGAGATTCATAACTCTGAAAAGAAGTCATGACTGCGATCAGCGTTTGAGGAAAATAAACAAGATGCAATTGGATAAACGATATCGAGATAGAGGTGTCATGTGAAGGTTTCAAACTTTGCAGATGAGATTTCTAACTCTATTCCTAATTTGCAGGCTCGCTTGGCACAGTTAGGTGACCAAGACGATTTATTATTTGACCTGCATGGGCCACCACAAAAACCTTGTCACGCCCCGGTTCCATGGATAAGGAACCGAGCCACGTGGCAATGGCCAGCAGTGTACTTCGGCGGGCATCCAATCCAATGGGCCCGTCGGAGTACACTTAAGCTGTAAAGTACAATGAATAACCCATCACACAACACAAGTAAACTCAATCTAAATCTCATCCACAGGCAGCAATATAAGAGCACAATAGAAGTAAATACAACGACTAATGTGCATGAAGGAAAAAGTCCAAAATAGTATCAAGTACAACCACTAGAATAGTCATACGGGGACAAACCCGCTAGCACAAATAGACTGAAATGAAAGTAAGCAAATAAGATAACTTGGGACGGTAGCAGGTAACTAGGTAAAGATACCGTCCCAAGGAAAGAGTCACTACCAGTGATCAGGCGAAGTCCTCAGGAATGACCTCGTCCTCGGCAGTGGGTACAGCTGCTGGAAAGATGCCCGGTCCGTACTCCTCCGGATAATCCTCGTAGCCTACACCTGGAAGGGAACCAGGTCCTCAGAGGGACGTAACAAGGTACAAGAAAATAACATGCCAGGTAAACAGATAGTACAAGTGCGACAACAGGGTAGACTTAGTACAACCAAACAAGTGTGACACAGTTTAAAGACAACGTTCGACGCGTGGGCCGTCCAAAATAAAACCGTAGCTCCGGACACGGAAACACACGGCACGTACCGCAGCTCCGGGCAAAGAGTCACACGGGTGAAACAGGCTACACTAGAAAATACTACATATATATCAGCGCGTGCAGAGTAGCCCAAACGTCTAGTAACTGTCTTCCCCTTCCCAAGCGGTCAACGATTGTGCGTTGAACCTGAACCTCTAACTACAGTCTTGACATACACAGAAGTTAACTCAACCGACGCGACCCTATGGTCGTCCCAGTCTCTGGTCATGATGTCAGTATCAGGATACAGGAATCTGGCACGAACACAGTGTATAAATGTGTCCTGGGGTATCGATGTACTCTGGTACGTGCATCGAGGTACTATGGAACATCAGAATAATTCTAGGTCGTTAAGTCGAAAGTCAACACCCGGTTGTGAACCGGACACGGAATATCGAACATCAACGTAAACAAGCGCACAATGTACAATAAGAAAACAATATCTGTAAACTGAAATACTGGGTGGCAAGGTACACTTGCCTGCGGGCGGCTGCTGATGACGGGGATCGGGTACTGCGTCCAAGTCCTCAGGTCCCGCAATACCTAGAGAAGAGATACAAATCTAAATCAATAATCTATTTTACAACAGACTGGTGTACTACACACTGCTATGTCTAGACTCAGTCTCTGGAATTTCCTAATATTATTATCGTCCTCAATTCATTGTCTCGTGATCCGATCTACTACTCATTCCGGAATAATTTACCTGCTCTCCCTTTGCAGGTATTTTATAACCTCAATCAATTATTTTTTTAACCATGTATATGCCAACAATGTAAATATCAAATCCCATCTGCTATATCTTCCTTTAATCCTTGATATACCAGATTCCATATATATCTCTAACATACATTTTCTTATTACTATCTTCCACTATGCAACCACATATATAAGCCAAAACCTTAGCTAACATTCTTAACCGCAAGATACAGGGCTATACTACCACTACATAACCATCCATTTTAAACCTTAGCCAATATGAACCCATATGTATATATAACATCCTCATTCCAATAATATTTGCATACAACAAACTCATAATTCCTTTAGTTCAATTGTTTCACTACACTATCATTTATCATCATTAAGCAAACACTAGTAATATATTAAATCTTTTTAACACTACCTCCTCCCTAGTCATTTTTAACATCATTTAGCTCAAACTACATGTATATATACCTCAACCGTATTTTTAATTATCATACCATTCTATCCATCCACATCTATATATATAAGAACTCAAAACCCTAGCTAACAATCTTATTTCCATATATATATAAACATCAACCTCTTTCATGATATGTTAATAATCTGGAATCAAAACAAGAGGGGGAGTAATGTATACCTCGACGAGGAGTTCGTCGGCCGGAGGAGGATGGAAGAGTGGAGAAGGAGGAGGGAAGCTGGCCGGGGGACAGCAGCGGGCCGCCGGAGTCGCACGCGGCGGCGGGCCGGACGCACACAGCAGCTCGGGGCCGGATGCACTGAGCTCGGCCGGACGCACACAGCTGCTCGGGGCCGGATGCACTGAGCTCGGCCGGACGCACACAGCTGCTCGGGGCCGGACGCACACCGTAGCTCGGGGTGAAGGCCGGCTGGAGCGGGGTGGCTGCGTCGGCGGCCGACGCGGCCGGAGGTCGGGGTGGCTGTCTCCGGTCGGGGTGGTTATCAAATGGGAGGAGGAAGGAGGGAGGAAGAGAAGAAGAATGAAGAAGGAAGAAGGAGAAGCTTCCTTTGCATGGGAAGTATTAAATGGAGGAGGAGAGAGAGAGGTGTTGGGATTAGGGCCGGTGGAGTGTTGAGGGTGTGGGGAGAAGAGGTACTTATAGGGAGATGTGAGGTTTGAATGTGTGGTTAGGATTCTCCTAGGAAAGATGAGTGGTTGGGATTTAATATGAATAGGGGTGGGTTTCTTCATGAGGGAATTGGGTTTGGGACCCCATTTTGGGACCCAAATTAAACTCATGACCAATGAGGTGTTGCCAACAATTTGCTAATTGCAAATAAGCCCCCGTAAATTCGGGAATTTGCATGGTCACATGAAATGACGCAAAAATTGCGGAGAAAAAATATATTTAAAATTGTCATAGTGAGGGGGCGTTGCGCGTCAGGCGCGGGTCAAATTTGGAGGGCATTGGGATTAATTTAATATTAAAAATATAATTTACAGAGCTGATAAATCCCGATTAAACTAACGATAACGCGTCCCGCGAATTTAATTTAATTGGGGCCCGCGGGGTCAAAATCTGGAAACGGCGCAAAGGCCAAAAATGGTGGGGGCTTGGAGTCAGTCTTGGACCCTTTAGTTGGTCCGGCTCAACGGGTTAAGTTGGTACTTCCAAAATCGAGGGTAACGACACAGGTGTCCGACACGGAATAAAAATTACGGTTTACGATTTCGGAATGTTGCGCAATTAATTTAGAGCACACAAAAGTTGGTTTTAACAATCAGAAAAGTCCAGTGCCTAATTTGGCGAGTTGAGTCGAGTGTACAAAATTTGTACGGAATTTTATGGGCTGAAAATGGGCTCTGAATAATTAGACAAAGATAGGGTGGAATAATGTTTTAATTAAATGGATTAAAATTCCAGATAAAACATATCTAAGCTAAACCTCAACATCTGTCATCAAAATTTTCCAGATCCCTTCTAACTATCCACAGAATAAAATGAGGGGGTTTACACAATCAGAGATTCAAATAGAGATTATTTCCACCTTTTTATTTTGAACAATCATAACTCACTCTTGGAGCTTTATTTGTCATGATCTTAATTTCTTGACAGTTCTTTCTGATGATGTGATAATGTCGGTGGTCACAGATAGCAACACACCTACCAGGAAGGACCGACAACAAAATAAAGAATCACTGGAACTCCTACCTCAGGAAGAAAGTAAATCCTTATTCATCTTCCAATTATCAAGACTCGAGTACCAACCATGTCCTCGTCGACGCCGTCGTCGCACATGAATCACCATCGCTCGTCGACTCGGGCCAGTCGGCCCTAACCCTAACCCAAACCTATCCCTAACCCTAACCCCATGTCAAAAAACCTAACCCTAACCCTAACCCTAACCCTAGGTCCTGATCAGTGTCTGTATCAGTGTGTGTGTGTGTGTGTGCCGTGTCTATGTCTGTGTCAATGTTTGTATGTGTGTGTCGTGTCTGTGTCAGTGTCACATGTGTCCTGTGAGAGAGAGAGAGAGAGAGAGAGAGAGAGAGAGAGAGAGAGTTAGGGTTTACCTAGAGCTCGAGGAGGGGGATGCCGGAGTAGGCGAGGTAGAGAGCCGGTCGACGGCGAGCGGGGGGCGGGGAAATTTTTTTGTTTTTGAAATTTTGACAGATGGGAAAAACAAAATCGAGCCCTAATTAACCAAATTTTAGCGACGTCCAATAAAAATGTCGCTAAATTAAATTTTAGCGACGTCAAGGACGTCGCTAAACACGTTGCTAAATATTTTTAATATAAACGTCGCTATATAAGTCGCTAAACGTCGCTAACTTAGACATATTAGCGACGGTTAGCGACCTTAATTGAACTTATAGCGACTTATCTTTTAAAATCTTAATAAAAGTCGCTAAATGTCGCCATTTAGCGACGTCTAGCGACATTTTTATATGGAGTCGCTAATTTATATATTATTAGCGACGTTTCTTTTGACGTCGCTAAAATATGTCGCTAATCCCGCTTTTTCTAGTAGTGATATAACAAAATATTTTTCTTTTCTTTTTTTCTGATTCGGGATTTTTCTTCCCCCCCCCCCATTCTTTGGTAGAAAAATAAATTCTTCTCCTCATATCTCTTTCAAAAAATTAATTTTTAAAATATGGATGCTACTGGTTCTAACCACCCTTGTGGAGGTGATTTAGAATAAAATTTTTCTTATTATGCTAATTTGTTTGAAAATGATCATATTCATGATTTTGTGCCAACGACACAAATGTCACCTCCTAAAGTTATGAGTATGGCTAAAAATATTACAAATAGAAAAAAATTAGTTTTATAGAATTATTATGATAAATTATATGTCACTGATAATGATGATGCACCAGTTTTAGATCCAAAAGATCAAAAGCCAATAGCTAATAGTACACAATGCAAGAAATGTAAGCAAACTAACAAATGAAAAAAATAATGGTACGGGCACTTTAAGAAGACATTATGAAAGTTGTTATAGCAAGGACACATAACAGTTTAGGCAAACACAGCTAAGTAGTGGTACTCAATGTAATCCCCCTTCTTTTTTAATTTAATTTTTTTTAATACTTATATTTATTGAGAAATTTATTAGGAATCTTATGAGTTATATATATATAACACATATTACACCTATGTCACATAACCTAAAATATGTACCATCATAGTAAATATGGCTCTTAGGTTCTCGCATACAGTCTTAGAAACTTATTTACAATATTTTAGAATTTTTAAGAATTTTTAGGAATTGTTGGATAATTAAAACCTATGAAATTTATTTATTTAGGGCCTTTCAGAATTTATTTTGGGTACGTACAGAAATTTTTAGCACCAAACATTTTTTATAGGTTTAGAAAGCATAAATATATTTTCTAGAATTTTTTTGGAATTTTTGGATAATTTTATATATTTATTTGGAGTTATTTAGTGTTAAACTAATTAATAACTAATTTTTGAAAAAAAACATAATTACCCAGTCAGTGTCCAGTCAGCCACCCAGGGGCCCACGAGTCAGCCGTTTATATATATTATATATTAAACCCTAATTTTTGCCGATTTTATTTTAGAGAGGAGAGAGGGTTTGCTCTGTATGAGATTTTTGAGTTCTTCGACTTTCGTGAAGCCAATGCTACTAACACTGATGTCCGATTCATGTGCCATTTTTTAGAACCCTATTTTTTGTCGAATTGTATGATCTAGCTACTGCTAATTTTTTTGTCTCTCGATATGTTAAATTTTATGAGAATGAGCTTCCCTATTATGTTGAAGATGATCGTGGTGATATGGCTCCTCTTGACTTGGCGCCCCTTGTCTTGGACGATGATTCTTTGGGGTTTGATCTATCTCATACGGATGGGATAGCCGTCGTGGAGGCTGAGGCCATCGTGGAGGACAGCGCGACTGAGGCCGAGGCCACCGTTGAAGATGCGGCAGCGGAGGCCGCCGTGGACGTTGTGATAGCAGAGGATGAGGCGGCGGTAGTGGTGTCGAATGGTGAGGGTGCACTGGGGCGTGGCATGCATACCAAGATTCTGTCTGTGAAGCTCTGTGACTTTGTTACAAATACAATACGAAAGTTATCTCATAGTCCTCCCTCCCAACGTTCCACCACGTCCAATCACTCCCCAGGTACTCCTTATCCTATAGCACATTTTTTGAATTGTGACCGATTTTCTCTGGGACACAGGAATTTTCTTGCAACTGTAACTGCAGGTACAGAATCGACCTCCTTTAAAAGGGCAGTTAAAGATGCAGGGTGATGAGAAGCTATGCAGAAGGAGATACGGGCGTTGGAGGATAGTGGTACCAGGACCATGGAGATGCTTTCGGCTGAAAAATATGCTCTTGGGAGCCGGTGGGTATACAAGATAAAGTATAACTCTGATGTGAGTGTTGAACGGCTTAATGCCCATTTGGTGGTTTTTGGAAATCATCAGGTTGAAGGGATTGATTACACTGATACTTTTGCTCCGGTTACAAAAATGGTTACTATTCGTGCCTTTCTAGCTGTTGCTGCAGCAAAGAATTGAAAACTACATTAAATGGATGTTCACAATGTCTTCCTACATGGAAATCTTACCGAATAAGTGTATATGAAACTACCACATGGTTTCCATGAAGGACCTTGGGGTGTTGAAGATGATCGTGGTGATATAGTTTAATGACAATATGAATGTTGAGGTATGTACTTATTTTATTAGACAAGTTTAATGACAATATGAATGTTGAGGTATATAGTTTAAAAGTAGAAATTAAAGAAGCTTTAGATAATTAATTACTTTATATGAAGAAAGAGTTGTATTGATCTGGCCCGGTACAACCGTTCAAGGTAGTAGTAGCTCAGGTTTTATGTGTAATTATCACATGTTAAAAGTGTACTGCAAAGGAAGAGACAAAAATGATCTTCTCTACAAACTCAAGAATTGTTCTTATATTTAAATTCTTATGAAGAAGATGAAGATGAATCTACATCTTATTTTTCAATTTTAGAATGGTAGAAAAGTCACTTAAAGGGTATCTTATACTTTCTTCTATAACACGTGATATTTTAGTGGTCCCAGTATCCACGGTAGCATCGGGATATTATTTTACTGCAGGTTCAAAGATGTTAAGCAAGAAGAGAAGCAGGATATTGTCATATATTTTGGAAGTCTGCATCTATGTTTAAGATTGGGTTCATGCTAAAAAATAAACTCTAAACTTTAGAGATGAAAGTGCCGACATCAGTGAGCTGGACTTTCAGTCTCTTACTTTGAAGGACGCTACTGAAGGAGGAACTGAGCAATAAACTTGGACGAAAGACGAGAGACGACGGACAACGAACGACGGAAAAGAAAAATATACGTTTACATTTTATTACAAATTTTATGAAAAAAAATCAACTTTCAAATTTTTTTTTTGTTACTTAACGTTATAAAAGATTTAAATTTTAATGGCATTAATAAAAAAAAATCAACTTTTTCTTTCTCAAAATTTTGCCTCAATTATGTTCTTTGTTAGCTAATGTTGTTTACATCTAATATTTTTTGTTATGTGAAGGAAGTTGTTTACATCTAATGTTTTTGGTTATGGAAACGATAATTTTCTATTTAAATTTATAAAACAAAATTTTTATTTACTTATATAACAAAAAATTATAAAATTTACAAATCTTAACTTTTATATAATTTTTTCTATTTAAATTTACTAACAAATAACTTATATATAAAAATCTTAATAAATAAAATATAAAACATATCAAATCTTAACAAATGACTTATATATTAACATATATAGATATAATCTGAATTTTTATATTTTCTATTTAAATTTATTTACTTATTATATATTTAACTTATATATACAATGCATTAAAAATACAAAAACAATTGCGGACCGGACCGGTCCGGCCCAACCGTGAACCGGTTCAGATCCAGACAGGTTTAGCCCAGTCCGATCTTGACCGGGTCATGGGTCTGAACTGGGTCCAATTTTTTTTCTTCCGGGACGAACCAGCCCAATCCGTTTCGTGTTTCGGATTAAGTCCGGTCCATCCTAACCGATCAAATTTGGTCAGCACAATCTGCGGGCCGTCCGGACAAAGCCAATAAACACCATGGGGTTTACCCACCTTTCATTAAGAAGCCAGTTGGGTTTGGTCTTTTTTTATGGAGTAAGCCAGTTGTCCAGAAGCTGAAGAAGGAAAGGAACAGTATCCTTTCCAAAAGAGTTCTGGAAAATAGGAGACTACCATGGCTCCACGGGCATGCACCTCATATACTATTCCCTTATACCCCTAGTTGGGGCCCTGATTGTTACGAAGAACATAGTTCTCTGCAACCAGGTGCTTGACTAAGACGTGTGTGCTTGTAAAGTTGAAATTTGAAACTTTTAGTAGATTTTGTCCAGTGCTTCATGTTGCCCTGTCTTTCCTATACCGACCCTTTGTGGAGTATGACCTATTCCTCCTTTCTTGTCCTTAGTGCTAATTTTCTTTAGAATTTAAGATTCATGGTCCAATATTTCAGTTTCATCGTGTGGGATACAAAGAGAAAGATATACAAGAGGATTTAATTTATTTGGGCTCAAATAAACAATTTTGTTCTTCGATTGATTATTTTTTTACTACCACCATTTGCTTACATAGGATTTAAGATATATCAAGAACAATGAACATGATTTTCAATATTCCTAAGTACATCCATGTATGTAACAATGAACTTAACTCTTACTTGATACATTAATTCATGCATGCAACAATAAACTTGATACTTTCTAGATATATCCATGCATGCAACAATGAACTTGACAAAATTTGGTTTACATCTCCAACAATGCCTCCCGTAAACTAAATTTGTTTTTGACTCCCAAAGCTTCGACATTTTTTTTTGAAGGCTTGTCCTCCTAGAGGTTTTGTAAACACATATGCAAGTTGGTCTTCAGTTCTGCAATATTCAATGTCGATCTCTCCTTCACGAACGAGTTCTCTTAGGAAGTGAAATATGTTTTGTCTTTCCATGTAGAAAGATATGTCTTGTTTGTTTATCCAACTAGCACATGGACAGTTTTAAAAAAAAAATGCTTAGCAACCATCTTGTATTTCAGGGCTGATTTTGCCCCTGCAATTCCTCCTCTCTCTTTTTCATTCCCCTTTTCTTTCTTCTCATGCTTTTTTTTTTCCTTCTCTTTTTTTCTTCTCCTTTCCTTTCTTCTCCTGCTTTCATTTTTCTTTTTCCATTTTTCTTCTCTTCTTTTTTCTACTCTTGTTTTTCTTTCTTTCTCCTATTTTCTTTCCAACAATTATCTTGTCCAAATCTACTTCAGCTTTGTTAGTATATTTTTTGAACTTCTTCTTCTCACTTTTCTTATCAGGTTTATTGGAGTCTTCATCCTTTTTGCTTTTCTTCTTTTTGGTCTAACTTGTCAATTACAGCGGCTAATACATTGGCAGAAGATGGTTGTAGCATCTATTACATCTGCAACAGCTCGTTCCTCCCTGCCTTTCTTATTTTTTCTCGTCTTGGTAGTCTGTTTAGTTTCTCCCTCTGAGAAGCTCTTCTTCTTCTTCTTCTTCATTTTGGCTCTGATACCACTTTGTGGGATACAAAGAGAAAGATACACAAGAGGATTTAATTTATTTTGGCTGAAATAAACAACTTTGTTCTTCCTTACTTGATTTTTTTTTCACTAACACAATTTGCTTACATAGCTATTTATATGACTTAAGATACATCAAGAGCAATGAACATGACTCTTAGTATTCCTAAGTACATACATTCATGCAACAATGAACTTGACTCTTAGAGCATCTCCAACCCTATTTTCTTGTTTTGTGTTATGATTCCTATGTGGCATGAGACACAAAACAATATCGTTCCTATGTGGCAAGATTATATTCACACAAGACAATGAGATAGAAAAGTGTTATCCAATGCAAAAGTATTGAGAAGACAAAAAAAAAAAAAAATTCAACTTCCAAGACAACTTTCTACTTCTTCTTTTTTTTATAAATATTTTATTCATAATTGATGATGTAGAATAAAGTCATTCTGAAGTCTATTGTCTAGATTTAGACAACAAACTTCACATTATCGAGATTTAGACAACCAACTTTACATTGTCATGTCATTGCCATGTCAACTTCACAAACAACTTCATATTTGCATTGGAGAAAGAATTTTGAAATAATTAGTTGTAAATCCTATGTGACAACCATTTTTTCCAAACTCACAACAGGGTTGGAGATGCTTTTACTATATACAGATACATTCATGCATGCAACAATGAACTAGATACTTTCTAATACATCCATGCATGCAACATGAACTTGACAAATTTTAGTTTACATCTCCAACACTTTGGACTTTCTTTTGTTGCAAAAGATACTTGACCATGATATTTTGGATCTTAAAAATAGTACACCATAAAAAATAAAAATAAAATTAGAATAATACAGATAAAGCAGTCTAGGGTTTTATTTTGGAGCATATTGCTTTCAGTTGTAAAATACAAAGGGTAGTTAATTTAAAAAAGTTGTGATGGACGTAGAACTAATTTTTCCATTTATATTCAGGGAAAATCAAATATTGTTTCTAGTTTCTTCCATTCTCGATGCTTAATGAAACAATGCGATCTCATTAGAAGGCAATTAACCATCCCATAATGATCGTGATGGAAACGAAAGCGCGAAAACCGTTCTCCAAACTAGAGAGTATCCGCAAGAGAACTGAGCAAAACGTACAAATCAAAAATGCCAAACATAAATCGCAGACACAGATTTTTACGTGAAAAATTCTGATGAAAAAAACCATGGGAGGATCGGAGTCCAACCCTGAAGAACCCCCACTAATGGAATAAAGAGAATACACCCTCTACAAGCTCCTCCCGATCCAATACGGATCTCCATAATACTTAGGAATAGAAAATAGATTACACCACGAAGATAAAAGACAATGAAAAATTACCAAAATCTGATCTCCTCATCCAAAATGGCCTCCATCCTTCTTTTTCCTTCCCAAAGTTGCAATGACACTCTTGCCTTATTTTGCTCTCCTTGTTGAGATTATTGGTCTGGAGATTAGGATTAGGAAAACCTAATACATACCCCTTAATCCTACAACTAAACCTGGATCATCAGATACAATCCAACGGTATATAAAATATCTTAATTTTAACTTTAGCCCGCATACACGGAGTTCGGAGCGAACTTGGTACAATCAATGTTTGCGAGTAAAATTAAAATAGCAGCTGAAATAAGGTTCTGGAATCCATGGGATCGAACTCGACCAGAGTTCGACTGGGGAACGAACTCAGCCCGAGTTCGGCCTTCCCTGTTCCAAAATATCGTCTCCTGCACCCCCGAGCTTCTTTGTCATCTCCGAATGGCCTCGTCACGTCCCCGATCTTCTCCAACACACGGATGGCGCTCGTCGCACTCCGGGTTGGTCTCCACATAGGTTGGGAATCCCACCCACACCAACAAATCCCCACCTTCACACCTATAAAGAGGGGGTTGTTATCCCGACGATCCACCTGCAATACTCAAAATTTTCCTTTGAAAGAATTTTTAAAAATATGTCTGCTCCGTTGTCATCTATATGAACCTTCTCAAGCACCACTTCCTTCTTATCAACCATATTCCGTATCCAATGATACCGAGTATCAATGTACTTGGACTGGCTATAAAATGCCTGGTTCTTCAGAAGGTGAATTACACTCTGGCTATCACAAAGCAAAGGATACTACTCTTGCTTTAGTTATATTTCCTGCACTATCATTTTTATCCACAATAACTCCTTGCAAGCCTCTATCGTCGTAATGTACTCTGTCTCTATCGTTGATAATGCAACACACTTCTGTAATCGCGACTACCACGATACTGCTCCATCAGCGAACATCATCATATAGCCTGAAGTCTATCGCCTTGTGTCTACATCTCCAACCACATCAGCGTCGGTATATCCAACCAGCTTCGTCTCGTCACCACCAAAAGAAAGCCTCCAATCGGCAATGCCCTGAAGGTATCATAGGATCCACTTGACCGTACTCCAATATACCCTTCCAGGATTGGAAAGATACCTGCTAACTGTGCCAACTGCGTGAGCGATGTATGGCCTCGTACACACCATAACATACATGAGACTTTCCACAGTTGAGGCATATGTAGCCCGCCCCATATCTTATTTTTCGTCCTCTGTAGATGGACACTGCTTCTCAGTGAACTTAAAGTGAGCCGCAAGGGGGTTACTCACTTTTTTCGACCCGTACATCCCGAAATGCTGAAGTACCCGATGAATGTACTTCTTTTGGGACAAGTATAACATCTTGGACTCTCTTTCTCGGTTGATCTCCATCCCAAGAATAGTCTTCGCTGTGCCTAAATCCTTTGTAGAGAAGGCCGCGCCTAGTTGGTGCTTCAACTCTGCTATTTTAGTGGCATACCGACCCACCTGTAGCATATCATCAACATAAAGTATTAAAATAATAAATTCATCATCGGCAAAGTACCTTACAAATATAATGTGTTCTGAAGTTGTCCGTGCATAACCATGCTCCCCCATAAATGACTCAAACTTCCTGTACCATTGCCTCAGAGTCTACTTCAGACCATATAAGCTCTTCCTAACCCGACAGACCAAGTGTGCTTGCCCTTCTCCCAGAATCCCTCTGGTTGCTCCATATATAACTCGTTATCAAGATCACCATAGAGGAATATTATCTTCACATCCATTTGCTCGACTACCAAGGTAAAACTGGATGTCAATGCTAGCATTACCCGAATAGACGACTGTTTGATGACTGACAAAAAGATCTCATCATAATCTATGCCTTTTTATTAACCGTAGCCTTTAACTACCAGCCTCGCTTTGTATCGAGGGTGAGTAGCATCATTTGTCTGGTTCACTCTGAACACCCATCGATTTTTCAAAGCCTTCTTGCCCTTTGGCAACCGCTCCAGATCCTAAATATAGTTGGCATGTAAGGAACTCATATCCTCCTATATAGTCTCTATTTATTTCTGCATGTGTTTGTCTTTCATAGCCTCTGTAAAACTTTTGGGCTCTCCTCCGTCAGTTAGTAGCACATTCTCACCCATTGAGTATCTCGTAGATGGTCGACGTTCTCTGTCACTCCTCCTCAATGGAACCACTGGTGTTGGCTATTTATTAACAGCCTCTTCCCCTTCAGGAACTACCTCATCGGCATGCTCATCCTCCTGAGGGTAACCGTGACCACCATCAACAGGCTAATGATAAAGGTTGGGAGCAACTGCATGTACTGGGTCATGCCCAGTCCCAAAATATGTAGGACTAGGAATACGTAACACGCCAGCTGCATGTATACGAACTCCAATATATGGAAACCATATACACACGTACGCTGTACATGAATAGCCAATCTACAGTGGTAATATATTGTCACAACAAGTCACACGCAATCTATATCTCATCCACAGCACAAATAATAGATAAATGAAAATCAATAACTGAATATCAAATAAGCAGTCTCAAAGTATGATAGTCGGATGGAAACAAATCCACTGCAAATCGACTATACCAAAACTACTAAAGAAAGAAGAGAATAAACTCCAATATAAGAATAAATGTCTCAAAAAGAATAGCAACTAGAATCTCTAAACAGCTGCAATGAATCACATATAATCCGAAGGTAAAATCTCCTCAGTCTGATAGGTAGCGTCAAGTCTAGGTCCATACTCCTGCGGATACTCCTGCTCATCTATATCTGGAAAGGTATCAGGTCCTCAGAGGGACGTAGCAAGATATATATAAATATGCCAATAAAGTACTGAAATATAAACATCCAATGGGGTCGCCTAACCATCTAAGTGAATGCAGTTAAGAACGACTTTTCCTACAAGTGAGCTATCTGGCTGAAAACTAGGATTTGGCATGGTTCTCTATTGGAGATCCAGGGGACTAAAAGGCACATCGTCTTTTGAATGCCGGTGGCCCGCCTGATAATATATAATATATAGTGGTCATCACCACCCGTATCTCCGGCGAAGAATCCGGGCGCACAATAGAAAAAGTGCAAAGGAGCTAAAATGCGGTACTTGTTGTTCTCTCTACCCCATGCTCTAAGCATGTCATATCCATAATACGATAATACCTCTAATAACTGCCAGGTCTGCTAGCATATAAAGTTTCTACGACAGTTATCCCTAGCGCACGTCCCACACGTACCAATGATCAGTCAATACGTAAGTCCGTGATCTATATGAGACTCACAACTCATGTAAAAATGTGTCACAGTCAATGAATCTAATACTGCCTCATGAAAATGGGGTAGTCTCATAAACAAGGTCAATGCAAATACATAAATAAAAATATATCGCGACGATACCGTCGTTGCACCCAAGTTTCCTTGGACGCACGATTTTATATAGTAGTTAAAATAAATGAACTAAATAAACAAAAATAAACATGCATGCATCATATAGAATGTAAATACAGTACAATGGCAAGGTATACTTGCCTGGCAAAAAATCTGTAAAGTGTACACGCCCAAATGTCAAGAACACGGAATCAGAAACTAATGGCTCCGAAAAAATGTCTTCGAATGCTGAAATAGACATCACCAACATTTTCGGAATGAGCAAAATATCTAAAAAGTACTACCCTTTTGTCCAATTTGAACACAGGGGCAAAACGGTAATTTCGGGTAAAAGTGGGGTCCATGTGTCGTCCACTTTGTACCGAAAAGCGTGCCAAGGGTAACATTCTCTAAATGGAACAAATTATAGGTCAAATAAACTCCAAATGTCAATACGAACCCAACGGTATATCCAAATGTGGATTCCGATGAGCCGAACACAATTTTGTCCAAAAAGTCAACCGTGGGGCCCACCAATTGGTAACTTGTCAATTGTCTCAGAATTGCGTAAAAATTGGTCACAGGACCAGCGCGTTACCACGAGTCCAGTGTCACAAGTTTCGTCATAATCTGACGAGCGTGCACAAAATGCGTACGACTTTTGCCAAAATTGCGACACGGGGTTTGTCCGCGGATACGGACTGATTCCGACACGCACGCGTCCGAATCAGTTTTTGCAAACTCTCACATGTCCGGTTATGCTACGCGTACCATTTGGTACACTTGGTACACGGCGGGGCGTGCTCCGTTTCATAACTTTTAGAAATATGGAAAAAGTGTGTTCGTAGGATTTTCCAACGAATTTAATTCTACCTACAGCAGTTAATAATCTAGGATTATTTAATAGAAATTAAACTAGGTCAAGGGTTCTACGCATACAAAAAAGAATCATTGAATTCAGATCTCTGTGGTGGAAGATACGAATCCGGGAACATGGGTGATCACCGTAGTTTTCTGCGATCCCAGAAATTGGTCTATTTTTGCCAACTTTGGCGCTATTGTTGCCTATGGTTATGTGTTGTTCGAGGTCTACTATCATACAAATATGGAAGAGGGTTAAGGGGTGATCATACCGGTAAATACGGAGTAACATTTGGTTGAGCGAGGCGACAGAAAACAACTTCGGAACACAGATACCTCGCTGCAGAAATCTGTAGTGCGCGGGATCGCGGTCGTCGGGAATGGTTTGGACGTCCTGGCGTGGTTCTCCGGCTACGGTAGCGGCGCTCTCTAGGTCTAGATGGGAGAGAAGAAGTTTAGGGTGATCTAGGGTTAGGAATTTGTTGAAATAAGAATATATATATATATATATATATATATATATATATATATATATATATATATATATATATATATATATATATATATATATATGAAAGAGAGAAGGTGGGGGTGTTCGCGGGGTGGGGGTCTACGTGTGTACGCGGGTTACTAACAAGGGGTTGCTGTTGGTTGTAAGCTAAAGGGTGTATAGTTCTAATTGAAAAGGGGTGTGGGCGGATGGTTTGCTGGGCAAGGGCCAGCGGCTAAGATGGATTGGTTTGGGTTGGTAGAAGTTAAGTTAATAGTTATTAATAGATTTTTCTTTTTCCATTTCTTTTCTTTTCTTTTCTTTTCCTTTTATAAATTCCTTTAAAATATATATGTATATATATATATACACACACGTATATACTCATAAAAAAATTCTAGATTTACACTAATACATACCATTAAGCTAGCAACTGCTTAAGGGGTCTTCTACATGAAATAAATTCAGAAAAAATCCTAATGGTCCCATAAATTCCCTAAGTGCACGAACACCTAAAATAAAAATTAATAAAAATCTATTTCTCCTAATTTACTACTAATACTATAATTAAATTAATAATTAATAATTAATAATTAAAATGGTATATATGGTTTCTAGGAATAGGGGTTTTACATTCTACCCAACTTATAAAAATTTTGTCCTCGAAATTAAAATTAAGCCACGGTAGAATAGCAAGGATGGTATAAGATATAAATTAACAAAGTAAATTCATACCTTAGTCTGCGAATAGGTTCAAAAAATGCTTGTGCATGTCATCCTCGCGCTCCCAAGTTAATTCTTCTGGCGCGCCATGCCTCCATGCTATGCGAACCAAGGGAATAGACTGGTTCCTCAATACTTTCTCTCGACGATCAAGGATTCCCACGGGTTGCTCTTGGTATGACAAGCTCGGTCCAATGGTGATCTCTGAATGGTCGAGAACATGACTGATGTCTACCATATATCGCCTGAGCTGTGACACATGGAATACGTCATGTACTCCCTTAAGTGAAGGTGGTAGCGCAAGTCGATATGCCACTTCTCCAACTCTCTCGAGCACGTCAAATGGTCCAATATACCTTGGACTCAACATACCGTGCCCTACGAATCGAATGGTGCCTCTGGTAGGTGATATCCTCAAGAAGACATGATCGCCCTCTTTGAACTCCAAAGGACGACGATGAAGGTCTGCCAACTGCTTCTGCCTGTCTCTGCTCGTAAGTGCCCTTGAATCTTCTTAACTGTCTCTACGGTGTTGACCACCAACTCTGATCCCAGAATCTGACGTTCTCCCATGTCACTCCAACACACAGGAGACCTACATTTTCTTCCATACAATACTTCAAACGGAGCCATCTGAATACTCGCTTGATAGCTATTATTGTAAGAAAACTCCACAAGATGTAGGTGGTCCTCCCATGATCCTCTGAAGTTTAACATACAAGCCCTCAACATATCCTCCAATGTCTGAATAGTACGCTCCGACTGCCCATCTGTCTGTGGGTGGTAAGATATACTGAATTTCAGACGAGTTCCAAGACTCTCTTGCATGCTCCTCCAAAAGTGCGATATAAAGTGCGAATCTCTGTCTGATACAATGCTGACTGGTATACCGTATAATCTTACGATCTGTCTCATGTATAAGTTAGCTAAAGCTTCTGTAGACTGGCCAACTCTAAAAGGTAGAAAATAGGCTTACTTGGTGAGTCGGCCTACTATTTCCCACACTGCATCTCTCCCACTTAGACTATTAGGAAAACCCGTGACGAAGTCCATAGTGATGTGCTCCCACTTCCACTCTGGAATCGAAAGTGGTTGCAATAATCCTGCTGTCCTCTGGTGCTCCGCCTTTACTTGTTGACATACTAGACATTTAGCTACAAAGTGAGCTATTTCTCTCTTTATTCTGTGCCACCAAAAGTGTTGTCGTAAGTCAGGATACATATTGGTGCCTCCAGGATGAATAGAATAAATCAAACTATGAGCTTCTGTCATCAGCTCCTGTTAAATCTCTCCATTTGGAATATAAAGACGATCACCGCACCATAATGTCCCATCCTCATGAATGCGCAATCCTGTCTGCTCTCCGGCCTTTGTCCTTTTCTTCAGTCTCCTGAATCTGGCGTCTGTAGGCAAAGCTGCCTTAATCCTATCTACTAATAATGATTGTACTTGCAAGTTGGCTAGTTTTCCATCTGCTCCAGGTAATATCACTTCAATGCCAAGCTCTTGCAAGTCCTCCAATAGTTCCCTCTGTGCTGTCAAGAAGTAAGCTGCTGGTTTTCGGTTTAACGGGTCTGCTACCACGTTAGCCTTGCCTGGATGATAGTGTAGCTCTATCTCAAAAAAATTTATCAACTCGAGCCATCGATATTGCCTCATATTTAACTCCTTTTGCGCGAAGACATACTTGAGGTTTTTGTGGTCTGTATAGATCTTCACTCGTTCCCCATATAAGTAATGTCTCCATAGCTTCAGAGCAAATACAACGGCTGCAAGTTCCAAGTCATGAGTTGGATAATAATTCTCATGCACTCGTAACTGCCTAGATGCATATGCAATCACCTTGCTATGCTGCATCAATACACATCCTAAGCCTTTCCCTGATGCGTCACTGTAGATCACATAACCTCCTGATCCTGACAAAATTGTCAATACTGGTGCTTTAGTCAGTCGCTTCTTTAACTCTTCAAAGGTGGCTTGACACTCATCAGTCCATATAAATTCTTGATCCTTACAAGTCAAACTAGTCATAGTTGCTGCTATCCTTGAGAAGTTTTCCACGAACCGTCGGTAATATCCCACAAGTCCAAGGAAACTCCTCACCTCTGCTACTGACTTAGGAATAGGCCATGTCTCAACTGCTGAGATCTTCTTTGGATCAACAAAAATACCCTCTCCTGTAATAACATGCCCAAGAAATGAGACTCTGTCCAAAAAGAACTCATATTTGCTGAGCTTTGCATATAACTGCTCTCTCCTCAAAGTCTCTAGAATAATCCGCAGGTGCTTCTCGTGCTCCTCGTGGCTCTTCGAATAGACAAGTATATCATCTATGAAGATGAGCACGAACTGGTCAAAGTACTGGTGGAAGACTCGATTCATCAAGTCCATGAAGATCGCTGGAGCATTGGTCAATCCAAATGGCATGACCAAAAAGTCGTAGTGCCCATATCTTGTTCTGAATGCAGTCTTCGGAATGTCCTGCTTCCGTACCTTCACCTGGTGATATCCCGATCTCAAATCTATCTTCGAGAACATCTTGGCTCCACTGAGTTGATCAAATAAGTCATCAACGCATGACAGTAGATATTTGTTCTTCACTAGCACTGCATTCAGGGCTCTGTAGTCAATGCACATACGCACTGACCCATCCTTCTTTGGTACAAACAACACTGGTGCTCCCAAGGGTGATGCACTTGGTCGGATAAAACCTTTCTCCTTTAGTTCTTTTAACTGTGCCTTCAGCTCGTCCATCTTCTTTTTCGCTAGTCTGTAAACATGCAATGATATAGGTGCTGCTCCGGGTGCTAGTTCAATTGAAAACTCTACGTCTCTGTCTGGGGGTAGTCCTGGCAATTCCTCTGGAAAGATGTCTAAAAATTCTGAAATAATAGGATGATAGCAACATCTTCCATTGCAAGCTTCATACCATCAAGGATTTTTATAGAACCTCGTACAAACTCAAGTTTAGGCTGGCCTGGTACCTTAAAAAGAATGCTTCCTCCAAACCAATCAAAGAAAGCGTGGTACTTGCTTAGCCAGTCCATTCCAAGCACAATATCAAAAGATGGCATAGAAAGGACTAATAGTTGGGCGTTCATCTCTCTGCCACGTATCACTATAGGACCCGAACAAACTCAGCTAACTGGTATAACTCCTCCTTCGGTAAGAATTCTAACACAACTAGATAAAGGTGTAGAAGCAATGTTGTATTTGGCAATAAAGCTAGATGATATGAATGAGTAGTTGGCTTCCGTATCAAATAATGTCACAGCAGGAAAAGTAAAAGCAAGAGTAATACCTGCTATGACATCCACCTCATGATCCATGTCATCTATATCCAATGCAAAAGCTCGTCCGTTCCTCTGTGGCTGTCCATGTCTGGCCCTCGTATACTGATCCTCCTGGGTAGGTAGCGGTGGTCCTCTCTGAAATCCTTCTGCTGCTGCGGGTCGAGGTGCTCCCGGTCCAGTTATCTGCTGAGTTGGCTTCTGTGCTGGAAGCGCTAGTCTCTGAACTGGAGATGGAAGCGTCTGCTGCATTGGACAGTCTCTCACCAGGTGCTGTTCGGAGCCACATCTCATACACTGACCCAAGCGGGTCCGACAATCTCTCGAAATATGTTCGATCCTTCCATAATAATTACATTGGGGTTTCTCCAGAATCTGGTACGGTCCGGCTCTGTGTTGCTGATGCTGCTATGCCAAGGGACGTCTGATAGGTCCTCCCTATTGTGTCCTTGTCGGTCCCTGTTGTATCCTTACTGATCCTTGTTGTGTACTCAGCTGACCTCCTTTTTCTCTGCTGATAGTTTCTTGTAATCTGGCTTATGTCAGCAACTCAGTATAAGAGATTCGGGACTGTGAGCTTGTATAATATTGGAGCTCCTGAGTCAGTCCACGATGAAACCTCTTAGCCTTAGCCAAGTCATCTGGTATTAAAGCAGTGCCATATTTGCTGAGTCGACTAAACTCGGCATCATATTCGTCAACTGTTCGGTTCCCTTGCTCTAGGTGAAGAAACTGATCGTACAAGGTATCTCTGACGGTGTCCGGGAAGTACTTTCCCTCGAAGCACTCTAAGAACTGCTCCCAAGTCTGGTATGTACCCAACTGGCACTCCATAGATTCTTACCAGTGATGAGCATTACCATCTAGAAGCATTCGTACACCTGTCATCCATAGGTCCGTAGGTAACTGCGATGCCTCCAATAGCTTCTGCGTGTGAGTGATCCAGTTGGTAGTCTCCTTTGGGCTCTCAGTGCCCTTGTACTGCCTTGGAACCATCTGAATAAAGTCCTTTACTGATCCTACTCTAGCTCGAGGGACTAGAGCTAGTGCTTGGGCTGGTACAGTAGCCTGTGCAGCCATCCTCTCAAGTGCTGCCAAAAATTCTTGCCTCTGCTCGGCTGCCTGCTGTCTCTGTTCCTACATCATCATCTGAAAGAATTGGAACATCTACGCTTGGCCATCTTGCGGTACTGGAAAAGCTGGAAGGTTCCCAATAGGTGAAGCGGAAAGATCAGATGGAATTGGAGTATGAGTCTGTCCATCTGGCCCCGAAAGCCTAGGAATCATTGGGGTCCCTTCTTGAGTCTGACCATTGACTCCAGAAGTTGTGTCGCCATCGGCGGCAGTACATCCATTTTGCATATCCATCTCTCTGTAGGTGATGTACGAACGATTAGAAGAAGTACATAAATCAAACATGATGCAAGTATTAAATAGGAAGAATGAGTTTTAGTCAAGCGCGGATGAGATCCTTATACTCTATTCCTATACGCAGGCTTGTTCGGTGCAGTTACGTAACCGAGACAATATATTCTTGACCTGCATCGGCCACCACCAAAAATATGTCACGCTCCAGTCCCAAAATACGTAGGACTAGGAATATGTAACATGCCAGCCGCATGTATACGAACTCCAATATATGGAAACCATATACACACGTACGCTGTACATGAATATCCAATCTACAGTGGTAATATACTATCACAATAAGTCATACGCAATCTATATCTCAACCACATCATAAATAATAGATAAATAAAAATCAATAAATGAATATCAAATAAGCAGTCTCAAAGTATGATAGTTGGATGGAAATAAATCCACTGTAAATCGACTATACCAAAACTACTAAAGAGAGAAGAGAATAAACTCCAATATAAGAATAAATGTCCCAAAAAGAATAGCAACTAGAATCTCTAAACAGCTGTAATGAATCACATATAATCCGAAGGTAAGACCTCCTCAGTCTGATAGTTAGCGTCAGGTCCAGGTCCATACTCCTGCGGATACTCCTGCTCATCTATATCTGGAAAGGTACCAGGTCCTTAGAGGGATGTAACAAGATACATATAAACATGCCAATAAAGTACTGAAATATAAACATCCAATGGGGTCGCCTAACCATCTAAGTGAATGCAGTTAAGAACGACTTTCCCCACAAGTGAGCTATCTGGCTGAAAACTGGGATTTGGCATGGTTCTCTATTGGAGATCCAGGGGCCTAAAAGGCACGTCGTCTTTTGAGCGCCGGTGGCCCGCCTGATAATATATAATATATAGTGGTCATCACCACCCGTATCTACGGTGGAGAATCCGGGCGCACAATAGAAAAGTACAAAGGAGCTTAAATGTGGTACTTGTTGTGCTCCCTACCCCATGCTCTAAGCATGTCATATCCATAACATGATAATACCTATAATAACTGTCAGGTCTGCTAGCATACAAAGTTTCTGCGACAGTTATCCCTAGCGCATGTCCCACACGTACCGATGATCAGTCAATACGTAAGTCCGTGATCTATATGAGACTCACAACTCATGTAAAAATATGTCACAATCAATGAATCTAATGCTGTCTCATGAAAATGGGGTAGTCTCATAAACTAGGTCAATGCAAATACATAAATAAAGACATATCGCGATGATACCGTCGCTGCACCCAAGTTTCCTTGGACGCGCGATTTTATATAGCAGTTAAAATAAATGAACTAAATAAACAAAAATAAACATGCATGCATCATATGGAATGTAAATACAGTACAATGGCAAGGTATACTTGCCTGGCAAGAAATCTGTAAAGTGTACGCCCAAATATCAAGGACACGGAATCAGAAACAAATAGCTCCTAACAAACATCTTCGGATGCTGAAATAGACATCACCAATATTTCCGGAATGAGCAAAATAGCTAAAAAGTACTTCCCTTTCGTCCAATTTGGACACAGGGACAAAACGGTAATTTTGGGTAAAAGTGGGATCCACGTGTCGCCCACTTTGTACCGAAAAACATGCCAAGGGTAACAGTCTCTAAATGGAACAAATTATAGGTCAAACAAACTCTAAATATCAATACGAAACCAACGGTATATCCAAATGTGGATTCCGATGAGCCGAACATAATTTTGCCCAAAAAGTCAACCGTGGGGCCCGCCAATTTGTGACTTGGTCAACTATCTCAGAATTGTGTAAAAATTGGGCCACAGGACCAGTGCATTACCACATGTCCAGTGGCACAAGTTTTGTCATAATCTGACGAGCGTGCACAAAATGTGCGCAACTTTCGCAAAAGTTACGATATGGGGTTTGTCCGCGGATACGGGCTGATTCTGACCCGCACACGCGTCCGAATCAGTTTTTACGAACTCTCACATGTTCGGTTATGCTGCGCGTACCATTTGGTACACTTGGTATACGGCAGAGCGGTCCCGTTAGGTGGGGTACGCTCCATTTTTTAACTTTTGGAAATATAGAAAAAGTGTGTTCGCGAAATTTTTTAACGAATTTAATTCTACCTACAGCAGTTAAAAATCTAGGGTTATTTAACAGAAATTAAACTAGGTCGAGGGGTATATCTATACCAAAAAGAATCATCGAATTTGGATCTCTGTGGTGGGAGATACAAATCCGGGAACATGGGTGATCATCGCAGTTTTCTGCGATCCCAGAAATTGGTCTATTTCTGCCAACTTTGGCGCTATTTTTGCCTATGGTTACGTGTTGTTCGAGGTCTACTATCACACAGATATGGAAGAGGGTTAAGGGGTGAGCATACCGGTGAAGACAGGGTGACGTTTGGTTGAGCGAGGCGACGGAAAACAACTCCGGAACACAGGTACCTTGCTGTAGAAATCTGCAGTTCGCGGGGTCGCGGTTGTCGGGATCGGTTTGGACGGCCTGGCGGAGTTCTCCGGCTGCGGTGGCGGCGCTCTCTAGGTCTAGATAGAAAAAGGAGGAGTTTAGGGTGATATAGTGTTAGGGTTTTGTTGAAATAAGAATATATATATATATATATATATATATATATATATATATATATATATATATATATGAAAGAGAGAAGGAGGGGGTGTTCGCAGGGTGCGGGTCTACGTGTGTACGCGGGTTACTAACAAGGGGTTGCTGTTGGTTGTAAGCTAAAGGGTGTATAGTTCTAATTGAAAAGGGATGTGGGCGGATGGTTTGCTGGGCAAGGTCCAGCGGCTAAGATGGATTGGTTTGGGTTGGTAGAAGTTAAGTTAATAGTTATTAATAGATTTTTCTTTTTCCATTTCTTTTCTTTTCCTTTTATAAATTCCTTTAATATATATATATATATATATATATATATATATATATACTCATCGAAAAATTCTAGATTTACACTAATACATACCATTAAGCTAGCAACTGCTCAAGGGGTCTTCTACATGAAATAAATTCCTAATGGTCCCATAAATCCCTTAAGTGCACGAACACCTAAAATAAAAATTAATAAAAATTTATTTCTTCTAATTTGCCACTAATACTATAATTAAATTAATAATTAATAATTAAAAGGGTATATATGGTTTCTAGGAATAGGGGTTTTATAACTAGATCCTCTGTGATGACCTCTGGAAACTGCTCAAAATGAAATGACTCTAACTCATACAATTTCTCAGCCTCAGAAGGCATCTTGGAATCATGCGTGTTGGTCATGGTCTGATCCTCGATGAATACTACGTTCATGCATCTGAAGAGCTTTCATCCCACTGGATCGAAGAGTCTATAGCCAAACGCATCCTGACCGTAACAAACAAAGATGCACCGCCTCATCTTCGACTCAAGTTTGGATCTCTCGTCCTACGGTACATGCATGAAGGCATTGCAACCAAACACAAGCAGATGATTGTATGACGACTCTTTACCGTACCATAATTTGTCAGTCACATCACGCTGCAAAGGAGCACTAGGAGATAAATTTATAATATAAGCAGCTGTGTAAAAAGCCTCACCCCAATAGCTGTCCGATAAGTTTGCTTCAGACAACAAATACCGCACCCTCTCCATCAGCATTGTGTTCATGCGCTCTGCTACACCATTGAGCAGAGGTATCTTTTGCGGAGTCTTTTGGTTTCGTATCCCTTGATCCCTATAATAAGCATCAAAGGGGCCGATATAGTCACCGCCATTATCCGACCGAACACATAGCAGCTTCTTGTCCATCTCCCTTTGTAACCATACTAGATTTTCTAAATAATAATTAAAATACAAATACTAGGTTTTGGTACACTGACTGTACATGAGGGGAGTCCAATAATAGATAAATAAAATATAGATGATTTAAAAAAACATAAACTAATAGATACATGAATAATAATAAAAATATATATAAATAATAATAGTTTTCTAGAAATAATAATAATAATAATAATACAAAAACCAACCAACCACTACCCAAAGAAACTAACAAATAGCACCAGTAGCAACCGAGGTCAACAAACCCTTACCACCCCGCTGTGCAACGAAAAACACGGCCCATGGTTCACCATACTTCTCGGCTATATATATATGCATATATACCCACACGAAACGAAACCATAACCAAAATCAACGAGCACCTCCAGACCCCCTCATCCAACCGAGCCTGCCCATCATCGACCATACCGCTATGCCGCCCATGGCCGCTGGAACCACCCACCACCGCCGCTAACAGACACGCGCGTACGAAAATTGCGTCAAAAATCGAACCCCAGGTACCCATCTTTCTCGTTAAATTTCTTCCTACATACGCGACCAAATTTTAATCCAATTGTTTAGATTTGACAATAATATGAACACCCTCTAATGTCTTCAAGTAGTTTTATTCGAACAACTTTATTTCTATTTTAAAATCAACCAAAACTTTCCAAAAAACCTGTTTTTATCTATACAAACCAGAACACCCAAAACTGTTCCAAAAACCTATTTTGGAAGGCGATTCTCTCCGAAACGAATCAACCAAAACTAAATTTTCTTTTTCTGACACGAAGTCAATATAACCAGGATCGCAACGATATATTATTTGTATATTTTTTTATCATTATTCCTACATTAAAAACTGTGTTGAAAATCAGAAAAAATCCACAAAAATTGTTCATAAAAAACTTAGAAAATGAGATACGGAGTGCATTTCGATAAATCGGGCCACCACGTCACGTACCAGTTGCACCGAAAGGAGCGTATGGTATATCCTGAAGTGTGAGCTTTCGTGGAAGTTGATTCGGGCGTGTGTGCGCGTCGGAATCAACCCGTATCCGAGAAAAGTTTCCCGTATCAACATTTTACAAAATTCTTCATTATATGGAACACGCTCGTCGGAATGCAACGAAACTTATGCCATCGGATCCGTAGTATCATACTGGTCCTGTGACCCAGGTTTCATGCAATTTTAAAATAGTTGACCGAGCCGCCTATTCGCGGGCTCCACTGTTGACTTGACGGACGAAATTGTGATCGGCTCACTGAAATCTAAAATTGGACATACAGTTGAGTTTGCATCAACGTTTAGGATTTGTTTAAACTATAATTTTCTCCATTTAGAGACCTTACCCCTAACTTGCTTTTCGGTGCAAATTGGGCCACCCGTGGACCCCGCTTTGTCCCAAAATTATCATTTTTGCCCCTGTATCCAAATTGGGTGAAAGAGTAGAGTTTTATGACTATCTCGCTGATTTCGGAGATGTTGTTAATGTTTATTTCAGCATTCAGAGATGTTCGTTCGGAGCCTGTAGTTTTTGATCACTTGTGCTTGACGTCAAGATGCCTACATTGCACAGATTGCTTGTCAGGCAAGTATACCTTTCCATAATTGTGTTTAGTTAAATTCAATTGCTGTATATTTATTTTCTGTTATTTGTTTCTATTTATTTTTTATATAAAACTGCACGTCCTGGAATAACTTGGGTGCAATGACGGTTGTGTCGCCTTTTGTCACTTATTTAATATTTTGTATGATGACCTAGTGTAACGAGACCACCCAATGATCTTGAGGCATTCTTATTTTTTATTGGCCATAAAATATTTGTTACACGAGTGTAAGTCTTATGTAGGACACAGACTTGCGTAATAGACTGGCCACCTGTACGTATAGGACGTGCGACGGATAAAAAATAACTGTTAATAGAAATGCATGCTAGGAGACCTGACAGTTACTAGATGGTATCACTGTGGCATGGATATGACATGGATAGAGCATTGGGTGGGAAGAATAACAAGTAGGCATTTGGGCTCTTTTACACTTTCCCTTTTGTAACCCGTACGTTCCGTCGGAGATGCGTGGTCAGATGAGCCTTATATTATATTATTTACAGATGACCTCTGATGATCGAAAGCCGTTACATTTTTTAGGCCACTGTTCTCTGAGAGATCCACGCCAATCCCATTTTAGCCAGATAGAACATACGTTGGAAATTTGTTCTCAAACGTGCATTTCACATAGACGATTAAGCAACCCTTTGGATGTTATTTTCAGTATATTATGGCATATACTTTTTGTATCTTATTACGTCCCTCTGAGGACCTGGTCTACTTCCAGGTATAGACGAGCAAAATTATCCACAGGAGTATGGACCCGGGCCTGACGCATCATTCTTAGTTGAGGAGGCCTTACCTTTTGAGTACCAGTGATTACTTTATTGCTGATGGATCCTTAGCTGATGTTTCTTTATTTGTATTTAATTTATATTGGGGTTTTGATCTCCTCTATGATTTTAGTTTTTAATAAAGTCGATGGGTAGTGGATTTGTCTCCACCCGACTTTTATTCTTTTGATACTTCGTACTTGAGACATTTAGCTATTTATTTGATATTCCTTTACTTGTGCTTGTGGATGAGATATAAATACATGTGACTTGTGTTGACAATATATGTTCCACTAATGAATTAATATTCATATTACAGTGTACGTGTATGTTATAAATTTTTTAACATATTCGAGTTGTCATATACATACGGCTGGCATGCTATGTATTCCTAGTTTTACGTATTTTGGGAATGGGGTACGAGCCCATGCAAGTCCATAGTATATTGTCTCAGTTATGTTACTATACCAAGCAAGCCTGCAAATATGATTAAAGTATAGGATCTCATCCACTTATTTAATCACTTCCTTTGAATTCTACTTTCGTACTCTCCTTGACTGCTTGATTTGTATCTATCTTGAATCTGTTCCAATGCTCTCTCCCCCCGTGAGACATGTTTCTACCCTCGCCATCATTGCAGATGACTCAACAACTCAGGAGGAGTTGTACCTGTTAGTCGCGTTTATATATTTTGCCCTGTAGTGATTCGTGGCAAAGAGATGAAGTCTCGACTCTTAGTCTTTTCCATACCGAACTTTGATGTTGTCCTTTGGATAGACTGGCTAAGCAAGTACCATGCTTTCTTCGACTACTATAGAGGAAGCATTCTCTTTAAGGTACCAGGCCAGTCGGAGCTCGAGTTTGCACGAGGATCCACAGAGGTTCTTGGTGGTGTTCAGATGGCATTGGATGACATCATTTATTACCCTATCATTTCAGAGTTTGAGGACATCTTTTAAGAGGATTTGCCAGGACTACCTCTAGATAGAGATATGGAATTATAAATTGAGTTGACTCCATGAGCAGTACACATAGCGTCGCATGTTTACAGATTGGCAAAAAGGGAGATGGATGAGCTGAAGGCGCAGTTGAAGGAGTTAGAAGGGAAAGGCTTTATCTGACCGAGTGCATTACCTTAGGGAGCCCCAGTGTTATTTGTACCCAAGAAGGATGTCTCAGTGCTTATGTGTATTGACTACAGGATCTTGAATGTTGTGACTGTGAAGAATAACTATCCTCTGCCACTCATTGGTGACTTATTTGATCAGCTTAGTGGATCCAAGGTATTTTCGAAAATAGACTTGATATTAGGATATCACAGGGTAAAGGTGCAGAAGCAGGACATTTCGAAGACCGCATTCAAGATGAGATATGGATACGATGAGTTTTTAGTCATGGTATTTGGATTGACTAATGCTCTAGCTGTCTTTATAGACTTGATGAATCGAGTCTTCCATCAGTATTTGGACCAGTTTGTGGTTGTCTTCATAGATGACATCCTTGTCTATTCGAAGAGCCACGAGGACCATGAGAAACACCTGCAAATTATCTTAGAGACATTGAGGAGAGAGCAGTTGTACGCGAAGCTCATTAAATACTAGTTTTTCTTGGATAAGGTCTCTTTCCTTGGGCATGTCATCACTGGAGATGGTATTTCAGTAGATCCGGATAAAATCTTGGCAATTGAGACATAGCCTGTTCCTAAGTCGGCATCGAAGGTGAGGAGTTTCCTTGGACTTGCGGGATATTACCATCATTTTGTAGAAAACTTCTCGAGGATAGCAGAGCCTATGACTAGGTTGACATACAAGGACCGAGAGTTCATTTGGACGGATGAGTGTCAAGCCGCTTTAGAGGAGTTGAAGAAGCGACTGAACACAATACCAGTGTTGACCATTCCATCAAGATCATGAGGCTACGTGATCTATAGCAACACATCAAGAAAAGGCTTGAGATGCGTATTGATTCAACATAGCAAAGTGATTATGTATGCATCTAGACAGTTGAGAGTACATGAGAATCATTATCCAACTCATGAATTGGAGCTTGCAACCATTATTTTTGCCTTAAAGCTAAGAAGATATGACTTATATGGGGAACGAGTGGAGATCTATACTGACCATAAGAGCCTCAAGTATGTCTTTATGCAGAAGGAGCTGAATATGAGACAACACCGGTAGCTTGAGTTGATTAAGGACTTCGAGATAGAGCTGCAATATCACCCAGGTAAGGCTAACGTGGTAGTAGATATGTTATGTCGAAAGCCTACGACGTTATTCTTGATGACACAGAGAGAGTTACTGGAGGACTCACAAGAGCTTGGCATACTGGTTGTATTATCCGGATCAGATGAGACACTAGCTAACTTGCAAGTGCAGTCATCGCTAGTAGAGAGGATTATGGCAGCTTTGCCTACGGATGCTAGATTCAAGAGGTTGAGAGAAAGGGTAGAGGATGGAGAGCAGACGGGAGTATGTATTTATGATGACGGAATATTATAATATGGTGATCGCCTATATGTTCCCAATAGAGAGCTGATGGCAGGAGCTGATGGCAGAGGCTCATAGTTTGATATATTATATTCATCCTGGAGGAACCAAGATATACCGTGACTTACGATAACACTTCTAGTGTGCTAGCAGGTCAAGGCTGAACATCAGAGGACAATAGGGCTACTACAACCACTTTTAATTCCTGGATGGAAGTGGGAGCATATCACTATGGACTTCGTTATGGGTTTTTTGAAGAGTCCAAGTGGGCTAGATATTGTTTGGGTGATCATAGATTGACTCACTAAGTCCGCTCATTTCTTGTCCTTCTGAGTTGGCCAGTCTACAGAAGCTTTGGCTGACTTATACATGAGGCAGATCGTGAGATTACACGATGTTCCAGTTAGCATTGTGTCAAACAGGGACTCATATTTCACATCTCACTTTTGGAGAAGCATGCAAGTAAGTCTTGGGACTAGTCTGAAGTTCAGTATATCTTATCATCTGTAGACAGATGGGCAGTCGGAGCATACTATTCAGATGTTAGATGATATGTTGAGAGCATCCATGCTGGATTTAGGGGATCATAGGAGGACCACCTACACCTTGTGGAGTTTTTCTACAATAATAACTTTCAAGCAAGCATCTAGATGGCTCTATTTAAAGCGTTGTATAGAAGAAAATGTAGGTCTCCCGTTTGTTGGAGCGACGTGGAAAAATATCAGATCTTGGGGCCAGGGTTGGTTGTCAGCACTATGGAGAAGGTAGAGAGGATAAAAGGGCACTTGCGAGCAGCGCAAGACAGATAGAAGCAGTGGACAGATCATCATCGTCATCCTTTGGAGTTCAAGAAAGGCGATCATGTCTTCTTGAGGATATCACCAACTAGAGGCAATATTCGCTTCGGGGATGCGACAAATCGACTCCAAGGTATATTGTACTGTTTGATGTGTTGGTACGAGTTGAAGAAGTTGTGTATCGGCTAGCATTACCACATTCGCTTGAGGGAGTGCATAATATATTCCATGTGTCGCAACTCAGACGATATGTGACAGATAGCAGTCATGTTCTCGATCACTCTGAGATCACCATTGGGTCGAGCTTGTCATACAAAGAGCAACCCGTGGTGATTCTTGATCGTCGAGAGAAGGTATTGAGGAATCAGTCTATTTTCTTGGTTCGCATGGCATGGAGACATCACTCGCTAGGAGAATTCACTTGGGAGCGTGAGGATGACATGTGCAAACCTTTTTCGCATATATTCGAAGAGCAAGGTATAATTTTACTTTGCTCTTTTCTACCACATAATATTTTCGTTCTCTGTCATGCCTTAGTTTTAATTTTGAGGACAAAATTATTTTTTAGTGGGGTAGAATATAACCACCCTAGATTTTTTAAATAATAATTAAAACATAAATACTAGGTTTTGGTACACTGACAGTACATGAGGGAGTCCAATAATAGATAAATAAAATATTAAATAATTTAAAAAAATACATAAACTAATAGATACATGAATAATAATAATAAAATATATAAATAATAATAGTTCTCTGGAAATAATAATAATAATACAAAAACCAACCAACCACTACCCAAAGAAACTAACAAACAGCGGCAGTAGCAACCGAGGTCAACCAACCCTTACCACTTCTCGGCTATATATATATACGTATATATCCACACGAAACAAAATCCTAACCCTTTTCAACGAGAACCTCTAGACCCCCTCGTCTAACCGACCCTGCGCCATCGTTGACCACCCCGCTGCGCCACCCTTGGCCGCTGGAACCACCCGCCGCTGCCACTGACAGACACGCGCACCGGTAAATCGCATCAAGAACCTAACCCCAGGTACCCATCTTTCCTGCTGAATTTCTTCCTACATATGCGACAAAATTTTGATCCAGTTGTTTAGATTCAACCATAATATGAACACCCTTTAATGTCTTCAAGTAGTTTTATTCGAACAACTCTATTTCTGTTTTAAAATCAATTGAAACTTTCTGAAAAACCTATTTTTATATATACAAAATAGAACACCCAAAATTGTTCAAAATACCAGTTTTGGAAGGCGATTCTCTCCCAAATGAAACAAAAGTCAATATAACCATAATCGCAACGATATATTATTTGCATATTTTTTTATCACTATTCCTGCATTAAAAACTATGTTTAAAATCAGAAAAACCCACAAAAATTGTTCATAAAAAACTTAGAAAATGCGATACAGAGTGCGTCCCGACAAACTAGACCACAACGTCATATATTAGTTGCACCGAAAGGAGAGTATGATATATCCTGATGTGTGAGCTTTCGCAGAAGTTAATTCGGACGTGTATGCGCGCCAGAATCGACCTGTATCAAAGAAAAGTTTTTCATATCAACATTTTGCAAAATTCTTCATTAGTTGGTACACGCTCATCGAAATACGACAAAACTTACGCCATCGCATCCAACTTATCATGATGGTCCTGTGACCCAGGTTTCACGTAATTCTGAGACAGTTGACCGAGCCACCTATTCGCGGGCCACACAATAGACTTGACGGGCAAAATTGTGATCGGCTCATCGGAATCCAAAATAGGACATACCATTGAGTTTGTATCGATATTTAGGATTTTTTTTACCTTTAATTTGTCCCATTTAGAGACCTTACCCCTGGCACACATTTCAGTGCAAAGTTGGCCACCTGTGGACTCCACTTTGACCCAAAATTACTATTTTTGCCCCTGTGTCCAAATTGGGTGAAAGGGTAGAGTTTTATGACTATCTCACTGATTCAGGAGACATTGGTGATGTTTATTTAAGCATCCGGAGATGTTCATTCAGAGCCTGTAGTTTTTGATCCCTTGTGCTTGATGTCAGGACGCCAATATTGCACATATTGCTTGCTAGACAAGTATACCTTGCCATAATACTGTTTAGGTACATTTAATTGTTGCATATTTATTTTTTGTTATTTATTTTCATTTATTTTTTAATATAAAACTGTGTGTCCAAGAATAACTTGGGTGCAACGACGGTTGCGTCATCTTTTGTCACTTATTTAATATTTTGTATGACGACCTAGTGTTACGAGACCATCCCATGATGTTGAGGCATTCTTATGTTTCATTAGCCGTGACATATTTATTACACGAGTGTAAGTCTCATGTAGGACACAGACTTGCGTGATAGACTGGCCACCTGTACATATGGGATGTGCGACGGATAGGAAATAACTGCTGATAGAAATACATGTTAGGAGACTTGGCAATTACTAGATGGTATCACCATGGCATAGATATGACATGGATAGAGCATAGGGTAGGAAGAACAACAAGTAGGCATATAGGCTTCTTTACACTTTCCTTTTTGTAACCCGTACGCTCCGCTGGAGATGCGTGGTCAGATGACCCTTATATTATATTATTTACAGGAGACCTCTGACGATCGAAAGACGTTACACTTTTTAGGCCACTGATTCTCCGATAGAGTCACGCCAATCCCATTTTAGCCAGATAGCCCATACGTTGGAAAGTTGTTCTCACAATTTCATTTCACATAGACGGTTATGCGATCCTTTGGAAGTTATTTTTAGTATATTATGGCATACAATTTTTGTATCTTGTTACGTCCCTCTGAGGACCTGATCCACTTCCAGGTATAGACAAGCAGGATTATCCGTAGTAGTATCGACCTGGGCCTGACGCATCATTCTCAGTTGAGGAGGTCTTAACTTTTGAGTACCAGTGATTACTTCATTACTGATGGATCCTTAGCTGATGTTTCTTTATTGACATTTATTTTATTTGGGGGTTTTTATCTCCTCTATCATTTTAGTTTTTGATATAATCGATGGGTAATGAATTTGTCTCCACCCGAATATTATTCTTTTGATACTTCGTATTTGAGATATTTTGCTTTTTATTTGATATTCCTTTACTTGTGCTTGTGGATGAGATATAGATGCCTGTGACTTGTGTTGACAATATATGTTCTACTTGTGAATTAATATTTATATTATAGTGTACGTGTATGTTATAATTTTTCCAACATATTGGAGTTGTAATATACATACGGCTGGCATGCTACATATTCTTAGTCCTATATATTTTGGGACTGGGGTGTGACACCCTTTCAACAGAGGCCTGAAACTCTTTGAAAGTGGGTAGCATATGATCCTTGGTCTTTAAAGTATGGACCCAAACCTTCCTGGAATACTCATCAATAAATGTTATAAAATAAGAAGCACCACCAATAAATTTTACCTTCATAGGACCGCAGACATCTGAGTGAATCAACTTGAGCAATGCCAGCTTCCTTGAACATGGATGACTTTGAAAAGACACCATATTTTGCTTCCCCATTAAATAGTGCATACATATCTCCAATTTTATAGACTTTAGCCCTGGAATAACCTTCATGTTCACTAAGTAGCTGATCCCATTCTCGCCGATATGGCTGAGCTGTCTATGCCATAACTCAGTAGACGCATCAGTAGTTACGTTCACCTCATGTGCCCCCTATGCACTCCCTTCTATATAGTAGATTTTGAATCTCTTGCTTCCTCTGAAAATCACCATCGAATCTCTGGAAAGCTTCCACTGACTGTTCCCTAAGAGATTGAAGAAATCCTCGTCATCTAACCTTCCAACCGATACCAAGTTAAAACGGATATCAGGGACATGATGAACAACTTTGAGAATAAGAATTGCCCTCATCTTTGTTCTCTAATGCACATCTCCAACAGCAACAGCTTTTGATACATCTCTGTTGCCCATCTTTAACACTCCATAGTCACCTATTGTGTAAGTAGCAAATAGTGCCCTGTTGTGAGATACGTGTGCTGAAGCACCTAAGTCCACCAGCCAAAAGTTATTATCATAAGCGAAGTTCATAACTACCTCATTATCTACAATAATCATGTCGCCTCCATGTGCCGAGGCCACCGATATAGTATTCTCACTTTGCTTCCCCTTGTCGCCTTTCTTCTCCATCTTCTAAGTAAAATAGTTTCGCTTGATGTGGCCCTTCTTGCCATAATGGTAATACTCTGAGTCCTTGTATCGACTTTTGGACTTGCCCCTACTCTTGTCTCTGTCACCACCTGGATCCCTATTCTTGCTCCTTTTGCGGCTCTCTGAAACTAGCGCCTCTGAGTGGGATGTGGATAAAGTTTCCTGAAAATGTCTCCGCATCTCCATTTAGTACCCCGCTCTTGGAAAACTCCAGAATGACCATGCCTTTCAGAGTAGAACCGATCATAGACACTCGTACAGTTTCTCACAAGTCTGACAATGTACACATTAGCCATAGTCACTGAACCTCGTAGTCGAACTTGACTTCCATCGAGGATAGTTGGTCCACCATGTCCTGGAACTCACTCAAGTGATCAGTAATAGACGCTCTATCTTTGTACCATAGACTCATCATTATTTGGTTCAGGAATAATTGATTTACCCCGGTCTACTTCGCATACAAAGATTTTAGCTTATCCCACAACATCTTTGCGTGATCAATATTGGCAACGTGATTGTACTCGTTCTTTTCAATGAACTGCCTGATATATCCATACACCTGTATTTGTTTGAACTTCCAGTCAACTTCGGATTTCTTATTGGGCCTCTAGGAAGCAAATATCGGTAGATATAGCTTCTTGACAAACAATAAATCCTTTATCTTACTCTACCAATAGTGATAGTTGATACCGTTCAGGTTTATCATGTGCAACGTCTTCGCATGCATCTCTCCTTCCTGGTTTGCCTGTCAACTCCTAACACCTTCTAAAATTTTAGAACCTGGCTCTAATAACAATTTGATGGGAATAAAAGTGCAAAAACTGTTCCCTAAACTAAAGAGTACCTGCGAGAGAATCGAAAAAAACGCAAAAACCAAAAATGCTAAAAACAAATCGCCGAGACATAGAGTTATACATGAAAAACCTAGAAAAAAAATTACAGGGCGATCGAAGTCCAACCCTAAAGAACCTCCACTAATAGAATAAAGAGAATACACCCTCTATAAGCTTCTTCTGATCCAACATGGATCTCCACAACACTTATGAATAGAAAATAGATTACACTACGAAGATAGAAGTTAATAAGAAATTACCCAAAACTGATCTCCTCCTCTGAAATGGCCTACAATCATTCTTTCTGCTTCCCAAAGTTACAATGGCACTATTGCCTCCTTTTTCTCTCCTTGTTCAGATTATTGGTCTGGGAATTAGGGTTAAAAAAATCTAATATATACCCTTAATCCCGCAACTAAACCTGGACCATCAAATACTATCCAACGGTGTATAAAATACCTTAATTTTAATTTCAGTCCGCCGATACCGAGTTCGGACCGAACTCGGTAGAATCGATGTTTGTGAGTAAAATTAAAACAGCAGTTGAAACAAGTTTCTGGAACCCATGGGATAGAACTCGGCCAGAGTTTGGCCTTTCCTGTTCCAGAATATCGTCTCATGCACCCCTGAGCTTCTTCGTCATCTCCGAATGGCCTTGTCACCTCCCCGAGCTTCTGCGACATACGGATGACGCTCGTCGTACTCCAATTTTTTCTTTACATAGCTTGGGAATCCCATCCACTCCAACAGATCGAATGATTGTTAGACCTGGTTGAATAACTATATGTGGAATCTGGTAGATGTTGTTCCTGGTCATTGCACATCATTAAGCAGTCGCCATGCATGCCCTTTTTTCCTAAAGCCAACAAAGCATATATTTTGTGTTGGCATCCAGTTTAATTTTAAGGGACCAAACTTGGTCCGAATTTGGTCCTGGATGAGTTCGGTCCGAGTTCAGTGGTTTTCAGACAGAACTTATTGGCAGGGACTCAATCGAATTTGGTTCGGTCGGGGCTAAACGAGTTCTGGGTTTTAATTAACACAGTTTATTTCTTACGGATGGTCAGGATTATTGTTGTGCTATTTTAGGATTTTATATGATCTAAAATAGAATTTCTTAACCTATATGCATGCGTTTAGGGGAGGGTTGCTTAGAGAAGCTCATAATGGAGATTTAAGCGTGAAAATCCACATAAAATCTAAATTTTTTTGTACTTTACTCTTAGGGCTCGCCATCTATATGGTGGCCCATGTAGGTCTAGGTAGTTGTACTCAGACTTAGAGTATTACTATAATCCTGCTATAGGATATAGGATGAGAGGATACTCAATCACAACTAAGAAATATTTTTAATCTATTAATTTTGCTATCTTTATCATTCGGAATAATTGCTTTCTTTGAAATATTACTTTCCTTCCTTGATGCTATCGTATCTTGTGCAATGTTGATTCCATTATTTGAATCTATCTTCAGGATGATGTCGAAGACCCGTTGCAGCGCTCTAGAGTAGTCTCGGTGAGGTCAGTTACTTCGTCACCTCAGATAGAGACATCACGACTGTTCCGCCTTTTTCTACTCAGAGGATCGCCTCACCACTCCATGTGGGGAATTTAGCAGCAACTTTTGGGGGTGCTTCACCACAAGTTTCGAGGACTGTTCCATCAGTCACGGAGGATCTTCCACCACCACCACCCATGCCAGCAGAGGGAACACAGATGTTTGCTATGTTTTAGGAGATGATGGCTACACAACAGAGGCAGATGGACGTTCTACGTTAGGGCATCGAGAGTGCTCACCAGCTAGAACTACTTACTATAGAGAATGTAGCCCTTGTTCAGCCGTAGATTATACTGTCTCATCCCGTACCGCACCATCCAAGGCCGGGTACTATAATTGATATTAATAGGATGGGGCCCATGGACTTTAGGGGCATTGAAGGGATCTTGTACACCGATGATTGGATCGAGGACGTAGAGAAGGCCCTGCAGCTAGCACAGATTCCAGAAAGCCTACAGGTGGAGGCAACGAGAAGCCAGATGTTCGGCATTGCTTTGATATGGTTCCGTACAGACCCGAGGATCACGGTGCCAGGACTGACTTGGGAAGATTTTAACATAATTTTCAAGGAGAAGTTCTTTTCGGACGTGGCTCTGAATGCTTTATAGAGCCAGTTTATCAACCTCGTCCAGGGGAGCATGACGGTGGACGAGTACGTCATAGAGTTCTACAAATTGGGTAGATTTTTAGAGGGACAATCCTCTAGGGAAGGCCAGGAAGTTCCAAAAGGGTTTGATCAGGGAGATCAAATCTCTCACTAGAGGATACCGCACAGCGACTGTCACGACCCGCACCCGATGTAGGGGCACGAGTACGTGGGTACGTCCAGCCTATGCCGCAACATCTGCGGTAAAATGCTGTCTAGGTCACAATGCTATCTAATCATTCTCACACGAGCATCCAACTCCATAAGGAGTCACAGATAGCACAATATCATATGAACAATACTCAAACACATAGCTAAAGCACGATAAGATATCAAAGAAATAAATAAACCAAATTGCAACACAAGTCTAAATAGAATAATCTAACTCAACAATAATATCCAAGTCTCATCAAAATATGCCAAAGACAAATCTGGTACCATAAACTGCTAATAAAAACTAACTAAATAACCATTGATCCCGGCTAGACCTCCCAGAATCACACCTGGCTACAAGGTCCAAGTCAGTAGCTACTCTCCCTGTGGTCCATAAAATATCGGACACCCGTCCTCTAAGGCGTAGTCTGGAAAAATATTTTCAGTCAGGATAGAGCAAAGTACATCTCTAACAGCAGTTCTACATCAATGATATAAACTATGTAGCAGTAAATAGATAGAAATATACAAGATGCATATACATGTACAAGAGATATACAATAAAGGAAATACTAGAAATATTGTAAATAAATGCGGGAAAGAATAATATGTCAATAAAGAAGAATACTATGACTAAGTGTGTGAGTACTAGCTTTAACATTTGATCGGCTTGGGAACTTGTACACGAGTACGGGCCTGGCTAGTCATACGTGTGGTGTATGACCAACACTAACATGAGAACAAGACTTGTACATGAAGGGTATGATCATATATCTACACTAAAATACTCTCCACCCCGACTGGTATAGTAGATCCAACCATGGTACGCTATGGCACGGGATTCTCTTGGAAGGTAGCAAGTCTCCCCGAGAATCAGTGTCTGTACATGCACAAGATAAACAATAAAATAAGACTTGTACACGATATACCATAAACAAGGAATAATATCTCATGACGAGATCCGGATATACTAATCCGTGTAACCATCGTGTCAAAAATATGAATATTTATACTAAATATAATAAACATAGAGGATATCATAGATAAGAAAATATCAGAGAATGTACTCGCCTGTGGTCCTTTGCTGGTATGAATCAGAGTCCAAGTCACAGTCCAAATAGCCTATATAATACAAATTTATCATGTCAAAAGATAATTTATTTTAATTTATTTAATTCTGGAATAATTACTTTAAAATCTTATTTTAATCTTATTATTCTAGCTTTTATGTCAAAACCTAATTTTTCCCAAAAGAACCTAAATCTTTATCGACTCGAGACTCATGGCACGCAAATCGAGGCAATTTGTTGACTAAAAAGTCAACCAACACAAACTTGACTTTCGTGCATGATTTTCTATAGATTTTATCAGTGATGGAATTTACGGCTCGTCCGAATTCAAATTCGTTTGGGAATTATGGCACATACAAATTCCGTATCGTGCACCGATGGTTAAATTCTAACCTAAAAGTTCTACAGAATTAACAGTATGTAAATACTTCGAATTAAATTTTGAGAAAAACATATTTCAATGATATCGATATTAGCTTTCCGAAACTTCAAACGGTTCATGATTAGGATTCCTGGTTCTCCCAAAATCGCAAAAACATCAAAAAATGTCTCTTTATGACATGCTGTGCTCTACGAATTTTCCAGAATTTAATACTCATAATTTAGTAAAAAAATTTATATATTCAGAAAGCTAACCTCAATATCGTTCTAACACAAGAAACTGGGCCTTGTTGGAGTCCAAAGTTATGCACAATGGCTTCTGGAAGATGAAGGAACCCTAGATGGCAATTCTCCAAAATTTGGCTCAATGAAAACCCTAGAAATTAATATCTTAAACTATTATATATAGAGAGGAGAGAGAGAGTAGCCGCGACTCGGAGAGCGCCACATGGCAGCCATCCGACGCTGCCCGCTCAGATCAAACGGTCAGAGTTCAATGCGGTTCGGCTCAGCTCAGTCCGACTCGGACTAGGACGCGGCTCGGCTCAGCTCGGCTCGCTGTCGGCTCGGAGCACCCACACCCACCCCGCGGTCGCTGACAGGCGGGCCTCGTACTATTGGCTACGGAAGGCGGACGGGTGGGCCCCTGTTGGCTGACTGGGCAAAAATAATTACTTTTTGGGTTTTTATTTTCAGAAAATAGTTTTTAATTCAGTTTTCCCTAATTAACTCAAAATAAATGCTAAAAATAATCAAAAAATTCCCAAAAAATTCTAAAAAATATATTTTATTATTTAGAACCTAAAATAAAAGTTTAAGATATTTTTAATTAAGTTTGAACCTAAAATAAATTCTTAAAAATCCTTGAAAATTAGGGTTACTAGTTTTTAATTAACTAAAAATTATAGAAAAATCCAACTAGCCCTAAATTAACCTAAAAATAATATTTAGGCTAGAATTTCAGGATACGGAGGTTACAACGACATTCAAGGATATCTTGATGGATGCACGGAGGGTTGAGGATGACTTGGAGCTCAAATCCAAGAGGATGAGAGACACATCAGGAGGAGCTAGCAGTAGTGTGGGTCCAGCCAAACGACCCGACTTCAAGCAGCAGAGGACCTTCCAGCTGCAGAGTTAGATGTTTAATGCACCATTTCGAGCACCAGCGTAGCACAATTACTAGTCCCCAAGACCGACACAGCATGCCCCGCAGAGTACTCATTGTGGGAAGATTGGACATACATGGGAGGTTTCCAGGAAGAGGCTTGGAGTGTGCCTCTACTGTGGAGAGATGGGTCACCAGTTGAGAGAGTGTCTTATAGCTCTAGTTCGAGCAGGTCAGAGAGCAGCATCGGCACAGAGAGCACCAGTGGGGCCACTTGTGGAACAGTAGAGGGGGCCTTCTTAACCGAATCAGCAGCAGTAGTTCGTCCAGCACCAACGGCAGAGATGAGCACCACGAGGGCAGGCTTTTGCCATAAAAGTTGATGAGAAGGAGCCGGTCGGAGATGTGATATCAGGTTCAGTTCTCCATAATTCTATTCCATCTTATGATTTATTTGATTTTGGTGCATCCTATTATTTTATATCTATATTTTTTGCTCTTAAGAATCAATTAGAGTCTAAACCTCTGGCTAGGACTTTTAAGATCACGAATGGGGAAGGCATTATCCTAGTCATTGATGTTTGCAAGGATCAGAGAGTTATACTGGAAGGCCGGGAGTTGAGCGCATTTTTACTCATTGAAAACGAGTATAAATGAGTAATTTGAACAGAAATATGGTAAAATATAATCGTGGAATGATGAAAACGAGTACATACCTTAATTTTAATTGAAATATGGTATAAAACAAGGGTAAAATCATGAAAATGAGTATAAATGAGTAATTCTAACCGCCATAAGAGCCAAAGTTTAAGATTGCCAGAGGATCAGTGGAGTAGAGCGAGGATGCCATCTATAGAGCCATGGTGGAAAAGAAGGAGTTGTCACATCCGTTGATAGCAGAGTTCATAGATATTTTTTTAAAAGAGTTGCCAAGTTTGTCGCCAGACCGAGATGTGAAGTTCTCTATAGACTTGGTGCCAGGCACGGAGCCGATATCTCAGTACGTCTATAGAGTCAACAACAGTGAAATGGTAGAATTGAAGAAGAGTTAGATGAGTTACAGGACAAAGGCTTCATTCGATCAAGTTTATTACCATGGGGTGCTTCAGTATTATTTGTACCGAAAGAAGATATGTCGGTACGCATGTGTATCGACTATAATGCTGTGTACAACCTCACTATCAAGAATAAATATTTGCTATCGAGGATTGATGATCTTTTCGATCAGTTGAGCGGAGCGAAGGTATTTTCAAAGATAGACTTGAGTTCAGGTTACTATTAGGTGAAAGTAAAGAAGGAGAATATTCTAAAGACAGCTTTTCAGACTCGGTATGGCCGGTTTGAGTTCATATGATGCCATTTGGGTTGACAATACCCCGACGGTATTCATGAATCTGATGAACAAGGTATTCTACTAGTATCTTGATAAGTTCATGGTGGTGTTTATTGATTATATTCTGGTGTATTCAAAGAACCCGGAGAAGCATGAGGAGCATTTGAGGATAGTTCTGGAGACTCTCAAGACGGAGAAGTTTTATGCCAAGCTTTCAAAGTATGAGTTCTTCCTTGACAAAGTTGAATTCCTTGGTCATGTGATTACGGGCGACGGGATCTCAGTAGACCCGAAGAAGATTTCAACAATGGAGTCGTAGGCTACTCCGAGTTCAGTAGCAGAGATTAGGAGTTTTTTGATGGTAGCAAGTTATTATTAGAGGTTTGTACAGGACTTCTCCAGGATTGTGGAGCCAATGACTAGGCTGACCAGAAAGGATGTGGAGTTTGTCTAGACAAAGAAGAGTCAGGCTGCTTTTAAGGAACTAAATAAGAGATTGACAACAGTTCCAGTGTTGAAGTTTCTATCAAGATTTGGTGGATTCAATATCTATAGTGATGCTTCGGGAAAGGGTTTATGTTGTGCCTTACAGAAGAATGGGAAGGTGATTGGCTATGATTCTAGGAAATTATGTCCTCATGAAAAAAATTACCCTACCCACGATTTGGAGTTGGCAGCAGTCATCTTTACTCAAAATCTATAAAAATACTATTTGTTTGGAGAGCGTGTGGAGATCTTCACAGCCACAAGAACTTGAAGTACGTGTTTACCCAGAAAAAGCTAAATATGAGACAGCGACGGTGGTTGGAGTTGATGAAGAACTTCTACATATCTTTGCAGTACCATCCAGGGAAGGCTAATGTAGTCGTTGATGCCTTGAGAAGGTATATAGTGGTTATGTGCTTGACTATGGACAAACATTTTTTGGCCGATCTTGGGATCCTGTATTGAGGTGCTGGTACCTGATGTCGAGATACATATATGTGGATTACAGATACAGTCAGAGCTGATGGACATGATTTGAGCTATGCAGTATGACGATGAGTCTCTAATGAGCCTCAAAGAACAGGTTCGGATAGGATTATCCGAGAACTTCACTATTACTGAGGATGGACCACTATAGTATGGTACCAGGTTGTGTATGCCAAGTGGGATATTGTGCGAGTAGGTTCTTCAGGAGGTGCACCGATCACCATACTTTATACATCCAGGTGCCAACAAGATATATAAAAATCTGAGAGAGTATGTTTGGTTGTATGGTATGAATCAGGAGGTGGCATGCTTCATATCCAGATGTCTAGTGTGTTAGCATGTAAAGGCAGAGAGGTAGAGGCAAGGTGGTTTACTTCAGCCTTTATATATTTTGGAGTGGAAGTGAGATCATGTTACTATGGATTTTATTTCAGGGCGTCCACGTTCTCCAGGAGGAAAAGACGTGATTTGGGTCATCGTAGACAAGTTGGCCAAATTGGCCCACTTTTTGCCATTTGAAGTGGGTACGTCTATGAAGAAGCTAGCAAAGATGTATGTACGACATATTTTCTGATTGCATGGAGTTTCTGTGAGCATCGTCTAGGTTTGGGATAGTCGCTTCATATCCCACTTCTAGAGGAATTTGCAGGCTAGCTTGGGTACCCATCTCAAGTTCAGTACCGCATATCACCCTCAGACAGATGAAAAGTTGGAAGGACTATTCAGACTCTCGAGGATATGCTTCGCACTTGTGTTTTGGATTTTAGAGGCTCTTGGCAGGATTATCTTTACCTGGTAAAGTTTGCTTACAATAAAAGATACCAGGCCAGTATCAAGATATCACCATTTGAGGCTTTATATGGACGGAGATGTCGTACTCTTCTATCTTGGGATGATGTTGTTGAGAGAGTCTTGTTGGGACTAGAGATAATTATGGATACAACTGAGAAGGTGAAGCTCATCAGGGATAGATTTTAGGTAGCGTAGGACAGACAGCAGCATTGGGCCGATAGCCACCGGAGACCTTTAGAGTTTGAGGTATATATTTTGTTTGTTTTGCTTGTGATTGTTTTATTTTAGGTTGAGTATTAAGGCTATATTTTGTTCTAGGTTGATGATCTGGTGTTCTTGCGAATTTCTTCGATACGAGGCATGATTCGCTTTGGTGGAGGCGGGAAGTTTAGTCTACGGTACATCGGACCCTTCGGTGTTCTTGTGAGGGTCGGGGCAGTGGCCTACAGACTAGACTTGCCTCCTACACTAGAGGGAGTGCAAGATATGTTCTATGTGTCATAACTGAGATGGTACATGGCTGACACTAGTCACATATTGGATCACTCGAAGATCGAGGTGGGTTCGACTCTCAGTTACCCAGAGCAGCCAGTGGAGATTCTAGATCGCAGGGAGAAGGTGTTACGAAACTAGACGATTCCCTTGGTATGTGTCGTGTGGGGGCATCACTCTCCGGGAGAGTCTACTTGGGAGAGGAAAGCCGAGATGCGCGAGCGATACCCTTATCTCTTTAAGCCGTGAGCTATCATTCTTTCTTTCTTTTTGTGATTTCTTATTTTAGTGCTAGTTCTTTCCTTAACTTTTGAGGACAAATTTTTTTTAAGAAGGATAGACTTGTCACTACCACATTTTTAGATGAGAATATTTTTATTATTTAGTGATTAAATATTTATATATGTCCTACTAATTAATTATATTGAGTTATGCTATTTAATTATTGATTAATGGGCTAGCCTATGTTTATTTGAACTTGTCATTAGTGGACCCATTAGTTGTCAAGACACAATTGAGCCCAATATTGGGTTTGGCCCATTAGACCCATTCCTTTAATTAATTAAGAAGATTAGATTAGTTCATAAAGAATTAGAAGCTTCCTAATATAATTAAACCTCATGAATAACTAGTAGGGGTATATTAGACATTATATATTGCTTGAGAAGGGGAAAAGAGGGGGCCAACCACTTATGAGGGACTCTCACTCTCTCTTCTCTCATTAATTCATTTATTTAGATCTCCAATTGTGTTATTTCCCAAATTGACTCATTTCTCCACCAAATTTAACCAAATTTACACTTATTCTCTCTTAATTTCATCATCTAAGAAGCATTGGAGCTTGGATTGCAAGAAACACTTGAAGGAGGAGAAATTGACAAAGAGATTGTGTCCTAATTATGTTATTTGAGCATTTTATTAAAAATTAATCTTCCAATAGGTAAATTCTGAATCTACTCTATAATCTAGACTCTAATTCATGCATTTAACCATTATGAATCATTCATTGGCTTAGGGCTACCCATAGGATCAAGATTTAGGTTCATATGACATGTATTGTGAATTCTACATGGAGATTTGTATCCAATTAGGGAAAATTCTAAGATTGACACATCAAGTGTGTTATGAGATCAATTAGATCTAATTAGACTTAGATCGGGGTTGTGGGACTAGATACATGTCAATAATTAGACACGAGTAGAGCATATATGTCACGTCCTAGTCCCAAAATGTATAGGACCAGACACGTGGCAATGGCCAGCTGGTACGACTCCATAGGACTTCCAATTTAATGGACCCGACAAAGTGCACTTATGTTGTCCACGGTCAAGTGATCCAGTTAAGAATATACTTCTAACATGCAACAACTAAACAAAATCTTAATCCATGGTAAATAAATCTTAAGAAAGAACGATATGCATCATCAGTTTGCAGCCAAATAATAATCAGTTCGAATAGGCCAAAAGAATAACATAGGCCCATAACCACTAGGCTATAAAAGTAGAATCAAAATAGAAAGTAGTACATGACTGTAATAGCTGAAGAATATAAGGATACCTGCAACGATGTCCATGCTCCACTAGATCAAGCATCATACAAACTGTACAAATAACCTGGAACGGAACCAGGTCCTCAGAGGGCCGTAACAAGATAAAAAAATACATGCCATAAAGTAAATAATATAAAAACTCGAGGGTGAACTAACCAGCTAAGTGAAATACAATTTGAGGAAAACTTAGTGCTTATGGAAAGTGTAGGCTAGACATATGCTGACGTAATTCACCAATCTCCGAGACTGGCTAGTATATACCACATATGCGCCCATAACAAGGGCCCTCACGTATATAATAACGGTTGTAACGTTCCAAAGAATGCGACACCTGAATATAGTAACGTCCGTATCGCTCCGTAAAAAGTAGAATCTGTATAAGTAATAACGTCTGTATCGCTCCGTAGAACGCAGAATCTGTATAAATAATAACGTCTGTATCACTCCGAAGAACGCATAATCTGCATAATTAATAACGTCTGTATCGCACCAAAGAACGCAGAATCTGCATAATTAAAGAGGTGGGTGTCCCATACACCTACTAGTTGTCCTCCCCGCCCAATGCTAATGTACAAATCTTAAGAGAGACATGGACATCTCGTACTATAATGCAAGTCAATAAAGAAATATACGACTAAGCTAAATACCGTCACACGTGCTACTCATACTGATGGCCAGTAAAGCATGAAGCATGCGTCCTTACATGAACTCACTATATGTCATACAATGATACGTGTCAAGGCCTGGGGAGTTATATTGATAACTCTAAAACTTTAGTTGGATCCACTAGACACTAGGTCAGACACAAGTCATAACGTCAACGCCTTCGTTGACTGTACCCGAGTCTTTCTCGGACGTGCACAGTTATATAATATTTAAATAATAAAATATGCAACTAATAATATCAGAATTTAAATAGTACAACAAGGCAACGTATACTTTCCTGGGTCCCCAAGCTGCGAGTACCAATATCCTGCTCCCGAAGTCTCGCTTGAACAGTCCAACGATCCTATACATATAATATAATATAATATAATATAATATAATATAATATAATATAATATAATATAATATAATATAATATAATATAATATAATATAATATAATCATCATTCATTATAATAGTACGCACAGGAATACTACTACACTATATATAGGAACTGACGCAGGGGGTCACGACTGGTCAACTAGCAGGGTCAAGTATGCTTGTCTAAATACACAGGTGTCATGTCCTCGAATACCGTGCACAGCAAGACAAACAACTAACTCTTACATAATGTCCAAATCTCCAAATCTCGTATAGCACTAACACATGGTCTAGCTAGTAGGCGGTGGTACACATAAGGCAGTGAGTTACCAAACTACGTTTAATATATAAATATATATATACCTTAGTATATTACATAATATTATCCACTACTTATAATTATATTAATACACCTAGGTCTACACAACATATAGGAATATATATGATACCTACGACTTGAACAACCAAATTCCCGTAACATAAATAATAACCCTACTATTATTCAAGTAATTATTAAACCTAATTTCCCATGAAGTACACACTAACCTAATCACTATTCACACATGCACACGTATACACACTAGTTATTAGGGTTCACCCAACGCAGTGTCATGCAACAACACAATATAAAAAAAGAGAGGACAGGTTCGAACCTTGGTGCACGTAACCAAGGAGGGTGACAGTGGGAAGATAGGATTATCGCTGCGGCGGTTGCTGCTTGCCGGGAAGGAAATCGACGGTAATGATGATGATGATGATGATGGTGATGATGATGAGGATGATGATGATGATGATAATGATGAGGTTGATGATGATAATGATAATGAGGATGATGATGATGATGATAATGATGATGATAATGATGATGATGAGGATGATGATGAGGATGATGATGATGATGGTGATGAGGATGATGATAATGATGATAAGGATGATGGCCGTGAAGGTGGTGGAAAGAAGTCGCTACTCCGGTGGTTGCTCAGGCGTGGGGAGTCGGGGCTAGGTGGCGTCGAGGTAAAGACGATGGTGGGAAGGTTGTTATGGCCGGGGCTGATGGCTACGGGTGAGGGGAAGTCGGGGGCGAGTTAGGGTTGTTCAGGCGGGTGATGGCACTGTGAGTCAGGGTCTCAGCGGTGGTGGTGTGGAAAAGTCAACGCTGGCGGAGTTCATGCGGTTGGGGTTGCTCAGACGGAGGAGAAGAAGGACGGGGATGAAGAGGTCGATGGTGATCTGACGATGGGGAGAGGTGGTGGTACGGCGGGGTGTAGGAGATGTCGAGGTGGCTCGGGAAGAAGATGATGGAGGAAGAGGAGGAGTCGTGGGTGGAGGAGAATAGTGGAGATGGTGTTAATGGTGGTGGTAGTAGAGATGTGAAGTCGAGAAAGAAGACTGGGGTGAGTGGCGGTGTGCACAGGCAGAGGACGGTCGGGATGAGGGTGGACAGGTCGGGGACGACGGAGAGGGGTGGCTGCTCGGTGGAGGCCGAGGATCATACGGAGTCGTGGATGAAGGAGAGGCTCAGGAGGACGAGGCTGTCGACGGAGAAATTGTCGTAGAGTCGTGGTGGCTAGCTGACAGGGTGGAGGATGGTCGAGAAAATGGCCGGAGATGGGAGAAGGAAGATGATGAAGGTGGAGGTTTGGTTTAGGGTTTGGTTGAGTTTCTGATATTGGTTATGGTGATGTAAATAATATGGAGGATGAGTTTTCATGTAAGAGAGAGAAGAGGGGGTACTAGTCTTGGGGTTAGAGCCGGCTAGGGCTCCTTGGGGTGGGAAAAAATGTTCACATGAAGGAATATAGGGTGTAGATAGACAAGGTTTAAAATGGAGGATGGAGATTGTATAGGGGAAAGGTTTAGAGTGTAGCACACTCATACAAAATAGGAAAAAATATACATGACTGATCAACATGAGGGGGGAAGGTTTTATTCATGTGTTAGGTCCAATGGGAGGTGGACACCTCTCTGTACTTTTGCATAAGAGCCCCCAATAATTGGAAAATTGCATAAAAAGTAAAAATTTTGATTGAATAAGGGAAAATACCATGTTTGGTGTGATGTAGTGGGCTAAAATGGTGTATGGTATTTAGTATAAACCTTGGGTGTGTGAGTGAGGGTTTGTGTTGCAGTTGGGTCTAGTTTTGGGTGAGGTTGGATCCTTACACCAATTTAATTAAATTTAGTGTAAGTGGTGCTCTGTAATTAATTGGGAATACATGGGATTAAAATTGGGTAGGACACATGTGTCATAGATGTAGTAGACTCAGAATAGAATATTGTCATAAATTGGATTGTACACTACGGGTCTTGGTTGTGTCTCCAATTTCGATTGAAACGGAAAAGGATGCAAAGTTGGATTTATTTGAATTTAAGAATGGACGTTTGTAACAAAAACTGTGCGACTAAAATGAAGCACAAGGGAAGGTATTTATGAGTTACACAAAGGCCAGAATGGAAGGCTGGCACGTCTAAAAAAAGTGTATGAAATTTATTTGGAAGCAAATGCTAGTGTAGCACCCCAATTATCGAAGCAACGGTAAGGTGCACAAAGTAATACAAATATTGCACAATAAATCTAAAATACTGTGTTTTAATTCTAATTGGATTCAAACTAACCCTAGTCTCTCTATCTAAGCTAGGTAGACCTAAATTTGGTCGAGAGAGTTTACAATCTACCAACTTATAAGAATTTTGTCCTCAAAATTATAATAAACACATAATAAACTATAAATTATCAAGCAATGCTATGAGCATACCTAGAACCGGTGAAGTTGGCCTTTGCACTATCTATTGGGCTCTATCGATAAACTGGAAATACTCCCAAGCCTGATGTTTTTTCGATCTGCACCTCAAACACTGTCCTAACCTTCTTCTGCAACTAAGACGGTTATTATTTCAATATTCTTTCCTAGGTATAACGTCATCATCCTATAGTATCCATAATAAAATCATGCAACCTAACTTCTTATAATCGCTCTTAGCAGTAACAAGTCTAATCTAGCTAGTTAGTCATACCTAGTCTAGAAGCTCAACTCAAACAATTCCCAGGAGAAGTATATGTAATAAAATACAACATAAGTCTCTACTTAATACATAATAATAATAATATATCAAAATTTATGTAATAAATATCTATTCAATCATTCTAAATACCCTAGAATAAAATGTAACCAATAATAATAAGAATACTAATCCTAAAATCTAAAAATCCATCGGCTAGGATAATTTGAAAATATGTTCCCATATAACCACCTATTACTAAGGATTAGGTTCAGCAAGCTCATGTCCTATTAGTCAAAAGTCTAAATCTCTATCCCTAAGCAGTTTATATATAATACACAATATTCAGCTACCATTCCTGTTAGACTTCTATCTTTCATTTATACCCCATACTCACGTGTCAATATATAATCTAAGAGTCTAGTGGTAATCCTCTACCAATTGACCAATGAGTCAGCTTATGATCTAAACCTGTATTTTGTTCCTTGAAATAAGACCTCCGTAGACTGTCCAACTATGAAAGGTAAGAGTGAGCGAACTTGGTGAGTTGATCCATGATCACCCATACCGCATTGCGACTACTGGGACTCCTCGGAAAACCCGTAACGAAGTCCATATTGATGTGCTCCTATTTTCACTCAGGTATCGGGAGTAGATTTAAGTAAACTTGCAGACCTCTGATGCTCAGCCTTGACCCGCTGACACACCAAATACTTTGCCACAAAGCGGGCTATCTCCCTCTTTATTCCATGCCACTAATAGTACTGCCTTAAATCTCTGTATATCTTGTGCCTCCTGGATGAATAGAGTATGCTGAACTGTGCGCCTCTGACATCAGCTCCTAACAAAATTCTCTGTTCGGAACATAGAGACGATCTCCATATCTCAAAGTCTCGTCCTCGTGTATGTGCAATCTTGTCTGCATCTTGGCCTCTGTCCTCTGTCGAAGTCTCTGAAATCTGGCATATGTTGGCAAGACAACCTTGATCTTCTCTACCAATGTCGATTATACCTGAAAACTCGACAAAGGGCCGTCTGCTCCGGGCATAATGGCCTCTATACTCAACCGCTCTAGATCTCCCAACAGGTGTTGTTGGGTAGTAAAAAAGGAATACCATGGGCCTCCTGCTCAATGTGTCAGCTACTATGTTGACTTTTCTCAGATGGTAATGTAGCTCAATCTTAAAGTCTATCATCATCTCGAGCCAACATCTTTATCTCTGGTTCAGGTCCTTCTCTAAATTTTAAAAGAGCACGAGGTCAGGTACTTATCGCGAATCTCATCTTATTGTTACTCTACCTTTTACCTCAAACCTGAGGTTTCTCCTAGTTTACTCCATGTATACCCTTCATCCAAACTATATGGGTACCATCTTGTTTATAACTGGCCATCTATTATAGGTAGTTTATGATATCCAACTCGAGGCTATAACATCTGTCGATACTCTCATCCTTCGATCTGATTGCTATATTTCAGATACTAGCCCAACTAATCGAGTTATCAATGGTAAAAATACGAGCCTAATAGACACTGGCAACCCGAATAGGTCAAGTACATCTAATTCTAATTGAAAGCTACAATGTAGTACTCAAGTTATCTCGTCATCCACATATTGGGTCTAGCAATCTATGTCTAGCAATCTACCTATCTGTTTTAGCTAAGTCATATAATCATCTTTATCTAAAGGGTAAAAAATTTCTAGGTCTGGTACTGTAAGTCACAAGGCAACTAGGGATTAACCGTTATGGTTTGCTATCCTAAGTGTCATTTCATACCCTATTTTTATTAGTATTTAATAATCTTCTTCTAGATGTGAGTCTAAAATTCTGTCTTGCCAACTTTATCAGGTCGTTCCTTGTATCACTACCATAAGACGATAACTACTTCCTTGTATCATTATCACGAGGCTACAACTAACCCTGGTATCTAGCTATGTATTTTCTAAATTATTTAAGAGTCTTAGAATCAAACAACCTTTCTAGCTTCTAATACTTACCAATCACGACTATCTTAAGTAAGGGTAGGTTCTAGTTGTAAGTCTCTACTTCTATGTCTAATTCTTATGCCAACAGTCTATTCTAGCTCTAACAACAAGAAAGAACTTATCAACCTTCTCTACTATGGTTAACCATCTACTCTAACATCCTATCAAATATGCCATCTTCATCTTGACGAAGATCTGCTTCTAGAGGAAATCACCGAGCACGAGCATCCATCTTCCCGAAATAAGGAAGATGAGAAACAATAATAACGATGTCGACGGTAATGAACGAATACAGTAATGAAGTCCAAGGGCGATAATCGAATATAAGAGGAGTTTTAAATTCAATTATGGATTGAGACTTTATTCAACATTAATCCTAAGTTGCAGGCTCGTTCGGTACAGTAACGTGACCGAAACGATATGCTCTGACCTACATGGGCCACCACTAAAATTATGTCACGTCCCAGTCCTAAAACGTATGGGACCAGACACATGGCAATGGCCAGCTGGTACGACTCCATAGGACTTTCCAATTTAATGGACCCGACGAAGTACACTTACGTTGTCTACGGTTAAGTGATCTAGTTAATAATCTACTTCTAACATGCAATAACTAAACTAAATCTCAATCTATGGTAAATAAATCTCATGAAAGAATAATATGCATCATCAGTCTGCAGCCAAATAATACATCCATTCGAATAGGCCAAAAGAACAACATAGGCCCATAAACACTAGGCTATAAAAGCAGAATCAAAATACAAAGTAGTACATGACTGTAATAGCTGAAGAATGTAAGGATACCTGCAACGATGTCCACGCTCCACTAGATCAAGCATCAAACAAACTCCACAAATAACCTGGAAGGAAACCAGGTCCTCAGAGGGACGTAACAAGATACAAAAATATATGCTATAAAGTAAATACTGTAAAAACTCGAGGGTGAACTAACCAGCTAAGTGAAATACAATTTGAGGATAACTTAGTGCGTATAGAAAGTGTAGGCTAGACATATGCTGACATAATATACCAATATCCGAGACTGGCTAGTATATGCCATATATGCCCCCATAACAAGGGCCCTCGCATATATAATGACGACCGTAACGCTCCGAAGAACGCGGCACCTGAATATAGTAACGTCCGTATCGCTCCGTAGAACGCAGAATTTATACAAGTAATAATGTCTGTATCGCTCTGTAGAATGCGGAATCTGTATAAATAATAACGTTTGTATCACTCCGAAGAACGCATAATCTGTATAAATAATAACATCCGTATCGCTCCAAAGAACGCAGAATCTGCATAAATAAAGAGATGGATGTCCCATACGCCTACTAGTTGTCCTCCCCGTCCAATGCCAATGTATAAATCTCAAGAGATACATGGACATCTCATACTATAATGCAAGTCACTAAAGAAATATACGACTAAGCTAAATATCGTCACACGTGCTGCTCATACCAATGGCCAGTCAAGCATGAAGCACGCATCCCTACATGAACTCACTCTGTGCCGTACAATTATACGTGTCAAGTTCTGGAGAGTTATATTGATAACTCTATAACTTTAGTTGGGTCCACTAGACACTAGGTCAGACACAAGTCCTAACATGAACGCCTTCGTTGACTGCACCCGAGTCTTTCTCGGATGCGTACAGTTATATAATATTTAAATAATAAAATATGAAACTAATAATATCTGAATTTAAATAATACAATAAGGCAAGGTATACTTGCCTAGGTCCTCAAGCTGCGAGTACCAATATCCTTCTCCCGAAGTCTCGCATGAACGGTCCAACGACCCTATACATATAATATAATATAATCATTAGTTATTACAATAGTATGCACAGGAACACAACTACACTGTACTTACGAACTGACACAGGGGGTCACGACTGGTCAACTAGCAGGGTCAAGTGTGCATGTCTAAATACACAGGTATCATGTCCTAGAATACCATGTACAGCAAGACAAACAACTAACTCTAACACAATGCCCAAATCTCCAAATCTCGTGTAGCACTAACACATGGTCTAGCTAGTAGGTGGTGGTACACATAAGGCAGTGAGTTACCAAACTACATTTAATATATAAATATATATATACCATAGTATATTACATAATATTATCCGCTACTTTTAATTATATTAATACACCTAGGTCTACACAACATATAGGAATATATATGATACCTACAACTTAAACAACCAAATTCCCGTAACATAAATAATAACCCTACTATTATTCAAGTAATTATTAAACTTAATTTCCTATGAAGTACACACTAACCTAATCACTATTTACACATACACACGTGTACATACTAGTTATTAGGGTTCATCCAACGCAGTGTTACGCAATAACACAATATAAAAGAAGAGAGGACAAGTTTGAACCTTGGTGCACGTGACCGAGGAGGGTGACGCTTGGAAGATGGTATTGTCGTTAGGGCGATTGCTGCTCGCCGGGAAGGAGATCGACGGTGATAATGATAACGATGATGAGGATGATGATGATGATGATGATGATGATGGTGATGATGATGAGGATGATGATAATAATGATGATGAGGTTAGTGATGATGATAATGATGATGATGATGAGGATGATGAGGTTGATGATGATGATGAGGATGATGATGGTGATAAGGATGATGATGATGATGGTGATGATGAGGATGGTGGCCGGGAAGGTGGTAGAGAGAAGTCGCTGCTCCAGCGGTTGCTCATGCGTGGGGAGTCGGGGCTGATGGTGGCGTTTAGGTGGAGATGATAGTTGGGACATTGCTATGGCCAGGGCTGATGGCCAGGGGTGAGGGGAAGTCGAGGGCGAGTTGGGGTTGTTCATGCAGGTGATGGCGCTGTGAGTCAGGGTCTCAGCGGTGGTGGCGTGGAGAAGTCGACATTGGCAGAGTTCAGGCGATCGAGGTTGCTTAGGCAGAGGAGAAGGAGGACGGGATAAAGAGGTCAATGGTTATCCGACGATGGGGAGAGGTGGTGGTGCGGCAGGGTGTAAGAGATGTCGAGGTGACTCCGGAAGAAGATGACGGAGGAGGAAGAGGAGTCGTGGGTGAAGGAGAACGGTAGGGATGATGTTAATGGTGGAGGTGGTAGGGATGTGAAGTCGGCGAAGAAGACTGGGGTTAGTGGCGGTGTGCCCAGGCAGAGGACAGTCGGGATGAGGGTGGACAGGTCGGGGACGACGGTGAGGGGTGGCTGCTCGGTGGAGGCCGGGGATCCGACGGAGTCGTGGATGAGGGATAGGCTCAAGCGGACGAGGCTGTCGGTGGAGGAGGTGTCATGGAGTCGTGGTGGCTTGCTGACAGGGTGGAGGATGGTCAGGAAAATGGCCGGAGATGGAAGAGGGAAGATGATGAAGGTGGAGGTTTGGTTTAGGGTTTGGTTGAGTTTTTGATGTTGGTGATGGTGATGTAAATAATATGGAGGATGAGTTTTCATGTAAGAGAGAGAAGAGGGGGTGCTAGTCTTGGGGTTAGGGCCGGCTAGGGCACCTTGGGATGGGGAAAAATGTTCACATGAAGGAATGTAGGGTGTAGATGGACTAGGTTTAAAATGGAGGGTGGAGATTGTGTAGGGGAAAGGTTTGGAGTGTAGCACAGTCATAAAAAATAGAGAAAAATATATATAACCGGTCAACATGAGGGGGGAAGGTTTTCTTCATGTGTTGGGTCTAATGGGAGGTGGACACCTCACTGCACTTTTGCATAAGATCCCCCAACAATTAGAAAATTGCATAAAAAGTGAAAATTTGGATTGAATAAGGAAAAACACCATATCTGGTGTGATGTAGTGGGCTAAAATAGTGTGTGATATTTAGTATGAATCTTGGGGGTGTGAGTGGGGGTTTGGATTGGAGTTGGGTCTAGTTTTGGGTGAGGTTGGATCCTTACACCAATTTAATTAAAATTAGTGTAAGTGGTGTTCTGTAATTAATTGGGAATACATGGGATTAAAATTGGGTGAAACACAAGTGTCATGGATATAGTAGACTCAGAATAGAATATTATCATAAATTGGGTTGTACATCACGGGTTGAGGTTGTGTCTCCAATTTTGATTGGAACGGACAATGATGCAAAGTTGAATTTATTTAAATTTAAGAATGGGCGTTTGTAACAAAAATTGTACGACTAAAATGAAGCACAAGGGAAGGTATTTATGAGTTACAAAAAGGCCAGAATGAAAGCCTGGCACGTCTAAAAAAAGTGTGTAAAATTTGTTTGGAAGCAAATGCTAGTATAGCGCCCTAATTATCGAAGCAACGGTAAGGTACACAAAGTGATACAAATATTGCACAATAAATCTAAAATACTGTGTTCAAATTCTAATTGGATTCAAACTAACCCTAGTCTCTCTATCTAAGCCAGGCAGACCTAAATTTGGTCGAGGGGGTTTACAATATCATAGTATTTTGTGATACAGTGTAATACGAGATTAATTTAGGGTGATTTGTGTTTACTCTCTTCAATTCCTATTATAACTAGTTATATTAGTTATTATTATATATAATTGAGATGTATATATGTTAATTATGGAGAATTGGGGGTTTTGGCATTCTATTTGGGTATGTATCATAAAGTACTGTATTTATAGCATGTCAAGTATTTGATTTAATGCTAATGGGTGTTAGTGTTGATAATTAGAATGGGTGTTGCATGTGTTAGACTTGTGGGTGTAAGAGGGTATGTTGCAGGGAGTGTAACCAGTGTGTAACACATTTGGTTTGTTAGTGAGAGGAGGGACACAGCACTTGTCGTACAGTTCAGTTGTAACTGAATTATAGAGCAGTAACAACAACTTAGCAGGGTGCACTCGAGAGGGAGAGCCCAGTCAGAGCAATGAGGTTCAGTTGTGTTCAGTAAGCTAAGGTGGTATTAGCTAACACTGATACAGAGTATCAGATATCAGTATTTGTAGTATGGGGGATCCTAATAGCAAGTGATTGCTGTTGTTAGTAAGGGGAGCAGTCGGGTTAGAACTTGGGCAGTGGCAGCAACACAAGTAATAAGGGAGACCTGGACTGTACCAGGTTGTTTAGAGAGGGTAGGGAATACCCTGTGTGCAAATGCAAGCTATTGATATGTGGGTATCAGTTTTGTGTATCAGTATAGGATATTAGGTACAGTTGGAGTGCATAAGCTGATACATTAAGTATCAATCAATATCTATGTTTCAGTTGTAAGGGATCACATATGGTAGCATGCACAAGTGGAAGAAAGCTTGGTAGCAACCTGCAGGTGAGGCAAGGCTGAACAGTAAGGAATTTAGATAATTTGAGTACTTGTATGCCTGTGTTTGAGTTGGCATTTACAGTATAGATGTAGGTCTGAAGGAACTTCAGTTGCAGTGATAACTTGGTTGTGAGTATCAATTAGCAGAGAGAGGGTGAGTATTGGCTATGATGAGTATCATTTTGTTAGGAAGGTTAATTAATTGAGTACCAGTTATGGTGTTAATAGTTAGTGTGTTTCAGTTAGTGTATATTAGTATATATGTTAGTATCAGTTAGAGTTTAAGTCAAGTTAGTATATAACTAAGTTAGTATAGTTTCAGTAGTAGATGTCAGTTGCTAGTATAGTAGATTTTTGATTCAGATTGTTATTAGATGAGTTAGTGTATGATATCAGCTAGTTCAGTTAGTATATACTAGTTAGTATATTTTAGATATAATCAGTGTACTATTTTATTTAGTATATATATATATACTTAAGTCTATTGGTTAGATTAGCTAATACCCTTGTGTATTGACATAGAGATTTAGGTATAACTTGGTATTGCATATTTTTGACTTGTAATCACCCTAGAGACTAGGTAAGGACCTAAAAATGACCTAGAAAAATATATTAGTGCATTCTCTAACTCTTTTATCATCCATTACACCATCTGACATGATATTTCCTAAATAGGATTGTGTGACACCAGCTCGGATACCGAGATATATCATTTGCTCAGGATCACATACGAGTACATTCTCTGATAGTTTTCTTATTGATAGCCTATATGTTTCATGTATTTAGTATTAAGATATTTGATTCCTGACATGATGGTTACACGGATTAGTATACGTGAATCTTGGTCATGAGATATTATTGTTGTGATGACTCAGTGTTCACCGTGTTGTATTTCGTGATTACTCAGTGATTACCATGATATCTTAGTGATTATATAGACCGTGATCATAGTTTATGATATTATATACCGTGTAGTGTGATATACGTGTTCTAACATGTCATAATTTGGATCCGTGTACTAGTCGGGGGTTAGAGAAGTATTAGTGGATATGTGATCATACCTTATAGACCGTGATTTAGTATAGCTCATGATAGTTAGCAGATCATACAACTCACGTGTGATCAAGCTAGCTCACCTTTTATATATAGCACGTGTTAGGCCCAAGCCGATCACATTATCTTACTAATATTTTAAGAAATATTTACTATATTATTTTATTATTCCAGTTTATTACATTGATGTTTCTCACCATATTGTTCTCAATTTATTGCCATTATTTACTATGATATTGTTCTCCTGATATTGCTAGTTTATTTACTTTTAACATTTATTTTTATTCCTATTGTCGTTTCATAGTTTTTGTCAATTATTAGAATTGCTATTGGGTTGTACTTTGCTCCAATCCTGACTGGACATATTTTTTAGATAATTCTTTAGAGGACTGGTGTCCTACGTACTACGGGCCACAGGATGGCGAGCCAGTTGAGATAGGACTCGTAGAGCCTATTGAGATAGTACCAGCAGTCAATGATACTTAACTACTTCATTCATGGTATTGTATATGTCAGTTAGACACTTTTGGCATTGTATTATATTTGAGACAATTGAGTTGTGATTAGACTATTGGACTTGTGATGTATTTGACTCTGTATTTTTTTACTATTCCATATTATGTCATATCTTCCTCTAGTTTATTATGGTGATTGAGTATTGTTTACCATTATCATATTATCATATTGTCCTCCATTTGGGAGTTTAGATGTCTTGACAGGTATGTTATATATATTGTGTGAGATATTTAGATAATATTGTTGACCAAGACAATATTCTACCGCCGATGCTAAGGCGTAGGCTGGACGTACCTACATACTCGTACCCCTACACCGGGTGCGGGTCATGACAATCTAAGATAGCAGGAAGAGAAGATATGATCGGGGAGTCATCGTCTTCATTAAGGGAGATAACTACGAGGTTGGGTGAGTGATTTTTTTTGTAATCTTTATCTTTCTACCTGAGTTCGGTAAGGGGGTTAAATCTTTGGACAAAGGATTCAAGATACTTATTCAATCTTGTAATTTTACTTAAAGTTATATAGCTTAGAATTTGTCTAGGTGACGTAGTCACCAAACATATACTGTATTTTATTTGTCTTGGTATTCTCGTAGATGGGTGGTTGTTTATCTCTAGTGTAATGGTCTAGTTTTTACTGCAATCAGTTTCAGACATATGGCAATGGAGCGAGGTATCGGCACTGCTAGTGCCAACATCTGGTATTAAATCTCTCAAGTTCTAAAGAGGGAAGCTGCAAGCATATCTATAGAGTAGATAAACACACGTATGATCATCCTCACAAGAGAAAACTGAACTATTTGGAAACCAATAATGGAGGATCTAGTTTGTTTCAAGAATTTGGATGGTCCGTTGGAGTGTGACGGCGGCAAGCAATAGGATAAATCTGTTGATGACTGAAAGAGATTGGATTGGGCAGAATTTATTTGCCAATGGTTGGACAATTCGATGTTTCTTAATGTGTCCATGGAGAGTTCGGCAAAAGCATTATGAGAGAAGCTGCATTCACTATATGAATGAAAGACATCTGGCAACAAGGTATTTCTTATTCATTAACTCTTCAACTCAAAGTATACTGAGGGTGCCTCGGTGGCACAACATCTAAACGAGGTTCAAGGTATCATCAATCACCTATATGTGATGAAGATGATGATTGACCATGATCTTTATGTCATGCCCCAGTCCAAAAATATGTAGGACTAGGACATGTAAGCATGCCAGCCGTATGAATATGGCACTCCAAATATATGGAAACCATAACACACGTACACTGTAATATGAATAATTATTCACAAGTGGTAAACATATATATCACAGGGCATAACTAAATCTCATCCACGAAAATCAAATATTAATAAATACCAATATCTATGAAGCTAGATCTCAGTATAAAGTATCTAAGACGATAGTCGGATGGAAACAAATCCACTACCAACTAGAATATAGAATAAACAAGATAAATACAATATAAGAAGATCAACTAACAGTCACGGCTTGAAGGGAAGACCTTATCGCAATATACGTAGCACGTCCGGATCTGCGCTCCTGCGAATACTCATGGACAATACACCTGAAAAGGGACCAGGTCCTCAGAGGGACATAACAAGATACATAAAAGTATGCCATAAAGTAAATACTGTAAAAACTCAAGGGTGACATAACCATGTAAGTAAAATGCAACTTGAGGACAACTTGAGTGTATGGAAAAGTGTAGGCTAGACATATGCTGACGTAATTCACCAATATTGACAACTGGCTAGTATATGCTACATATGCCCCCATACCAGGGTGCTGTAATATAATAACGTCCATACCGCTCCGAAGAACGGGGAATCTGCATAGTATAACGTCCATACCGCTCCAAAAAATGGGGAATTTGAATAGTATAACGTCCATACCGCTCTGAAGAACGGGGAATATGCATAGTATAACATCCATACCATTCTGTCGAACGAGAAATCTGAATAAGGAAGTGGGTGTCCCATACGCCTACTAGTTGTCCTCCCTGCCCGATGATCTAAGCATGTTATATCCACAACACGCTTCAGCCATTACGTCGAGGCATCGTAACTCTGGCTCATAGTCTATCGTTAGAACAATAGGCCAACCTTACTGTAAACTCCTTCGACTAGATTTCAGCATTTTAGGATTAGTTTTTTCTAATTAGGATTTATTACAGTTTTTTTTAAATTTATTTTTCTTACATATTCTATTAATTTGTGCACATGTCCATCACCTCAATATTTAGAGTATTACACTGACTATTATCCCCAAACAAAGTTCACATACCTCTCCTAGACATACCAGTCTATTATTCTGCACTTTGTGCAACTCACAAATACTCTGGCATGAGCCTCATTTTAGTCGCACAAATATCGTTACAAACGTCCGTATTAATTTTTAATTATTTTCCAGACCTATACCCTTGTCCATTCCAATAGGAATTTGAGGCCCAACAGGAACTTGTTTTGCCCAAACAAAATTATGTTATTATTCTACTCTGAGTATACTACGTCTTTTATATTTATACCGTACTAAAATTTTGGCCCTGCCTATTTTTAAATAATTAGAAAACATCGTGCGCATTAATTTCTAATTAATTAATACGGTGACCCGTATCACCCAAGACCAGGCCCAGCCCAGACTCACCCCCACACCCTCAAGGCCCTCCCACAGCATTCCTCCATAGTTCTGTACATTTCAGCAATAAGGTGTTTTCCCAAACAATTGCATAATTGTACAATTTCCTAATTTTATAGGGCTTCTATGCAAATTGCGAATCTGCAGGGTTTTATCTGCAAATTTACTATACGAGGTGTCAACCTCCCATTGGAGGGTGAACCTACACCATTCATTCAAAAAGTGGGTCACATTCATGCATGATTGATCCCATAAATATCTTAAAATATCTAAAGATTTTTAATTACATAATTACCTAAATACCCCCCCTAAACCTAATTTCCTAATCTACCCTAACCCTAAAACCCTATATAAACCCCCCCACCCGAACCCCATTCTCTCCCATCTCAGCCACCCTCCGCCACCGACCCTCCGCCCTCAGCCTCGCCCGTCCCCCAGCTCCTTTACGTCCGTCGCAGCGCCGCCCTAGCCGCCACAGCCGCCGCCGGCAGCCCCGCAGTACCCTCCCCATCACCCTCACCAACACACCACCACCACTCCCGACCTCCCTAAAAACCACCACCCGCCACCTCAGACCACCGCCACCGCCCCCATTCCCTTCGCCGTCGACCCCTCCACCGAACTATCACCTCCCCGTCGCCCCACGACCACCGCCGCCACTGCCAGCTCCACCACAGTGCCCCCCACCGACTCCCTCGACCACAGCCACCTGAGCAACCCGACCGCCCTAAACTCCCTCCCCCGGCCACCTCAGACCACCGCCACCACCACCGTTCCGTCCGCCCCGACCCCCTCCACCGTCCTGCCGCCCTGTACCATCGCAGTCGCCGCTGCAGCTGCCACAGCTGCTGTTGCAGCTGACTGCTCCAGCTGCTGCTGTTGTTGCTGACTGCTACAGCTGCTGCTGTTGCCGTCCCGTCCAGCCGCCCGTCGGACCGTCGCCCTCCTCCCGCCAGCGACGACGGCGTGGGCCCCCCCACGTGTCAGGTATAATACCCCCCTATTATACGTATATACGTATATAAATACATATGTATGTATATATCTATATATATATATATATATATATTTATATATATATTTATATGTATATATTATAATATATATAATATTTAATATATATAATATTTAATATATATAATTATATTTTATTTAATACAGTATATATAAATCTATTATTATATAATTAAATATGTATTAATATATGTATTTTGTATATTATATATTTATATAAATATATATATATGTATATTTATATATATATATATATATATATATATATTTATATATATTGTATTATATAATTATATATATTATTTAATTATTATATAATTATAGTATATAAATACAGTATATAATATATATTATATATACTAATATACTATGTATATAAATATATATATATATATTATTACTATTATATATATTATATATCTATATATATATATATATATATATATATATATATATATATATATATATATATATATATATATAATTATGATAATATATATTTTATATACTAATATACTATATATATAAATAAATATATATATTATTACTATTATATATATTATATATATATATATATATATATATATATATATATATATATATATATATATATATATATATATATATATATATATATATATATATATATATATATGTATAATTATGTATATATGTATATTTATATATATGTAATTATATATGTATATATGTATTTTATTATTTTATATATTAAATATGTACATACAGTATATATATAATCATATTATATATATAATATTGTATGTATTATTATTATTATATATATATATTATTTATATATATATATATATATATATATATATATATATATATATATATATATATATATATATATATATATATATATATATATATATATATATATATATATATATATATATATATATACAAATATATGTATATTTATATATATGTAATTATATATGTATATATATATATTTATTTATTTATTCTATATATATGTATATACAGTATATATATATATATATATAATTATTATATATGTATTATTATATATATATATATATTTTTTTTTTATATATAGCTATATATGTATATATGTACATTTATATTATATATATTTATTATTATAAATATATATGTATATATTATTATATATATATATTATTAAGTATATAAAATATATATAACATATATATTTTATTATTATTTTTTTATCTTCCAATTCATATATATTTATATTATTTATTTATATATATGTACATATTTATATTAATGTTATATATTATATGTTTAAAATATGTATTATATATATTAATTATGTATTAAATAATTATAATATCTTTATATATATCTATATTTAAGTATAAATATATACTATATTATTTAATGTACGCATTATTTAAATATTAATTCACGAACCATGTACGTCTTGAACAGAGTGCACCTACAATGCAGTCAGTGACCCCAGGTCACAGGACCTCTCAGACACGACTACGGGAACAAGTTTTTGGCACGCCCAGCTCAGGGACGTAGGTAAGTATACCTTGCCAAGTTTTACTGTTTAATTTCTTAAAACTGTTGTATGTTATTTTCAGTAAACTTATATATAACTGTGTGTGTCCGAGATTGCCTCGGGTACCGTCAATGAATACATTGCCATGTAGTGTAACTGACTTAGACTTTAGCAGACTTACCAACAGCTGCGAGGGTATCCTAATATCCTCTTAGACCCTAACACTTGTACACGCAACACGATTGTACTTTATTTTGGGATGCGAGTTTGCGTACTCGATTAGCTACCGGTGCGTGTGACGTACATCACGGCTTAGCACAAAATCAAGAAATTTCAGGAAAGTTAGGACTTGGCATTTAGCTACGTGGATTGCATATTGTGGATTTGACTTATATAATCGCATTGGGCGGGGAAGACAACTAGTAGGCGTATGGGACACCCAACTTTTTTATTACAGATACCGCACTCTTCGGAGTGATACGGACGTTATATATACTTTGCAGATACCACATCCCTTAGAGTGTTGGACGTTGTATATATTCAGATACCTCATTCTCCGAAATGATGGACGTTGCAGATACCACACTCTATTGGATGCTGGCCATTATGCCTACGACTACCCATACGTACCAAGGTTGTCTTTATATTGCATTCACTTAGATGGTTAGCACACCCTTTATTTACTTATTCAGTATTTACATATATGGCATGTTTTTATGTATCTTATTATGTCCCACTGAGGACCTGGTTCCCTTCCAGATTTAGATGAAGCATACTACCCCATAGTGTACGGTCCCGGACAGGATACGAGGTATGCCACTGAGGGAGAGTTAGAGGAGATGCCATCAGAGTCTGTCTGATCATTAGTAGTAAGTACACCTAGAGCTGGAGACTCTTCTTCCTGATCTTTGGTAGTAAGGGCAGAAGCCACTTTCCCACTGATCTTTAGTAGGGAGCAGAAGCCTCTTTCACGCTGATCCTGAGTAGCATATTTATCTGAAGCGGGAGCCTCATTACCTAACTAGACGATGCTCTAGTTTTATTATATTTTTGCACTTTTATCTTTTGTAGTGGATTTGTTCCCACCAGACATATCTGATTTATACTATGATATTTCAGACTTAGCACTTATATATAGTTCAGTACTTATTCCAGTATTTCCTTGATATTTTGTGGTTGAGATTAGACTTTACCTGTATTAAACTTGTTAGTATTTTGGGACAGCGTAGCACGTCTCCTTGGGTCCATTAAATTGGGTAATCCCTTAGTGACGTGTCAGCTGGCCAATGCCACGTAGCCTGGTTTCATATATTTTGGGACTGGGGCGTGACACTTACAACCAAACAAGGACAAGAATTGGACCATCGTACCATGCTAGTCTATGCTCCATCTACTAATAACTGCTAAGCCTTCTAACATGCATCGCTAATAGCAGTTATTCCCTATCCATCACACGCCTACATGTACAGGTGGCTAACCACATACGCAAGTCCGTGCCCTACATGAGACTCATAACACGTGTAAGAAATGTGTCAAGGTCTAGGGAGTCATACCAATAACTCCACAACTTTAGGTGGTCTACTAGATACTAGGTCAGACACAACTCCTAACGTCAATGCATTCGTTGACTGCACCCGAGTCTCTCTCGGACGCGCACAGTTATATGATATAAAAATACAACTAATAATACAGAATTTAAACAGTACAACAAGGCAAGGTATACTTGCCTGGTAAGAAGCTGCGTAGTCCCAATAACCAGCTCCGAAAGTCGCGTAGAACCAATCCAATAGATCCTCGTGGTCAGTGTTCACAGGTACGGGAATCGGGGGTAAGTGTTGCGGGTTGTCTTGCAAGGGTGACGGGTCCATGATAAACACGATGATGAGGGTGATTAGGTCAATAATGATGATCGTAAAGGGGTTGATGATGATTACCATGGTGATGATGATAGAAATTATGATGATGGTGGTGACGTGGATAATGACTGGGACGATGGTGATGATGTAGATGATAATAGTGAAGGGGGTAATGATGTGGTGATTGATGGGAGGATGACTAGGACGATGATATAGATGATGGTGATAATGAGGATGAGATATTGATGATGGGGTAATGTTGATGATGATGATGGGTGTTGGTGATGATACGATGAAGATTAATGGTGAGATGATGATGATAACAACGATGATAATAACGACGAAGGTGGTGATGATGACAACGATAATTATGGTGATAACATTGATGACGAGGATGATGACACGGATGATAATGATGACTAGGTTGATGATGTTTGTAATGGTGGTGGTGTTGATAATGTAGGTGGTGGTAACTGAACTCCGGCCAGGAGGGAAGTCCGGCTAGGGTGGTCCGGTCAAGGAAGGGGCTGTGGTCGAGGAGGAGGAGCAGGGTCATAGGGAGAAGGCCGGTGAATGGTGGTGGTGTAGAGTGGTGGTGGCAATGGAGGTTGCAGGGAAGAGAGAAGATGTGCAGGCGGCTCCGGTCGAAGTCTGGTGGGTGGGTCGCGTGCTCGGGGTGGAGGGGTGCTGGCGGAGAGGCTGCTGCTGCTGCTCATTTCAGGTGGGGAAGGAGGAGAGAACAGGGAGGAGAGATGATGGGGTCGAGTGCTGAGGCGGTGGTGATCGGCTGGAGGTGAGTTGCAGGTGGTCGGGGTCAAGCAAGGCGGAGGAGATAGAGGTGGGGGCAGGCTGCTCAGGTGAAGGGCTGGTCGGGGAAGCAGCCAGAGAAGGGGAGGGAAGCTGGAGGTGCAGTGGGGTCGGGGTGCAGCGGGGTCGGGTTCGTCGAGGCTGCAGCGGGAGGGGGATGTCCCGCCGGAGGTGGAAGACGACGACGATGGTGCTCGGGATCCGGACAGTTTTGGCAGGGGCGTTCAGGCGGCTCTGAGCAGTAGGGTCTCCGAAGGAGGACGAGGCGGGTGAGGGAGATCGAGGTGGGTCGGAATGGCCGGACACGGCTACTGTCGTCGGTTTGCAGGCGGCGGGAAGGAGGATGAAGGTGAGGGTGATGATGGGAGTCGGCTAGGTAAAAATTTAGGTTTTGGGGTTTTGATGTAAAGTAGAAAAAGTAATAATATTGTATATTTATACATGTGCGCTAGGGTTTTGTTCACCTTGGAGTGGGCTTGGTCAATACCTCTTGGGTTGGGCCTTGGGCTCACATGGGGATGTTGGGAGGGCTAGAAATCACATTAATTAAATACAAGGCTAGAATTTAAATGGGGGACGATGTGCGCGTTACACATTCCGAAAATTATGGGAAATATTTCTATGAAGGGGAAATTTGGGTTTCTTCATGTATTGTCCAATGGTGTGGACACCTCAATACATTTTTGTATAAAAATAGAAAAATTTAACAAAGATGGAAGTTGGATTTAATTAATTAAATTGAATGCGCACGATGTTATGGAATTAATTAGAAGTACATGGCATTAAAATTAGGTGGACACAAGTGTCGGGGAGATAGAGGGTATAGTATAGAATATTAATAAATTTTGGGTTGCACAAATCGGTCAAGATTGTGTTCCCAATTTCAATTGGAACGCACAAGGGTACAAGGTCAGGATTTATTTAGAATTAAGAAATAACGTCCGTGACGTTTATTGTGCGACTAACATGTAGCACCAGGGAGCATAATTATAATTTACACTGAGGTCAGAATAGAAGGCGGTCATGTCTAGGGTAAGAGTGTAAAATTTGTAGGAATATCATGGCTAGTGTAGTGCTCCAATTATCGAAGCAACGGCATGGCGCGCTACGTGTCATAAACAATACAAAATTAATAAATACCGTGTCCTATTTCTATTTGGATTCAAATTAGCCCAAGTTTCTCTATCTATGCCAAGTAGACCTAATTTTGGGTGAGAGAGTTTACAATCTACCCAACTTAAAAATAATTTCGTCCTCGAAATTAAAATAAGGCATAATTGGTTTAAATCCTTTACTTGCGTACGTAAGGCATGTTAAATCGCAATCTCTTCCAAAATTTGACCTATTCAAATCTATCGCAATCCTTTTCAAATTTAACCATTGTTTAAATCCAACATCAACACATCGCGCTGTCTTCTCGATTCTTAATTTAAATAATCTACATCCAATCTAATTCAAACCTCTATGACATCCCACATCAAAATTTACATCACAATCTTCAACTATCAAAATTTCCTCTAGCAATAAGTTATAATCAATTATTATTTCTATCCTCAACTTGTAAATTCCGTACTCTTCAATTTTTAAATTCAATTTATTTCCTCAATATTTTCAAATAGGTAATCCCACAATCAACATTTATCTTTTAATTTAAGGCCTCAATTTGTAAAATTTTATATCTACTTCACCAATTGTTCAATCCTAGAATTATATTCATCCTTAAGGTTTAAATCGATGATTCAATCTTCAACACAACTTTAAATTATGCGCTTTAAAGTATAATTATTTGGTACTCACTATCAAGGTTTCATAATTCATTAAATATTCATCCTCTAACTCCTTCTTCTAAATTTCTCCACATTTAAAATGACTTGATCTCTCAATCTGATCTTACTTGATCACAATCTAAAAGAATTTAACCTCGAACTAATAATGCAACTTCTTCCCAACTTAGAATTTATCCATCTATCATATAAGGCTATACACTTAAGAAAAATATTCCTTAATTTATTTACTCATGTTATTCCATCCTCAAAACTTTAATACCAATTATATCATATATGATAGGCCCTTAATCAATTATAAAAGAATAATCCTCAAGTATGTGATCGGCCTGTGGGGTATATCTAGTATTCCCTGTATGTCAAACTTATACTAAGCACGATGTTTCGTCTTTCTGAAATAAGGGAAGACGAAAAACAATAATAAAGAGTTCAAGGGGGTAATAGAATAGAAGTGTGGGGATCAAGGCATTTAAAGACTTGAAATAGGAATTGTCATGGCGGTTGTGGATTAAAACCCGATTTTGGTAATTCTTATTCACATGCTCACATCAGTACAGTTAGGTAACTGATACATTATGCTCAGGCATGCCTAGAGGGCAAGTACATTCATCTACTGGTCACTATATATCTCAATCCATATAAAGTAGTTATGCGAAGGGCGAACCAAGCGCACCAAGGTTAGCTAGACCTTAATACACCAATTCTGAAATGTATTAGTGTATGCATCCACTAATACATATATTGTGAACAAGCTAGATAAAAGAATAAGCTTGCAAAAGTAGGCTATAAAATAGTGGCATAAGTCAAGGTAGTATATAAATATAAATATGCTAGATCATGATGAAATAAGGTACAAATAATTCAAGTCCACAAAACAAAATAAAAATAAGACTCTACAGTCTCTACAGTTGTAGTACTAACACCTTTGTCTAAGATGCTAGTCGTCAAAATAGGGGTATAGGCCTTTAAGTCCTACCATCAGAATAAACACTATTGTCTTATGCTAGTACATAGTTAATGTCGTTCAATTATACTTCAATAATGAGTTAAGAGGACTATGTATCACTAGGTTGTGAGGCATACTATCCAGATAATAAACTAATACTGTGATAGTCTTAAGGGAATCTACAAAATAACCTTTTTCTTATAAATAAAGTATGAACTCTTATTGGGGTATATGCGAAAAAGAGCTTGGTACTCACTAGGGTATCCTATTGTATTTATATAGGTAATGGTCTCCTTAAATCTTAATCATATTGCTCATAGAACAAGTGTCAATAGTAAGAATGGAAGAGCTACTGATTCTTAAGTGAAAAGAGGATATATCTAAATTAGACTATGGACCCGAATTACGCAATTTAAAACTTAGGGTAATCTTCAAGTCGCAATCTATCAGAATAACTTAAAACTATCAAATTCTAACTACCCAGCACAGAAATTCAAAATTCAAGATTACAACTATAACCTTAGTAACTATATATCTAACATAGGATAAAATTACTCGGTCTACCACCAGAAGGGTCAGGTAGCACGATGTGGAAGATAAAAATAGAAGAACCTAATTAGTCATCGCACAACTAGCGAGTGTTAGGGTTCAGAGGAGCAAGTCATTAAAACTAAATAGAAAGACTCTAGATAATGTCATAGTTTCTTGAGGGAAAGTGGGATGCTAATCTCTGTGTTCGAGGAATGATCAAAAAAATATTATATTCATTCCTCTTGGCTTCCTAGGGTACTGTTTGTTAATATCAAGACAAGAATCTAAATGTATAGTTCTATAATACTATCTTACTATAAAAGTTAGGGTTGGTCCTAGTATTCCGCCTTGGATTCCTATTGGCTCCTCAATATTAGGGTCAAACATTATGGTAAAATCTCTAACTAACTCTAGTAGTGTTTATACTACTCTCAAGTCATCATACATATATCGAGGGATAATGGTACATTAATCTATAGGTAAGGGTGTTAGGGTTTACTTAAATATTCTAAACTTAGTGATGTGTCAGTGTTCTAGTTATACTCTTAATATGAATGATACCCTAATTATCATCCCATCAACAGGGATTTTTATATTCTAGGAGAAGGCTATACTCAAGGAACTATTAGGGAAGCATATGAATCAAACATGATGCAGTTATAAATAGAACAGATCGGAAGGGAGGTGAATCATAGTCAAATATGGATGAGATCCTATACTCTAATCCTAGGTGCAGGCTTGCTCGGTACAGTAACGTAACCGAGACAATATGCTCTCGACCTGCATGGGCCACCACAAAAATATGTCACGTCCCAGTCCCAAAATACGTAGGACCAGGACACGTAAGCATGCCAGCCGTATGAATATGGTACTCCAAATATATGAAAACCATAACACACGTACGCTGTAATATAAATAATTACTCACAAGTGGTAAACATATATATCACAGGGCATAACTAAATCTCATCCATGAAAACCAAATATAAATAAATACCAATATCTATGAAGCTAGATCTTAGTATAAAGTATCTAAGACGATAGTCGGATGAAAACAAATCCACTAGCAACTAGAATATAGAATAAATAAGATAAATGCAATATAAGAAGATCAACTAACAGTCACGGCTCGAAGGGAAGATCTCATCGCAATATACGTAGTACGTCCGGATATGCGCTCCTACGAATACTCATGAATAATACACCTGGAAAGGGACCAGGTCCTCAGAGGGACATAACAAGATACATAAAAGCATGCCATAAAGTAAATACTGTAAAAACTCAAGGGTGACCTAACCATCTAAGTGAAATACAACTTGAGGACAACTTGAGTGTTTGGGAAAGTGTAGGCTAGACATATACTGACGTAATTCACCAATCGTGACAACTGGCAAGTATATGCCACATATGCCCCCATACCAGGGTACTGTAATATAATAACGTCCATACCGCTCCGAAGAATGGGGAATCTGCATAGTATAACATCCATACCGCTCCAAAGAATAGGAAATCTAAATAGTATAACATCCATACCGCTCTGAATAACGGGGAATCTGCATAGTATAACGTCCATACCGTTCTGTCGAACGGGAAATCTGAATAAGTAAGTGGGTGTCCCATACGCCTACTAGTTGTCCTCCCTGCCCGATGATCTAAGCATGTTATATCCACAACACACTTCAGCCACTACGCCGAGGCATCGTAACTCTGGCTCATAGAATATCGTTAGAACAATAGTCCAACCTTACAACCAAACAAGGACAAGAATTGGACCATCGTACCATGCTAGTCTATGCTTCGCCTACTAATAACTACTAAGTCTTCTAACATGCATCGCCAATAGCCGTTATTCCCTATCCGTTGCACGCCTACACGTACAGGTGGCCAACCATATACGCAAGTCCGTGCCCTACATAAGACTCACAACACGTGTAAGAAATGTGTCAAGGCTTGGGGAGTCATACCAATAACTCCACAACTTTAGGTGGTCTACTAGACACTAGGTCAGACACAACTTCTAACGTCAACGCATTTGTTGACTGCACCCGAGTCTCTCTCGGACGCGCACAGTTATATGATATAAACATGCAACTAATAATACAGAATTTAAACAGTACAACAAGGCAAGGTATACTTACCTGGCAAGAAGCTGCGTAGTCCCAATAACCAGCTCCGAAAGTCGCGTAGAACCAATCCAATAGATCCTCGGGGTCAGTGTGCACAGGTACGAGAATCGGGGGTGACTGCTGCGGGTTGTCTGGCAAGGGTGACGGGTCTATGATGAACACGATGACGAGGGTGGTTAGGTCAATGATGATGATCGTAAAGGGGTTGATGATAATTACCATGGTGATGATGATAGAAATTATGATGATGGTGGTAATGTGGATGATGACTGGGATGATGGTGATGATGTGGATGATAATAGTGAAGGGAGTAATGATGTGGTGATTGATGGAAGGATGATGGGTGTTGGTGATGATACGATAAAGATTAATGGTGAGATGATGATGATAACGACGATGATAATAACGACGATGATGGTGATGACGACAACGATAATGATGGTGATGACGTCGATGACGAGGATGATGACGCGGATGATAATGATGACTAGGTTGATGATATTTGTAATGGTGGTGGTGTTGATAATATAGGTGGTGGTGACTGAACTTCGGCCAGGGGGGAAGTCCGGCTAGGTTGGTCCGGTCAAGGAGGGGGCTATGGTCGAGGAGAAGGAGTAGGGTCATAGGGAGAAGGCCGATGAATGGTGGTGGTGGTTTAGAGTGGTGGTGGCAATGGAGGTTGCAGGGAAGAGAGGAGCTATGCAGGTGGCTCCGGTCGAACTCCGGTGGGTGGGTCGTGTGCTCGGGGTGGAGGGGTGATGGTGGAGAGGCGGCTGCTGCTGCTCATTTCAGGTGGGGGAAGGAGGAGAGAACAGGGAGGAGAGACAATGGGGTCGAGTGCTGAGGCGGTGGTGATCGGCTGGTGGTGAGTTACAGGTGGTCGGGGTCAGGCGAGGCGGTGGAGATGGAGGTGGGGGCAGGCTGCTCAGGTGAATGGCTGGCCGGGGAAGCGGTCGGAGAAGGGGAGGAAAGCTGGAGGTACAGTGGTGTCGGGGTGCAGCGGGGTCGAGTTCGTCGAGGGTGCAGCGATTTCAATATTTTTTTGTAAATGCATAAATGCATTGAATGATAGAAATAATTTTTTTCTTAATAGTAGAATAATTAATCTGAGTATCATTCCATTTACCCGAATAATATCTCACTAACACTTCCTTATTTGTGACAGGATTTAGTTGTTTTAGTATTCCACCATAACCAATATTACTGGCATCGGTTTTAATATTTTTAAACCACTCAACATTTGCTAAGTGTAAACAAGATAAATTTTTTATCTTCTGTTTTATTATTTTTTCTTCTTCAGTATGAGTATTACTCCATGGAACAGGGTTTTTTCTTAATTTTTGATACAAATTTTTTGTATCATTAGCCATATACTTATAGAATTCAGATACATAATTTAATGCACCAAAAAATTGCTGTAACTGTTTATTATCAGTAATTTAGTCTAAAAATTTAGATGAAGGTTACTAATAGCACATTTATTTTTATTAGTGTTTTCACTAATAGTACCAAATTTTTGTCGAGCATGAGCATTAATTGTCTGAAGATTATTTTTTTGAACTGAGTTATTAGCGCTTTTATATCTTCTTTAATTACATTAGGAGCCTTAGTTACCTTTTCTCTCACTTGAATAAAAAAAATAAGGCTGAGGTAATTCTACTTCCTCACAAGTCTTACTCCCTATGGAGTTGTACAACATTTTATGTAAATAATAATGCTGAGAAAGCTATAAGAAATTATTATGAGAACCAAAGAGAGAACCTCCAAAGGGAGAGACCAGGGTAAGCGCTCTTATAGAGCGGATGAGAACAAACTTTCTTATGCGGAATATTAAAATTTTATTTATCGATAATAATTAGTAGTACAAGCTTGAAAGGAAATTACATACTTAGAACTTCTTGAAAACAAAAACATACATCACACAGAGGCAGAACCTCTATTTATAATACAATATGTCTTAAGAAAAATATCCTTTCTATCATTCAATGCATTCATAAATTTCAAGATAATTTATTTAATAAATTTTTTTATGAGACATTGATTATAGTTCTGCTAAAATTGTTTTAGAGAAAGATGTTAAAAATTTAGCATCTAAGTAAATATTTGCTAGATGGCAAGCTGAATTAGCTATATTTGATTTTAAAATTGAATATATTAAAGGAACTGGCAATTTACTTCCTGATTTTCTTACTCGTGAATTTCTACAGGACCATAAATAAGAAGGATAAAGAGAAGCAACCACATATTTAATTACCCATTTGAAAATATATAGAATTTTGATAATTAAAGTATAAACAATATCATGTTTTGTTTGCTGAGTATTAATTTCAAAATTAGTCTCAGTTTTAACGGCATTTAAATTTTTTTCAATAAGCGAAGAAGATATTAGACATGTTCGGGATGATCAATTAAAAACTCAGAGAATCTCTGAGAAGAAGCAACTGGGAGAATTATGTGACTAGTTTGCAATGGATACTTTCAAACCTCTAAATACAAAGGGGAAAATGAAAGTAAAAGAATATAAAGATTATAAAAGGCCTTATAAAAGAAAGAAATATCCTTCAAGGAGGCAAGACATTACTGTTAATAAGGACAGTAGATATTCTAAGAAAAAATCTCTAAAAAGAATAAAATCATTAAATGTTATAAAATGTGGTAAATTGGGCCACTATGCTAACAAATGTTACAAATTTTTTTTTTAGAAGAGATTAAGGATGAAGGGTTAAGAAAAATCCTATATAGTAGGTTTCAGATAGATCTAATGATAGTGAATCTTCTTTAAAGGAGACTACTAATATCTCCATTAGACCTCCTACTGAGGTAAAAGTATTCAAAGTATCTAAGGCTCCTGAGGTTACTAAAGAAGATATAAAAGAGCTAATAGCTCAGTTCAAAAGATTATTATAACTGCTATAAGAAATTATTACGAGAACTCTATTACCTTAGTAAACTCTTTGCTGGTTTAAATCATAATAATCATATCAATAATAATGATCGATTTTGATTATGAAGAGAGTTCATCCAATGATGAATCTAGTTATGAATCAGTTAATGAATGTGATGCAGATTGCAAGTGTAATGAATGTGTTACAGATAAGGATATTAGCTATTATAAATCAATAGTAGAAATGAATGGGTTACCAATAATTCTATGGGTCAACAATTGACCAGAATTGAACATGCTTTGGATAACCTATTGCATAAATTTAATGCAATTAGACATTTGGATCTTTCTGAAAAATCTTCTGTAAAGGAGACTACAAATATTTCCATTAGACCTCCTAATACATGTTTTTGTTTTAAAGAAGTTTTAAGTGTGTAATTTCCTTTCAAGCTTGTACTACTACTTATTATTGATAAATAAAATTTTAATATTCCGCATAAAAAATTTTGTTCTCATCCGCTCTATAAGAGCGCTTATCCTGGTCTCTCCCTTTGGAGGTTCTCTACTCATTTCTTACTTATTCTAATATTATTAATATTAATATTAATATTAATATTAATATTAATATTAATATTAATATTATTATTATTGTTGTTGTTGTTGTTGTTGTTGTTGTTGTTGTCATTTATACTTTATTACATATATATATATAATAAAATTATTAATAATAATAATAGAATAAGTAAGAAATGAGTATATATCATATATAAAAGAAAAAGTATAGAATATATATATATATATATATATAAGCTAACATTATTTTATATCAATAAACTCAATAATTTTATTTAAATTATATAAAAATGGAAAGGGGTTTACAGTACAGGCTCAAGTAGTCGAGTATACAGGAAGGCCATAAACATCTGATGAAGGCTCAAGGTATATTCGATGGGAGTATGTTGATTGTCGAAAACTTATCTTGGGGGAGGGTGAGTCTTTAAGATGAATTGAGGGATACGCAGGATTCAGTTTGTCAAGATAAAGCTACGAATGGAGGTGAGTAAAAGAGTGAGGATTAGTCTATCGGTCCTATGACAACTAACGGTCTCCAGGTAGAGGTTGTTCTATTGATCAGGTTTTTGTGACTGATGGTTTGCCAAAGCTTAATGGAGCAATATTTTAATTCGAAGCCACAAAGAAGATCATGGTGTGCAACAAACTCAATATGAGGCTGGTGTATCTCTATTTGTATATTTTTTAAGGAGTCGTGGGTCATCTACGGCATCTACGGCATATACAGTGCATGATATTTTGCTCAATGATGCATGTGTATGGGAAATCTTCAGTGTCAGACACGAATGTTGGCAGGTTTAGGAGTAATCTCGAGGGAACTGCACCGTCTCTTTAGTTGGGCTAGCCAAGGGTGAAGAAGCTCGACAAAACGGGAGCACATTCTAGTAGAAGACGGAACACAATGACAGGCAGTCAAGACTTATTATGAGACTGATCGACAGGGAGTTCTGTCTTGTTCGTGTTATTGATGCCGTCATGATCCTAGTGGTACATGAGGTGCTATCCATGGCAACTAGCATCGACGTGGTGGTAGAGGAGAGACGAAGGAAGATGCAAAGTAGCTCAGGAGATCGAAGATCAATGACAAAGAGGAGCAGGAACTCTATCGTGGGACAACATGTATAGAGTCCAGTTGAGGAGCCATAGGGTCAACACCCCTGTTCATCAGACTAGAGGGGGAGAATAATGGAATCCAGTATAATTTTAAGGTACCAAACTGGGTTTGAATTCGGTCATAGACGAGTTCGATCCAAGTTTAGTGGTTTTCAGACAGAACTTATTGGTAGAGACTAAAATGAATGCGGTTTGATCGAGGCTGAACGTGTTGTGGATTTTAATAAACATTGTTGGTTTCATATAGACGACCAGGATTGTTGATAGGCTATTTTTGGATTTCCTTTGACCTAAAATAAGACTTTTCAACCAATAAATATATATATATATATATATATATATATATATATATATATATATATATATATATATAATTTTGCTCTAATAGGTGTGTCTAATAGGTGTGTATGCCTACGGTATGGAGCAATTCTGGTTTCATTTAACGGACTCCTCCGTAGATTTTCTCCATAGTTTCAAATTAATATTTAAATAATAGATTTAATTCCTAATAAAGTATATTTAAATTTAAATTAATATTAATATTTGAAATTTAATAATAAAATTAACATTAAAAAAATTATAATTTAAATTTAAAATTAAAATAAAATTAAAATTAAAATTATAGTTATAATTATTTTTATAATTGTAATTATCATTATAATTATTGCGTCCAGTACCGGAATACGGAGACAGACATGACCAGCTCCCCCGTACAATGTATATAACATCGTACGGTGATCACGGCTATAGAAAGACAAGGGGGTGCATGCTACAATAAGTCTCCTAGGGTCTTATAACAACTATGTCTCAATTATTCAATCAAGTAACAACAACATAGAACATGTGAGATAAAACCGTAAGGTATCCCAAACGCTATATCAGAATGTTCTAGAGATTTAGCTATCAAAATGTTAGGCTAGTAGAATGTCAATAGTTGCACAATCGAGATCAGCTGCAGTATAATTATATTACAGTTATGTAATAATAAACTGATATCCAAATAAGTCGGTTAACAAGTGTCGGTGGCTAAATGCCCAAAAGAGTAGAATGTACAAGGCGAGTAGTGATCAAAAAATGCATTTGTGCCCTTCAACGACTATCCGTCTGGTTCGCATCATCAAAAGGAATATAAGCTGAATCCTATGATGCTGGCTCTAAATCTGGCCACACAAAACCATTGGGGTTAGACCCCAAATAGCAAGTACCACAAGGAAGCATGAATAAAGAAACAAAAATTAGATCAAACATATAGTGCAAGAGCCCAGAATCGTTGGCGCATACCCCATCTTTGGGATAACATGGCACTCCTTCCCCAAACAAGGACAGAAAATGCCATGCTACCTAAGATAAGGTACATCTCATGATTATGGTCAAGCTAGGATTATGTGTCATAGTTTGGTCCATATTCCATCATAGCTTAATGACTCAACTCCCCAACCAAGTGATAGTCCATATCCCAAAGCTAATAGCAGAATTACAATCACAACCAAGTCAGGTTAGAATGGCCAAACAATGTTACGACTTATTATATAGAGTTTGGAGTTATCCCAGATATAATAATAAGCATCCTCAGATTGTGCCTTGTCGAGCAGGGCTAACCGAGCCAATATTATACAAGAAAAAAATCTTGATCGCACTAGTTCACCTTAGGGCCACCGTGCTGATAAATCAGTAATAGTTCCAACCTTCCTATAAAAAAAATGTTGGCTCGGTCTTAAATATAAAAAGGTCGAATAATGCACTCCACTACATGTAGATGATATACAATATCCGTGGTGAACATCCTTGCACTCCATAAAAATTATCACGGGGTGGCTCATTATGCACGATCTTGGGATATCGTTCCCTTCATATATTCTAATCAGCTTTTATGTTACTTAATTAACCCTACAATGATATAGAATTCCTTATCATGGCCACAGGAATATACCCCTTAATGATGTCATATAGATTACGGGCATATTTGATATAAATCTATTTAATATAAGGAGTCAAGTCTAGATCCACCCAAATGTAGATACAATATTTAAACCAGCAATAACTTAGCCACGCTATAGTTCTGACCCATTATCATTTCTTTGCCAAGAATTCAGGAATATAATATTTTACACCGAGCAAGAATTATTATCTCACGTTTAGTGTACATGTTGGCCAATATCCCACACTCAGTGTACAATATAGCCATTATAAAGAGGCGAACATGACAAGTGTATCGGCACGAATATATAACCAAGTCAGGATACCAAACTTATTATTTGGTCACATGAATCATGTTTGATCAAGTCAGGAGTCACAATTAATTAGGAATCTCATATCTCATATAATCGAGTCACGGTCATTAATGCCTCATAAATATCTTAAATTATGTGACCATATATCATCAATCATGGTCAAGCTCAACTAATATAGAATAGGCATCAAGTGCACAATAGGACCCATACATAAACAATCAATCACAAAAAGTCCTAGGTCGACGCACTTTCCAAGTGCCAAATATAGGCTAGTCAGGAATAATGGCGCACTATATGTGAGCAAGAAACTATATGGCACACAAACCTATAATACTAGGTCCCAGAATTCATGGCACAAAAGTCTATAACATGACTCATAAATCAGGAATTTCAAGAATAGGCTCATTCTACTAATGCAAGCAAACTGGCGCATAAAGCAAGAGTTACGAGTAAGAGAAGTGGCACAGTATGCAAGTACAAAATAACTACAAGACAAAACATAAGTCCCTAGGTGGCACAACAGTCGAGAGCACAACAGTCGAGGGCCTCGAGAATTAAGATGTGCCAAAGTCAAGGTTCGTTTATCGAGGCTAAAATGAGCAAGAGTGCACCAAGAGTTAACAAGTGCACCGGATTATTAATCCATCAAAAGTGCGCCAACCGCTGAGTGTCCAAAAAATGTATAAGAGCGACGCACTTTTGATAGTAAATGCACAATGTATCAATTTTGCGTCGGTCTGTTAATTTGGTTAAAAGTGCGCCAAAGAGAAAGTTGGTCAAAAATGCGCTAAAAAGTAGACTGGCACACTTTTGCTTGGTTTGCTCGATAATACATCAATTGTACGCCAGAAGCTGAAATCTTCCAAAAGTGCGCCAAAGGCTGAAATCCTCCAAAAGTAAGCCAAAGGCTGAAATCCTCCAAAAGTGTGCCAAGAAGGATTTTTCCAAAAAATTATCCTCTTGACATAATTTTGCAAAAAGTTGACAGTACTCTTAAAGTACGCACGAGTATGGAATACGGGTCACATTCAACATGTGCACATAGTACAAATCTTTTTGTGTACTTTTTGTCACTATTCTTCCTTTCCAATCAACCCACCATTGATGCACTCAGAGCTCAAGCTCGAGACTATGATAATGCTCCATTCCTCAAGCAACAAGAACCAAAAATCAAGGAAAAATTCAAGCTAGAAATAAGATAACAATATCTTTTGAAAATATCTCATTTTTAGGAGATCATTCCCTAGAAAAATATACTCATGAAAACTCTCATAAAAAACCATTAACCACCTCAAATTTGAAAACTCCAAGAACTAACTATAATCAGAACACTACTAGAGACTAGATACAACAACAATTACTAAGAATAAAAATATAGCCGATCATGTTTCTTTATATTTATAAAATATACTTGCCTTTGTAGAAAACTAGGAGCAAAATAAGAGAAATAAACAAGTGAGAAGAGAGAATGAGAACAAGGATATATATAGGTAAGGGGTTGGTGGTGAACCGTCGAATCTCTCCAACAAATCCAAGTCACAAACCCTACCTACCACCACCACACCATCAATATTAGCCAATATACGAGCTCCATTCAACCGTGTGCTTGAATTATACTCAAAGTATGCCAAAATGAAAATACTATCAAAAGTGCACCAACTTGAGTATATTCCAAGTATACGGGATAGGATAGTGACATCTCTACTCACCTTAAAGATATTTTATCCTCAAAAGTTTAGGACTAAAGCAAATAGAGATATCAAGACAAGCACATCTTGCTACAAGCAAGTATATGCAATATACAAGCAAATCAAATAATATATACATAGCAATATTAATAGCACTCTAGCAAGGTGATCAATGATCACAGAATTGGAAAATACATATGAAGAAATATACCCTACGAGTCAAGTAAGTGAGGATATCAAGATCGAATATTGTCATCACGTTCCCACGTTGACTCCCCTAAAGAATGGTTCCCCCAAGCGATATAGACATGGCTGATAGTCTGGTTCTTGAGTACCTTCTCTCTTCAATCTAAATTGGATACGGAATATTTCTCGTAAGACAAGTCGATACCCATAACTAGCTCAAAATAGTTGAGAAAATGGCTCAGGTCAGGGACACACCTATGCAACTGTGACACATGAAATACATCATGCACCTCACGAAGAGAAGGCAAATGGGAAAGGTGATAAGCAACATCCCCCGCCCATTCAAGAATGCAAACAATCCAACGTATCGTAGACTAAGATTCCCGCGAACCCCGAATCTAATGATTACACGGGTGGGCAAACTTTGCAAAATACGTAGTTGCCAACAAAAAACTCTAGAGGCCTACGATGCCGATCTGCCTCCTGGTGATGTCGATCATGCGCAACTCGCAGTCGCTCGATGACCTGCATGACAACTTCTACAGTTTGAGTAATTAATTCTAGGCCCAACATCTTTCTCTCACCAATATCATCCCAAGCTAACTGTGACCTGCACTTTCTTCCATATAATGCCTCAAAAGGTGCCATCTGGATGCTGGCCTAATAACTATTATTGTACGATAATTCTACCAAGTGTAGGTATTTCTTCCATGATCCACCTAAGTCTAAGGTACAGGCTCGTAACATATCCTCCAAGGTCTGGATACTTATCTCGGATTGTCCATCTGTCTAAGGGTGGTATACCATACTAAATTTTAACTCAGTACCCAATCTCTCATGCAAGCTCTTTCAAAAATGAGAAGTGAATCTCAAATCTTGGTCTAATACTATATTTACTGGCATACCATATTGTCGCACAATCTTTCGTATATAAATATCTGCCAATTGTTTCATAGACTGTCCAATTCTGAATGGAAGTAAATATCTCACTTTAGTGAGATGATCCACTATCACCCAAACTGTATCTCATCCGGTCGGGGATCTAGGTAAAATGATCTCAAAGTCCATAGTAACATGCTCCCATTTCCACTCCAGAATGGTGAGAGTGTATAACAATCCTATTGGCCTCTGCTGCTCTGCCTTCACTTGTTGACATATCAGGCATTGGGATACAAAATGTGCTATCTCTCGCTTCATCCTGTTCCACCAGAAGTGTTGCTTAATATCTTGGTACATCTTTGTACCGCCATGATAGATAAAATTTTGGAAATTATGAGCTTCAGTCATGATCACTTATCGTATATCCCTATTGGCACATAGAGACGAGTTCCAAACATCAACGTCCCATCGCTGTGAATAGTCAACTCTTTACTGAGTCCTGACTCATATTTTGCTCGTAACTCCTGGATCCGCGAATCTCCTGCCTGAGCTTCCTTGATCCTGTCTATCAAAGTGGACTACATTTGTAAACTAGCCAAGACTCCCTCATCTTGTTGAAACACTATCTCAATGCCCATATCTCGAAGATATTCTAGGATATGCTTCTGTATTGTCAGGAAAAATGCACTACCCCTCCTACTAATAGCATCTGCTACTATATTAGCTTTTTCGAATGGTATTGAAGTTCCACGTCATAATCCTTTAGCAATTTCAACCATCTTCTCTACCTCATATTCAAATCCTTTTGGGTGAATCCTTATTTTAAACTCTTATTGTCTATAAATATTTATACCCGATTATCGTACAAGTAATGCCTCCATAACCTAAGCGCAAACACCATTGTTGCCAACTCCAAGTCGTGAGTCGGGTAATTCTTCTCATAATCCTGAAGCTGACGTGATGTATATGATATCACTCTCCTATGCTGCATTAAAATATATCCAAGACCCTTTCTGGATGTATCATAATATACTATGAACCCTCTTGATCCTGCTAGAAGTATCATGATCGGTGCCGAGATCATCATTTTCTTTAATTCTTTAAAAGCTGTATGACATTCCGCTGACCATGCAAACTTAAGGTCCTTTCGAGTCAACTAGGTCATTAGTGGGAAGATCCTTGCAAAATCTGACACGAACCTCCTGTAGTACCCTGCTAATCCAAAAAAACTGTGCATATCTTCCACGGTCTTCAAAACTGGCCAATTTTCTACCTTTTTAACTTTTTTGGGATCCATTGATACCCCTGCTCCTGAGATAATGTATCCCAAGAATACAATATGATCTAACTAGAACACGCAAGTACTAAGTTTTGCCTACAACTGGTGCTCCCTTAAAGTCTGTAACACCTTACTGAGATGCTTTTCATCTTCTTCTTTATTAGGGAGTACATCAAGATGTCATCGATAAAGACTATTACAAACGGATCTAAATAGGCCATAAAGATACAGTTCATCAAAGCCATAAACACTGTTTGTGCATTGGTCAATCCGAATGGCATCACTAAGAACTCATTATATCCATATCATGACTTGAAAGTTGTCTTTGGTATGTCTCCTTTCCGTACTCGCACCTGATGATATCCGGATTGCAGATCAATCTTAGAGAATACTCTGGATTCACTCAAATGATCAAATATGTCATTAATCCTAGACAAGGGATACTTGTTCTTTACTGTCACTGCATTCAACTTTCTATAGTCAATACATAGTCGGGTCGATACATCCTTCTTCTTTACTAACACTACTAGGGCTCCCCATGGTGACCCACTGGTATGAATAAATTTCTTTGCCTTCAACTCTTTAACATGTTGATACAACTGGTCAAGTTCAGAAATAACATCTAGTAAACCTTATGAGATATAGGCTTCATTTCCTGGCATATCAACTCTATACTGAACTCTAACTCTCGAATCATAGGCAACCCTAGAAGTTCTTTAGGAAAGACATCCATGAATTCATCAACTATCTTGGGTATCGATTCTCCTTCATTGCTACAGTCGTGACTCCTTCATCTTGCTGCCCTCTCGTAGAGCTCATGAGCGTAAACTCTTCCAAAATAGGGATACAAAATAATACTCTACCTCTATGACAATCTACCGTAGCCTGACTATCTCTTAGCCAGTCCATGCCCAAGATAACGTCAAAGTTACCCATAGGGAACTCAATCAACTTCGCTGGTAATAGGTGGTCACACACTACGATTGGACAGTCTAGGCACACATTATTAACTTCTATAAGCCCATTACTAATGAGTATATTTAGCCTCTTTGGCAACGTCTTGAACTCCAATCCAACACGTGTCATAAATTATGCAAATACAAATAAATGTAAAGCTCATAATCAATTACTGCCATATCAGTAAAAGATGCGACAGAAATATTACCTGCCACTATGTCACCTGATGCCAAAGCCTTCTCTAGAGACAAGGTGAATGCCTGCCCTTGGCTTTGTCAAGCTCCTTGTTATTGCCTTCCTTGGTGGCATTGTCGTGGTCTCTGCTGTACATGCTGTTATTGGTGCTGGTGTTGATGTTGATGCTGCTTATACATCTGAGCCTGTGTCGGTAATGGTCGTTGAGCTAACGACCTCACCGCCAATGCTGGCTCTTCGTACTATATTGCTCTTGGTGTTTGAACTACAAAAAATTAGGGTGTTGGTCCCCCTGACCTCTACAACAATGGGCATCTAAAAACCCTATGATCGGGGCTATTATACCTCAGGCATAACCTATTTTCTGCCCTACAATCACTCCTAATATGGCTTACCTTGCCATAATACGTACAACATGTTGATGCTGACTGGCTCTGTTGCAGTTGTTGGTCTCTCGGCTGTTGTTGTCGAGTTGGTGTCATTATTGTTGAAACTATCGATCTATGCAGTATTGTGTTACGAATACAAATGCCATAAGATGGTTTTGACATTCGGGGCGATGCTCCTCCTCCAATGCTCTTTGCATGAGACCTCTTCTGGCCTCTTGTCTTCGATGTCATTTTTTAAAAAGTTAGTTCGTGCCTCCTGGCTGCCACTAATACATCATCAAAAGTCTGGTAGTTGTGTCCATTTACCAACTGTAGAATTTCCAGATTAAGTCGTTGTTGGAACCTTATTGCCCTATCTTGCTCTATTTACACCATTGTTGGTGCAAATCTACTCAGTCGGCTAAATTATGATGTGTAGTCGTCCACCATTCTACCAGACTGCTTGAGATTAATAAACCTTTGCTACAACTCAAACTGGGCCATGACTCCAAAATACATTATTCTGAACTGAATCCTAAAATTATTCTAAGAAATAGGCTACCTCAAGTCGACCTTCTCTGCCGCCCACCAATCCCTGGCGAGATCCTGAAGTTGCAACTGAACTTGGTCAACTTGTTCCTCAGCTGGAACCTTGGTCGCCACCAGAATAGCCTCAATATCCTGGAGCCAATCGTCTGCCATAATGGAATCCTCCATACCATCAAAGTACCGTGGGTTAAGTCGACAAAATTTAATCGATGCCTTTGAATCTATTATTTTGCCTATTTCTAGAGCCGTTTGTAACCCCTGATTCAATAATATATTATGTTTCTGCTGCTAGAATTGCTGATGTTGCTGTACCACCATCTGATGATGTTGTGAGACAATTATTCCCCTGATGATCTCTAATAAAGTAGGGGTATTAAGTGTTGCTGGCATTGGTGGCACTACTGGGTAAGCCGGAACCTCTGGGACAGGTTGCTCAATATTTTCTACCACTATCTCACCTAGGGGCCCAACCACTAGCTTAATCTGAACCGGGTCATGAAGAAACAATGCCTTACGCTACTATCCTATCTCGACCGTACCTACTAGTCTTCTCGATGCCCCTAATGCTCCAATAACCGAAGATAGAGAAGCCCCAGAAGAAAGGAAAAAAGACATCAAGAACAAGATGTGAAGGAACAGAGAAACAATCAATCAGATGGTTCAAGCTGAGTATCGAGAAGAACGGATTCAAGAATTCAAGAAGAAACATGTTTGACTGAGACTCCTAAGATCATGATACCATACAAGTCTGATAAATCAGACCTGTATGGGCCACCACTAAAATCTTGTCACAATCCAGTACCGAAATATGGAGACGTACATGTCCAGCTTTCCAGTATAAGGTATAGAACGTCATACGACAATCACAACTATAGAAATTTAAGGGGGAACATGCTACAATAAGTCTCCTAGGGTCTCATAACAACTATGTCTCAATCATTCAAGCAAGTAACAACAACATATAACATGTGAGATAAAGCCGTAAGGCATCCCAAATGCTCTAACAAAATATTTTAGAGATTTAGCCATCAAAATATTAGGCTAGTAGAATGTTAATACTTACACAACCGAGATCAGCTACAGTCTGATTATATTACAGTTATGTAAAAAGAAACTGATGTCCAAACAAGTCGGCTTACAAGTGCCGGTGGATAAACGCCCAAAAGAGTAGAATGTATAAGACGAGCAGTGATCAAGAAACCCACTCGTTGCCTTCAGCGATCCGTCTGGTGTGCGTCATCGAAAGAGGGATAAGCTGGATCCTCTGGTGCTGGCGGTAAACCTAGCCACACAAAACCAATAGAGTTAGACTCCAAATAGCAAGTACCACAAGGAAGCATGAATAAAGAAATAAAAACCAAATCAAGCATATAGTGGAAGAGCCAAGAATCGTTAGCATGTGTCCCATCTTTGGGATAACATGACACTCCTTCACCAAACAATGACACAAAATGCCATGCCACCAAAGATAAGGTACGTCCCATAATTATGGTCAAGCTAGAATTTTGTGTCGTAGTTCGGTCCATATTTTATCATAGCATAATGACTCAACTTTCCAACCAAATAAGAACAGAAGTTGAGCACCATACTATGATAGTCCATGTCCCTAAGCTAATAATAGAATTATAATCACAACCAAGTCAGGCTAGAACGGCAAAATAATATTACGGCTTGTTATATGGAGTTTGGGGTTATCCCAGATATAATAATAATAAGCATATACAAATCATGCCATGTCTAGCAGGGCTAACCGAATCAATATTATACAAGCAAAAAATTATCATCACACCAGTTTTCCGTAGGGCCACCGCACTAATTGTCGTACCAATTCCCCGTAGGACAACCGCATTGATAAATCAATAATAAACCTTCATATAGGAAAAATATTGGCTCGGTCTTAAATATAAAAAGGTTAAATATTGTACTCCACTACATACGGATCATATACAATATCCGTAGTGGCCAGCCTTGTACGCCATAAAAGTTATCACGAGGCCGCCCATCACGCATAATCTCAGGATGATATTCCCTCCCAATGTTCTAATCATATTTTATGTTACCTAATTAACCCTACAGTGATATAAAATTCCTTACCATGGCCATAAGAATACTCTCCTTAATGATGTCGTACACAGCACGAGCACGTTTGATACGAATCTATTTAATATAAGGATTCAAGTCTGGATCCACCCTGTAAACCCCCTTAATTTATTCTGTAGATAGTTAAAGTGGGCCAGGGAAAATTTTTGATAGAAGATATTGAGGATTAGAGTAGAGGATATTTACCTAAAATTTTAATCCAATTTATTTAAACCATTGACACACCCGATCTTTGTCTAATTATTCGGAGCCCATTATCAGCCCATAAATTCCGTACAAATATTGTACACTCGACTCAACTCGCCAAATTAGGCACTGGACTTTTCTGACTGTTAAAATCAACTTTCGTGCGCTCTAAATTAATTGCGCAACATTCCGAAAATCGTAAACCGTATTTTATTCCGTGTTGGACACCTGTGTCGTTACCCTCGATTTTGGGGTACCAACTTAACCCGTTGAGCCGGACCAACTAAAGGGTCCAAGACCGACTCTAAGCCCCCACCATTTTTGGCCTTTGCGCCGTTTCCAGATTTTGACCCCGCGGGCCCCAATTAAATTAAATTCGCGGGACGCGTTATCGTTACTTAAATCGGGATTTACCAACCTTGTAAATTCTATTTTAATATTAAATTAATCCCAATGCCCTTCAAATTTGACCCGCGTCTAACGCGCAACGCCCCCTCACTATGACGATTTTAAATACATTTTTTCTCCGCAATTTTTGTGTCATTTCATGTGTTTATGCAAATTCTCGAATTTACGGGGGCTTATTTGCAATTAACAAATTGTTGGCACACCTCATTGGTCATGATTATTTGTAGGGTCCCAAAATGGGGTCCCAATCCCAATTCCCTCATTCCTTCATGAAGAAACAAATATTTCCTTCATGTGAGATCTCAACCCTTCATTTGAATTAGGTAAATCTCTACCCTCCAATCCCCACACCCTATCCTATAAAACCATCACATCACCCTCATCACTCCCCAAAACCGGCCCTAATTCCTAGGGGCTTTGGAAACCACCCACCTCACTTTCTCTCCTCCCTCTTCCTACACTCAGCCGAAATTAACCAACTCCCATTTTCTTCTTCCTACTTCTTCTTCCTTCTTCTTCTTCCTTCCTTCTTTTTCTTTCTTTCTTCTTCTTCATTGGGAGCCAACTCCGGCCACCTGACCTGATCTCCGGCCAGCTTCCCGGCCAGCCCGCTCCGGCTCTGCACCTCGCTGTTCGACCACCGCAACCCGCCGCTGTCCTGCCGGCGCAGCCCAGCAGCCCGCTGTGTACTCCCCCCGACCGACCGGATTGTTCAGCCCCGCTCCGGCGACTGAAACACTCCACAGGAAGCACCGCACCGCTGTCCATTGCTCCGGCCCGACTCCGGTGCTTCAGACGTCCGGCCACCCGACCCCCGTGGCACTCCAGCTTCAGCCCCTCCGGCCAGATTTCTCTCCGGCGCCGTTGTACAGCCGGATGCTGTTTCCCTCCGGCGCTGCTGTGCAGCCGCCCCTCTCGGCCACCTCCATCTTCACTCCACCACCCCGTCAACCACCAGCCTCCACCACCATTCTACCCTGCCACCACCGGCTGCCAAGCCCCCTCCGGTCAGCCGAGTCCCTCCACGAATCACCTCTCCGGCCTCATCACGACTTCTCTCCGGCGAGTTCCACCCCGTCGACCACTTCCCGTCCGACTTCAGCATCACCATTACCACCCTTAGCTTCCACCAACATCAACACTACTACCACCACTGCGGCCACCCTCCACCGGCCGTGCTCCGGCGTCGACAACCTCGTCGAGGTCGAATCTCCCCTCTCATGTTTTAATTCCAGAATTTATTAACTTTTTAAATAAGATTCATTTATATGCATAGAAATGTGAATGTTAGTTAGGGTGGTGTATCTATGATATGGATATATATGGTTAGTGTGGAGAATACTTGAACTATGCGATTGAGGTTTATATTGGTTAAGTAATATGGATTTTAATGATTCGAGTTTGTGTTAATGATGTTTAGTATGTTTTAGGGTTTTTGGTTGCATAAATTAAAATAGATTTCAATGATTCGCATGAAGGTCAAGATTTGAATTTTAATAAGATATTATGAATATTATGGAAGTGAATGAATTTTAATTGGTTTAAGGTTTAAATATGGTTCGTTGAGTTTGAGGTTGAATGCATCAAGATTTAGAGTATATTAAGTTGTTTATTTCATATAAGTTAATTATCCTTGAAGAGCCGGTAATTTATGGTAAAAGGAGGGGATGGCATTAAGATGCTCATTATTTTGAGGACTTGATAACTAGTGACGAAAATTGATTGAGGAATACGAATATGTAATGGTGTACCATACACTGTGAGAAAGGCGTAATATCAAACCGATAGTCATTGATTGGAGGCCGGGAAATAATAATGAATATATTAGAGGAGTAGATACTGACGGTGTTTATAACCGAGGGTTAAGTAATTATTAATAACCAGTTACTCGAGGATAATTTTTTATTTAAGGATAATGTGTAATGTATATAGTAATGACTGTAAGGACTAGAGTGGAATTTGAGGATTTGATCCTGGCTTGAACTACTGAACTTTGTGATGGACATAGTAAGCTTGAGGTTTGGATTGATGATATCGTACAGATATTTAATTTGATCAGATGTAACTTGCTCCGAGTCTACTTTGGTCAACCCCCTAGTGTCTTGTCCCTGTGAGTCGTATTTGAGACTGAGTCTAGAAGTAGATGTGTGTAGCACACTTGCCTGTCCTAAGTGGGTTATTAATTCTGGTTTATATCTCTTCACTAGGTATTGTGGGACCTGAGGACTTGGACGCGGTACCCGATCCCCTTCTTCAGCAGCCGCACGCAGGCAAGTGTACCTTGCCACCCTGTATTTCAGTTTATAGATACTTGTTGTTCTTTATGTACATTGTGCACATAGTTAGGTCGACGTTCGGTACTTCGCGTCCGGTTCACAACCGGGTGAAGACATACGTCGTAGCGTCCTAGGAAGATTGTTGGATGATTCGTAGTTTCTCGATATACGTACTTGAGTTTATCGATACCCCAGGACACACTCATACACTGTGATCGTGCCAGATTCCTGTATCCTGATACTGACATCATGGCCAGAGACTGGGACGACCTTAGGGTCGCGTCCGTTGTGTTATCTTTCGTGTGTCGAGACTGTTAGAGGTTCAGGTTCAACGCACAATCGTTGACCGCTTGGGGAAGGGGAAGACAGTCACTAGACGTTTGGGCTACTCTGCACGCGCTTATAGATGTATATGTAGTGATCCTGTATTTCAGAGTAGTGTAACTGCTTCACCCGTGTGTCTCTGTGCTCGGAGCTACGGTACGACCCGTGTGTCTCTGTGTTCGGAGCTGCGGTTTTATTTTGGACAGCCCACGCGTCGAACGTTGTCTTTAAACTGTGTCACACTAGTTAGTTCTGATAGAGTACCCTGTCGTGCACTTGTACTTTCTGTTTACTTGGCTTGCTATATTTCTGTACCTTGTTACGTCCCTCTGAGGACCTGGTTCCCTGCCAGTTTTGCAGCATAGACGATTACGGAGCACTTGGAGATACCGATGGAGTGGCATATCTTGCGAGCATGGTACCAGGTACTCACATTATATCTACCGGCATTATGGTTATTTCATATTGTTTATTCATTTGCTGTTGTAGCCTAGTTTTGTAGACTCATACTTCTTCTCGAGTCTATTCGAGTTAGTGTGTTATTGGGCGGCCGACCTTAGCACATTTAGCTCTTTCTTGTATACTGTTGTACATTGTAGATTGAGACATAGAGGTTTACATTTATGGAATATCTAGTTAGTGCCTTTATATTACAGCTTATACGTATTCGAGTCAGATCAGAGTCTGGTCGAATGCGTAGCTGGCATGTCACGTAATCCTGGTCCTACGTATTTTGGGATTGGGGCGTGACATGTTTTTGTGGTGGCCCATGCAGGTCCGATTTAAATCGTCTTGGTCACCTGACTGTGCCAAGCGAACCTGCAAATTAGGAATAGATGTTATGATTGTTTGAATAGGATCTCAATCCATAATCGATTTTAAAACTCTTTGTATGAGATTATCGCCCTTGGACTTCCGCTTTGCATTCGTTCAATCTTCGTATATATCGCTATCCTTATTTCTCGTCCCCTATTGTTCGGGGAGATGAATGCTTGTGACTGATGATTTCCCTCCAGAAGAAGATCGAAGACCAGACGGCGGAAGACAGAATTCGTATACCTTTGTCTGAGAAGATTATTACCTTATCAGGATAGATTGATGGGTTCCTTGGATTCTAGAACTAGTGTGGAAGGTTGGTAAGAGAATTGGACCTAGAAGTACCCTACCCGTACTTGAGGTAGCAGTGATCTTGGAAGTACTGAGAGCAGTAAGGATTGTTGATCATGACCTAGAATAATTTACGGAAATACATAGCCTGATGTTGGAAACTAGTGGTTGTATATGATAGCAATACCAGGAATGACGTTATGGACTAGAGGAGATAAAATTTTAAGCTCTCACTTGGAAGATGATGATCTAATACCAGAAATTTTAGTATATGCTTGGGTGATATCATTATTATAAATGCACTTTGTGACTTAGAGAGATGAATAACGAAAAAAAAAAAATCGAGGAATAAAATTTTAGGGAAAATCTTGAGGAGAAAAGAAAATTTTATATTAGGCAGGGAGGAATTTTTTTTTCTTTTGGAGGATTAGTGTGGTAAACAGAACAGGAGAATTTATTTTGAGGATTAAGTCTGGACGATGACACCGTCCTAACATGAGTTGATTGAGCCAATACCACGCGACACTAGATTGTCGACGTAGTGCATTATATTTTTAGACCACCAGGTTACCCTGAGTTGAGTTCAGAAAGCCCAGGAGTATGGTGCCCATCTACCTTAGGGGTATGCAATGCAGGAGGTGAACCAGTGTATCACCATATTATATCAGAGTTTGAGGATGTGCTTCTAGAGGATCTTCTAGGCCTGCCACCTGACAGAGAGATGGAGTTTGTTAAGGAGTTGACTCCCAGAGTCGAACCAGTTTTTTTTTTTCTCGTCTTCAGACTAGCACCGATATAGTTGGTTGAGTTGAAGGTCCATAGTAGAGGACCTCTTAGTCAAGGGATTCAGTCGGGCTAGTGTTTTCCATGGGAGTACCCATCTTGTGATACCGAAGAAGGACGGGAAGGTACGTTGCGTATCGATTACAGGGCGTAAAGTGCAGTAATGATAAAGAACAAGTACCCTATGCTATGCAGCGATAAATTATTGGATTGGCTTAGCAGCGCATTTTGTATTCACAAAGGTCGATCTCAGATCAGGCTAACATCAGATCAAGGTACGGGATAAGACATTCCGAAGACGGCGCTTCGGACGAAGAATGTGCTCTATGGGTTTTTAGTCATGATGTTTAGTTTAACCAACGTGCCAGCAGTATTTATGAGCTTGAGGAACAAGGTTTCCCACCAGTACTTGGATAAGTTCGTGGTGGTGTTCATCGACGTCTTGATGTATTCCGAGGACCAGGAGAAGCACAAGAGACATCTCAAGATTGTGTTGGAAACACTGAGACATGAGAGGCTGTATGCCAAACTCAGCAAATGTGAGTTTTACTTGGATAGAGTACCATTTCTGAGACACGTAATCATCGGAGATGGACTATCAGTTGATCCGGAGAGGATAGCTGCAGTAGAGACCTGGCCTACCCCTACATCAGTTACGGAGGTTAGGAGTTTCCTCGGACTTGCCGGATATTACCGGAGGTTCGTGGAAAACTTTTTGAGGATAGCTGCGCCTATGACGCGACTGACACGTAAAGGCGAAGAGTTTATCTGGACCAATGAGTGTCAGGCGGCTTTCGATGAGCTGAAGAAGCGTCTGACATCAGCACCGATTTTGACACTACCTTCAGGATCAGGAGGATTTGTAGTGTACAGTGATGCGTCAGGGAGCAGATTGGGATGTGTACTGATGCAACACGGCAAGGTGATAGCCTACGCATCGAGACAGCTGAGAGTTCATGAGAAGAACTATCCGACGCACGACTTGGAGTTAGCTGCAGTGATATTGCACTGAAGCTATGACGACACTACCCTTATAGAGAGCCTGTTGAGATTTATACAGAACACAAAGGTCTGAAGTATGCCTACACAAGGAAGGAGCTCAACATGGGACAGAGACACTGGCTGGAATTGATGACAAATTATAAAATCAAGTCGCAGTCCAACCCTGGCAAAGCAAATGTAGCTTACGACTTGTCGCCAGATGTTAGAGGATTTTCAGGAACTCAGGATTGAGAATGTATTGCCAAGCAAGGATGGACAGATGACCAGTCTCGAGGTTCATTGAGAGGATTAAGGCATCATTGCCTAAAGAAGCGAGATTTCGACGTCTGCGAGAGAGAACAGAGGCCGGCATGCAGACAAGACTCAAGATTCATGAAGACGGAACATTAAGGTGTGGAGATCGCCTATATGTTCCGAGTGGCGAGCTACGCCAAAAATTGATGACCGAGGCTCATAGCTCGATTTATTCCATTCATTCTGGGGGTACGAAGATGTACCAAGACTCGAAGCAACAATTCTAGTAACATGGGATGAAGAGAGAAATTGCAAGATTTGTGGCGAAGTGTTTAGTTTGTCAGCAAGTCAAGGCTGAACATCAGAGGACTGCAGGATTATTGCAGCCACTCCCCAATCCCGAGTGGAAGTGGGAACACATTACCATGGACTTCGTCACAAGATTCCCGCGAAGCCCTAGCGAGAAGGATGCAGTTGGGTTGTCGTGGACAGACTCACCAAGTCTGCACATTCTTGCCCTTCAGAGTTGGGCAATCCATAGAGATACTAGCTGACATGTATATGAGGCAGATAGTACGATTACATGGAGTGCCTGTCAGCATCGTAATTGGATCGTGATTCCAGATTCACGTCATAATTTTTGGCAGAGTATACAGGAGAGCCTAGGAACTCGTCTCAAGTTCAGCACTGCGTATCATCCACAGACTGATGGTCAGACAAAGCGCACGATACAGATATTAGAGGATATGTTGAGAGCGTGCATGATCGATTTTGGAGAATCTTGGAAGGACCACCTACACTTGGTAGTATTCTCCTACAATAACAGTTACCAGGCCAGCATACAGATGGCACCTTATGAGGCACTGTACGGCAGGAAATGTAGGTCGCCAGTTTGTTGGAGTGACGTGGGAGAGCGTCAGATACTTGGTTCCGAATTGGTAACACAGACAGTAGGGGAGGTCAAGCAGATTCAGAGCCACCTGCGAGCAGCACAGGACAGACAGAAACACTGGGCAGATGCGCACCGCAGACCATTGGAGTTCAAGGAAGGTGACCACGTATTTTTGAGGATATCGCCCACTCGTGGTACCATCAGATTCGGAGGCAGAGGCAAGCTGAGTCCGAGGTATATCGGACCTTTTGACATTTTGGAACGAGTTGGCGAAGTGGCTTACCGTCTTGCATTACCTCCATCACTAGAGGGAGTACATAACGTATTTCACGTATCGCAGCTGAGGAGATATGTCGCAGACCCTAGCCACGTGCTTGATCATTCGGAGATTACAGTTGGGCCTAGTCTGTCTTACGTAGAGCAGCCAGTTGAGATCCTCGATCGCAGCGAGAAAACTTTGAGAGGACAGACGATTCGACTTGTCAGAGTGGCATGGAAGCACCATTCACCAGGCGAGTCTACATGGGAGCGCGAGGATTCTATTCGGCAGCGATTCCCGTACTTATTTGAGGAGCAAGGTACGAATTTACGTACGACATTTAATTACTAGTTGTTTTAAATTTCTGTTAGATATTATCGTGCTTTACTTTTAATTTCGGGGACAAAATTTTTCTAAGTTGGGAAGAATGTAAACCCCCTCAATTTATTCTGTAGATAGTTAGAGTGGGCCAGGGAAAATTTTTGATAGAAGATATTGAGGATTAGAGTAGAGGATATTTACCTAAAATTTTAATCCAATTTATTTAAACCATTGACACACCCGATCTTTGTCTAATTATTCGGAGCCCATTATCAGCCCATAAATTCCGTACAAATATTGTACACTCGACTCAACTCGCCAAATTAGGCACTGGACTTTTCTGACTGTTAAAATCAACTTTCGTGCGCTCTAAATTAATTGCGCAACATTCCGAAAATCGTAAACCGTATTTTATTCCGTGTTGGACACCTGTGTCGTTACCCTCGATTTTGGGGTACCAACTTAACCCGTTGAGCCGGACCAACTAAAGGGTCCAAGACCGACTCTAAGCCCCCACCATTTTTGGCCTTTGCGCCGTTTCCAGATTTTGACCCCGCGGGCCCCAATTAAATTAAATTCGCGGGACGCGTTATCGTTACTTAAATCGGGATTTACCAACCTTGTAAATTCTATTTTAATATTAAATTAATCCCAATGCCCTTCAAATTTGACCCGCGCCTAACGCGCAACGCCCCCTCACTATGACGATTTTAAATACATTTTTTCTCCGCAATTTTTGCGTCATTTCATGTGTTTATGCAAATTCTCGAATTTACGGGGGCTTATTTGCAATTAACAAATTGTTGGCACACCTCATTGGTCATGATTATTTGTAGGGTCCCAAAATGGGGTCCCAATCCCAATTCCCTCATTCCTTCATGAAGAAACAAATATTTCCTTCATGTGAGATCTCAACCCTTCATTTGAATTAGGTAAATCTCTACCCTCCAATCCCCACACCCTATCCTATAAAACCATCACATCACCCTCATCACTCCCCAAAACCGGCCCTAATTCCTAGGGGCTTTGGAAACCACCCACCTCACTTTCTCTCCTCCCTCTTCCTACACTCAGCCGAAATTAACCAACTCCCATTTTCTTCTTCCTACTTCTTCTTCCTTCTTCTTCTTCCTTCCTTCTTTTTCTTTCTTTCTTCTTCTTCATTGGGAGCCAACTCCGGCCACCTGACCTGATCTCCGGCCAGCTTCCCGGCCAGCCCGCTCCGGCTCTGCACCTCGCTGTTCGACCACCGCAACCCGCCGCTGTCCTGCCGGCGCAGCCCAGCAGCCCGCTGTGTACTCCCCCCGACCGACCGGATTGTTCAGCCCCGCTCCGGCGACTGAAACACTCCACAGGAAGCACCGCACCGCTGTCCATTGCTCCGGCCCGACTCCGGTGCTTCAGACGTCCGGCCACCCGACCCCCGTGGCACTCCAGCTTCAGCCCCTCCGGCCAGATTTCTCTCCGGCGCCGTTGTACAACCGGATGCTGTTTCCCTCCGGCGCTGCTGTGCAGCCGCCCCTCTCGGCCACCTCCATCTTCACTCCACCACCCCGTCAACCACCAGCCTCCACCACCATTCTACCCTGCCACCACCGGCTGCCAAGCCCCCTCCGGTCAGCCGAGTCCCTCCACGAATCACCTCTCCGGCCTCATCACGACTTCTCTCCGGCGAGTTCCACCCCGTCGACCACTTCCCGTCCGACTTCAGCATCACCATTACCACCCTTAGCTTCCACCAACATCAACACTACTACCACCACTGCGGCCACCCTCCACCGGCCGTGCTCCGGCGTCGACAACCTCGTCGAGGTCGAATCTCCCCTCTCATGTTTTAATTCCAGAATTTATTAACTTTTTAAATAAGATTCATTTATATGCATAGAAATGTGAATGTTAGTTAGGGTGGTGTATCTATGATATGGATATATATGGTTAGTGTGGAGAATACTTGAACTATGCGATTGAGGTTTATATTGGTTAAGTAATATGGATTTTAATGATTCGAGTTTGTGTTAATGATGTTTAGTATGTTTTAGGGTTTTTGGTTGCATAAATTAAAATAGATTTCAATGATTCGCATGAAGGTCAAGATTTGAATTTTAATAAGATATTATGAATATTATGGAAGTGAATGAATTTTAATTGGTTTAAGGTTTAAATATGGTTCGTTGAGTTTGAGGTTGAATGCATCAAGATTTAGAGTATATTAAGTTGTTTATTTCATATAAGTTAATTATCCTTGAAGAGCCGGTAATTTATGGTAAAAGGAGGGGATGGCATTAAGATGCTCATTATTTTGAGGACTTGATAACTAGTGACAAAAATTGATTGAGGAATACGAATATGTAATGGTGTACCATACACTGTGAGAAAGGCGTAATATCAAACCGATAGTCATTGATTGGAGGCCGGGAAATAATAATGAATATATTAGAGGAGTAGATACTGACGGTGTTTATAACCGAGGGTTAAGTAATTATTAATAACCAGTTACTCGAGGATAATTTTTTATTTAAGGATAATGTGTAATGTATATAGTAATGACTGTAAGGACTAGAGTGGAATTTGAGGATTTGATCCTGGCTTGAACTACTGAACTTTGTGATGGACATAGTAAGCTTGAGGTTTGGATTGATGATATCGTACAGATATTTAATTTGATCAGATGTAACTTGCTCCGAGTCTACTTTGGTCAACCCCCTAGTGTCTTGTCCCTGTGAGTCGTATTTGAGACTGAGTCTAGAAGTAGATGTGTGTAGCACACTTGCCTGTCCTAAGTGGGTTATTAATTCTGGTTTATATCTCTTCACTAGGTATTGTGGGACCTGAGGACTTGGACGCGGTACCCGATCCCCTTCTTCAGCAGCCGCACGCAGGCAAGTGTACCTTGCCACCCTGTATTTCAGTTTACAGATACTTGTTGTTCTTTATGTACATTGTGCACATAGTTAGGTCGACGTTCGGTACTTCGCGTCCGGTTCACAACCGGGTGAAGACATACGTCGTAGCGTCCTAGGAAGATTGTTGGATGATTCGTAGTTTCTCGATATACGTACTTGAGTTTATCGATACCCCAGGACACACTCATACACTGTGATCGTGCCAGATTCCTGTATCCTGATACTGACATCATGGCCAGAGACTGGGACGACCTTAGGGTCGCGTCCGTTGTGTTATCTTTCGTGTGTCGAGACTGTTAGAGGTTCAGGTTCAACGCACAATCGTTGACCGCTTGGGGAAGGGGAAGACAGTCACTAGACGTTTGGGCTACTCTGCACGCGCTTATAGATGTATATGTAGTGATCCTGTATTTCAGAGTAGTGTAACTGCTTCACCCGTGTGTCTCTGTGCTCGGAGCTACGGTACGACCCGTGTGTCTCTGTGTTCGGAGCTGCGGTTTTATTTTGGACAGCCCACGCGTCGAACGTTGTCTTTAAACTGTGTCACACTAGTTAGTTCTGATAGAGTACCCTGTCGTGCACTTGTACTTTCTGTTTACTTGGCTTGCTATATTTCTGTACCTTGTTACGTCCCTCTGAGGACCTGGTTCCCTGCCAGTTTTGCAGCATAGACGATTACGGAGCACTTGGAGATACCGATGGAGTGGCATATCTTGCGAGCATGGTACCAGGTACTCACATTATATCTACCGGCATTATGGTTATTTCATATTGTTTATTCATTTGCTGTTGTAGCCTAGTTTTGTAGACTCATACTTCTTCTCGAGTCTATTCGAGTTAGTGTGTTATTGGGCGGCCGACCTTAGCACATTTAGCTCTTTCTTGTATACTGTTGTACATTGTGGATTGAGACATAGAGGTTTACATTTATGGAATATCTAGTTAGTGCCTTTATATTATAGCTTATACGTATTCGAGTCAGATCAGAGTCTGGTCGAATGCGTAGCTGGCGTGTCACGTAATCCTGGTCCTACGTATTTTGGGATTGGGGCATGACAACCCAAATATAGATGAAATATTTAAACCAATAATAACCTAGCCACGCTATGGTTCTGAACCATTATCATTTTCATGCAAAAAATTTAGAAATATAATATTATGCACCGAGCTGGAATCATCATGTCATGTTCAGTGTATACGTTGGCCAATGTCTCACGCTCAGTGTACAATATAGCCTTTATAAGCAGGCAAGCAAGACAAGTGTATCAGCACAAATACAATAACTAAGTTAGGATAGCAAACCTATCAGGTGGTCACATGAATTATGTTTGATTAGGTCAGGAGTCACAATTAATTAGGAATCCCATATCTCATATGATCGAGTCACGGTCATGAATATCTCATCAATTTCTCAAATTTTGGGATCACATATCATGAATCATGGTCAAGCTCAACTAATCTAGAGTAGGCATCAAGTTTAAAACAGGACCTATGCATGGACAATTAATCAAAAAAATTTGGGCGCACTTTACAATTGCCAAATATAGGCTAGTCAGTAATAGTGGTGCACTATGCGCGAGAAAGCAACTATATAGCGCACAAACCTATAACACTAGATCCCAAAAGTCATGGCACAAAAGTCTATAATATGGCGCACAAAATCGATAATAAAGTAGCAGAAAGATGTGGCCCACAAATCAAGAATTAAAAGAATAGGCGTATTCTACTGATGTGAGAAAACTGGCACACAAAGCAAGAGCTACGAGTAAAAGAAGTGGTATACTATACAAGTGTAAAACAACTACAAGATAAAATACAAGTCCTCAGGCGATGCAACAGTCGAGGGCATGAAAGTCGAGGGCCTCGAGAATCGAGCAGAGCCAAATTTAAGACTATCTTATCGAGGTTGAACCAAGCAAGAGTGCACCAAGAGTTAACAAGTGCGCCGAGTTATTAATCCATCAAAAGTGCGCCAACCGTTGAGCGTCTAGAAAATGTGTCAAGCGTTGTGTGTATAAGAGCGGCGTACTTTTGATAGTTAATCCATAATATGTCAATTATGAGTCGGTCTGTTAATTTGGTTAAAAGTACGCCAAGGAGAAAGTTGGTCAAAAATGTGCTGAAAAGTAGGTTGACACATTTTTGCTTGGTTCATTCGATAATACATCAATTGTGCACCAGAAGATGAAATCTTCCAAAAGTGTGCCAAAGGCTGAAATCCACCAAAAGTGCTCCAAGAAGGATTTTTCCAAAAATTCATCCCCTTGACATACTTTTGCAAGAAGTTGGCAGTACTCTTAAAGTACACAAGAGTATGAAATACGGGTCACATTCAACATGTGCCCATAGTGTAAATTCTTCTGTGTACTTTCTTTTACTGTTCTTCTTCTCCAACCGACCCACTATTGATGCACTCAGAGCTCAAGCTTGAGACTATGACAGTGCTCCATTCCTCAATTCCTCAAGCAATAAGAACCAGAAATCAAAGAAAAATTCAAGCTCGAAATCAGGGAACAACATCTTTTGAAAAATGTTCATTTTTAGGGGATCATTTTCTAGGAAAATATACTCATGAAAATTCTCATAATAAAACCATTAACCACCTCAAATCTGAAAACTCAAAGACTAACTATAATCAGAACACTACTAGAGACTAGATACAACAACAATTATTAAGAATAAAACTATACTCGATCATATTTTTTTATATTTGCAAGATGTACTTGCATATGTAGAAAACCAGGAGCAAAACAAGATAAATAAAAAAGTGAGGAGAGAGAATGAGAATAAGGATATATATAGGTAATTGGTTGATGGTAAACCGTCAGATCTCTCCAACAAATCTAAGACACACCCTACCTACCACACCATCAATATTAGCTAATGTGCGTCAAGCTCCATTCAACCATGCACTTGAAGTATACTCAAAGTGCGCCAAAATGAAAACACTATAAAAAATGCACCAACTTGAGTATATTCCAAGTATACGGGATAGGGGAGTGACAATAATTATAATTATAATTAAATCTAAAATTAAAACTAAACCTAAAACTAAATTTAAAATAAAATAAAATTTAATTTAGAATTAAAATTAAATTTAAAAACTAAAACTAAAATTAATGTTAATATTAAATTAATTTTAATGTTAATATTAAGATTAATGTTAACATTAATATTAATATTAACGTTAATGTTAATATTAATTTTTTTGTTAATGTTAATAATAATTTTAATATTAATGTTAATATTAAATTATATTTTTATATGAATACTAACTTTAATATTATTTTTAATTTTAGTTTTAATGTTAATCTAATATTAGTTTTAATATTAATGATAAAAATAATCTATATTTTAAAATAATATATCTTTTAAGACTAATCTATCTTTAAAAACTAATATATCTTTAAAAATAATTTATCTTTAAAAATGAATCTAACAAATAATCTATCTTTAAATAGAGATTTTGATATTTTTAAGAGAGATAACAAGTATGTTTAAATCTTTAATTTAAAAAGTAATTTGAAACCTACGGAGGAGTTTGTTAAATTTAACCGTAGTCTTGTATATTATAGGCGTACACGTCTATTAGATCAGAATTGTGTGTGTGTGGGTGTGTTGTGTGTGTATGTGTTAGGGAGGGTTGCCAAGAAAATGTCACAACAGAGATTTGATGGAGCAAGTCCATAGAAATCTAAAAGAAAATCCATACTCTTCTCTGTGGGCTCGCCATCAAAGATAGCAGAATGAGAAGATCTGATCGGAGAGTCATCGCATTCATTCAGGGAGATTACTATGTAGTTGGGTAAGTGATTTCTTTATCATATTTGTCTTTCTACTTGAGTTTGGTGAGAGGGTTGAATCTTTGGGAAAAAGATTCAACATATTTATTCAATGGTTGACGAACATGTTTTATATATATGAATCTTTGGGCCGAGTGGCAGCCTCGACCCGAGCGGAAGTACAATATCCTATAATTCTACTTGAAGTTATATATATTAAGATTTGTCTAGGTGACGTAGTCACCAAATATATATTATTGTTTATCTGTCTTGATATTCTGGTAAACGGATGGTTGGTTATCTCAAGTGGGTTGGCCTAGTTTCCACTGCGGCTAGTTTCAGACACGTGGTATCGGAGTATGGTATCGGCGCTACTGGTTCCTACATTTTAGACCCTAAATTTTTTAGCGAATCATATTTGTAGGATAAATTTATACTATGTTATATTTATTTAAACATAAGAGTAGCTTTTATTATATCTTAAAAGTCTAAAATTGTAATTTTAAAAGAGGCCCAACAATAGTCTACTTTTGTTTTTTCCACTCCTTTGTTTCTTCTTTTTTTTAGAAGGGATGATTACAAGTTTAAGTCGACTAAAATTCTTCTCCTACTTTCATTACATGGAACCACTTTAAATATCATCCTAGAGTTCTCTTTAGGTACCAAAGTGACTAGATTCGCCTTTGGTAATAGCCCATGCTAGAAGGAATTAGAATTGAGTTTTGTATGGAATTTTGGAGCTGACTTTTCGACGAGGGTCTATTTTGAAATATTAATGAACGTTATTAATCTCTAGAGTACCTAGTTAGGGACATTGTGCACTTATAATGTTGTAACTGTTAGAATAAACGTAGAAGAAGGAAAAAAAAAATATGAGAGAAGATATCTTATTAGTGTAATCTCATAGTGGGAGGCAAATGCCTTATTTATACAACCCAATGAAGGTGTAATACTAATATGTAACTAATGTGGGACTAAAATACAAAGTGCGAATCTAACACTTTAGTAACCCACATTATAAGACTCCTCATTTGGATGACCACCATCTCTAAGCCTATTGCCTTATCAAAACTTTGCTAAAAAAAACCCATTAGGACAAAACCTTTGCGAAAGAAAAGAGTACAATTTTTACGATGACTTAGATAAGTGTTGGACACGCTTAATGTTGCCTCATTAAAACCTTGTCAGAAAAATTCCAATAAAAAAATTCATGACTAAGAAAAAAAAGTACAACGCGTTATAGTCCATACAAAATATATCCACCCTAAAAACAATCACTCCCCCTGATGATGTTGATCATGAACAGTCAGCTGATGAATACGTCGCATTCCAATTCCATGAACTATTTTCTGAAAAGTTGACTATGGCAATGATTTGGAGAACAAGTCTGCAAGATTATCACTTGAGAAAACTTGTTGAAAGTCAATATCAAAGTTCTTCTGAAGCTCATGAGTATAAAAAAACTTCGATAAAATATGCTTGTCCTGTCTTTTTTAATGAATCTACCTTAAATTTGTGCAATACATGCTTCATTATCCTCATGAATAACAGTTAGAGTATATGTGGCAGGGAAAAGGTGACAAGAGCTACGAATATGTTGTATCAACGATCTCAGCCAAATACATTCTCTACTTGCTTCATGGAGAGCCAATATTTTTGAGTGATTTGAGGAGGTAGCAACCATTGTCTGTTTTATTAAACGCAAAAAATACAGCATTTCTATTAAGAAACACACATCCAGTTTATGAACGACCTTTATGGAGATTAGATAAATAACCTAAATCTGCAAAGCCAACTAGATTCGCGATGTCAGATAAACCACAAGTATAAAATAAACCCATATCAGTAGTTCTACAAAAATATCGCATCATATGTTTAATGCCATTCCAATATCTACGGGTTGGCGCCGAGCTATATCTAACCAACAGATTGACAAAGAATAATATATCTGGCCTTGTACATTGTGATAGATACATTAATGCCCCAATGAAACTAAGGTATGGTACTTCGGATCCTAGCATCATTTTATTGTCGTCCTTAGGATGATATGGATCTTTATTGATATCTAAAGATCGAACAACTATTTGAGTGCTAAGGGGATGGGCTTTATCCATATTGAACTATTTTAATATATTTTTTGTGTATTTGGATTGATGCACTAAAATTCTATTAGTACAATGCTCAATTTGAAATCCTAGATAATATTTTGTGTCTCCGAGATCTTTCATCTCGAACTCATTTCAGATAGTTTGCAGTCTTCTTGATTTCATGTCTTGTCCCAATCAAGTTTATGTTATCGACATATACTATAACTATAGCAAAACCCTCCTTATATTTTTTTATGAAGACACATGGACATATATGATTATTCTTATATCCCTCCCTTTCTATATATTCACTAAGATGGTTGTACCATTTCCTTCTGGATTATTTTAAACCGTACAATGAATGTCTTAACTTTATGGAATGCATGTTCTTAGCTTTTGAGCTGGGTAGGTTAAATTCTTCTGGGATTTTTATGTAGATATTGCTATCTAAATCACTATTTAGATATGCTGTTAAAACGTTCATAAGTCTCATATCCAGCTTTTTCTCAACTGTCATATTTATCAAATAACGGAACGTTATTACATCCATTATGGGAGAATACGACTCTTCGTAATCAATCCCGGATCTCTGAGAAAATCCTTGTGCCACTAATCGTGCCTTAAATCGAGCAATTTTATTCTTTTTATTTCGCTTTTTTACAAACTCCCACTTGTAACCTACCGGTCTGACGACTTTTGGTGATTGTACTATATGTTCGAACACTCCACATTTATTAAGTGAATCCAATTATGCTTGAATGACATCCTTCTATTTTGGCCAATTTTTTCTTTGTCGACATTCATCGATGCTACGTGGTTCACTATCATCAATGCCCTTAGATATTTCAGTAGCTACTAAGAATGAGAATATCTTATCTATTGTTATATCTTTGTGATGCCATACCTCTCTTGTATATGCATAAAACATAGAGATCCATTTGCTTTCAGGTACATGAGCCTCCTATTGGGCTTGTGTCATTTCTAAGACAATAATCTCTTCTGGATTTTTAGAGAGTATGGATCTGTCATTCATAAATTCTTCTTAAGCGTTATGTGTAACCTCCTTAAGAGCATTACTTGGGCATTTTCTCTTTGTAGGGACTAAGTCCTTCGAACCTATAGATCTACCATGTTTTTGGCGTATAGAAGATTCATTAGCCACTCTGTTATTTTTTCTACGGGGATATCTATTCAAGCTGGCGCATTTGTAGCGGATACATGTGATTTAATCACTTTTGCTGCATCAATAAATGTATCTGGTATTTGATTTATAATCTCCTATAGATGCAATATCCTTCATACCTCAGTTTTACATTGATTAGTACGAGGATCTAGATGAGACAGAGTGGGATTATCCTACGATCAATTATGTTGTTTATTTGTGGCGAATAATTTTGTAAGAACATTCTTTTCTTATCTCTCCCTAATGATGGTAATTTAGTCTCATCAAAATGATAGTTTGTGAATCTAGTAATAAAAATATCACCAGTTAAAGGTTCCAAATATCTACTGATTGATGGCAAAATAAAACCAATATAAATTCCTAAATGACACTGAGGTTCCATTTTAGAGCACTGAGCAGGGAGAATAGGAACATAAGCAGCACAACCAAATTTATGCAAATGAGAGAAATTAAGTTGATGGCCTGTCATAAGTTAGGATGGTAAAAATTTATGATATGCAGTTGTCCTAATAATGATCAATTTAGCAGTATGTAATATGGCATATCCCCAAGTTGAAACAAGTAAGTTTGATTGCATGAGTAAATGCCTTGCTATGTGCTGAAAATGCTTAATCAATGACTCTACTAAACCATTTTGGGTATGAACATGAGGGATAGAATATTTAACTTATATTCCTACGGAAGCATAATAATCATCAAAAGTACGGGAAAGTGAACTCAGCTGCATTATCAAGTCGAATCATTTTAACATGTTGGTCAAAAAAATGAGTCTTAAGCGTAATCAACTGAGAAAGTTGCTTGGAGAAGGCAAAATTTCTAGATGAGAGTAAAAAAAATTTTGACCATCAAATAGAAGCATCTATTAGAACCATAAAATACCTGAAAGGTCTGCTAGCAGGATCAATTGGTCCACAAATATCACCTTGTATTCTCTGAAGAAATTATGGTAATTCAAAAGCTAATTTTAGAAGTGAAGGTCTTGTAATGAGTTTATCCTGTGAACAAGCTACACACAAATGTTCAGTATTGGTATGATAAATTATGCCTATTGGTATTATTGATGACCTTTCTCAATATTGTCGATCCTGGATGATCTAATCTATCATGCCAAAGGATTAGATTCCTTAGATCCTTTAGCCTTTTGCTAGTGATGGGATGAGATTCTACTACCTTCAGATTAGTTTGATATAGCTGTGAGGAGATTAACTTACACTTTTATAATATGAGCTTATTGCTTCCAATATTATAGGTGATACAAAGATACTCTTTACTATCATCGTTCATGGTTTCAACATGAAATTCGTTCATTTGAATATCTCTAAAGCTGAGTAGATTTCTCTTAGATCTACTGGAGAATAATGCATTTTGAATGACTAAGTATGTTTTATTTGGCAACACAATATCGGCCTTACCATAACCTTCTATAATCTGCATGGGTCCAGCAATAATGGTTACCGTGGTAGTGTTTGAGGTATATATTATGAAAAACTAACTAGTTTTTAATATAGTATGAGTTATTGCACTATCTATCAAGCATATTTCATCATCATTGTCCATACCTTTCAAAAACAAAAATTAATAATATATTAATATGCTACTAAATGGTTAAACTTCGCATATTGCCAATTATTACAACTTGATCTAAATCTAAATGAAACTGCTTCAAAAAAAGTAAACTACCTAGACTATTGATCATATAATGACCAATTTATTCAAAGTGGAAAGTAAATAAACTTAGATAAGCATACAATAACTATTTATTGACTTTGTCTATTATGGCATTGAACTAGTCTTCTGAAATTACGTTTCTATTCTTATCTTGGAAAAAATTATTAAAATCTATGTGTGTTGTACCCTCCATAAGATTAGTCTTCACACCATTTGAGGCTTCATACTCGTCCACTTTCTTTTGTGAGGTACAACCATTTTGCATCCAATGACCAGCTCTTCCACGACATTTATAAATATCAGTTGGAGCAGCTGAATTAAAAATTTTAGCATTGTTTCTTTGAGGATGAAATCTCTTATTTTTGAACTATGTATCGTTCCTTGGACCCAGATTGTAGCCATTTCTTTGGCTTCCATATCGTTCATGTCCTCTACCTCTGTGATTTTCTCGACCCTTAGTATTGGTCATATTTTTTTGAGCACTAGTCGCATTCACTTCAGTTGGAATTGGTGCAGACCCAGTTGATCTACTAGTATATTTTTTGATTAATAACTCATTATTTTTCTCGGCCACGAGTAAGACAGCAATGAGTTTAGAATACTTCTTCAAAGTCATCTCCCTATACGTCTGTTGTAGGGTCATATAAGTCGCATAAAATATGGTGAGTATTTTCTCTATCATGGAATGCTCTGTCACTTTTTTACCACATAACTTCAATTATGAAGTAATCCTGAGCATAGCTGAATTATAGGCTGCAACTGTCTAATAATCTTGAAAACGTAGATTGAGCCATTTATGAAGTGCACCTGATAGTATGACCATTTTCTGGTGATCATATCTCTCAGCTAGAGAATTTTATAGCACCAAGGGGTCCTTGACGGTTAAGTACTCAGCCTTGAGATCATCATGAATATGATATCTTAGGAAAATTAAAGCCTTCAATTTATCTTGTGTAGATATTGGCTTATCAGCCACAATTGTGTCACCTAAGCTTTTGGCTTGAAGGTGCAATTCAGCATCCAATCTCTATTTGAGAAAGTTCTGGCCTTCTAAGTTTTGAGGCTTAAAATTATGTTTTGTAAGACTCGACATATTGTTGTATAAGATCAATAATAATAAGTTAACAAAAGAACTTGGTAAATCACCAAATAATTCATGTTCATGGTGTATGTTTCAAATAATGATATTTCATAAGTCTATTTATACCAAACAAATCTAGTTCATGGTATACTTCGAATAATGATGTTCCAGATGTCATAGATAAATACCAAACACTAGATGTTTATGGTATGCTTCGAACAATAATTATGCTCAAGAAGTCTTATATTTATAAACCAAATAATTCATGTTCATGGTCATCAGGTCTCTAATAGTTTTGATCTGAATGTATTAATATATATAAAAGAAATAAATAATAACTCCAACTTTTTCTCTGAGAGATCTATATGCGATTAACATCAGAGTGCTATTACCGAAGTAGAGAACCCGCAAATGGAGGTTTCACTAAGATGCTCTCGCTTATTTTCTCCCGTTAGAGCTTCGTGCTGATAATGTGCTAGAATAAACTGTAAACCCCCTCGACCAGATTCCAGCATTTTAGGAATATTTTTCAGGTATTTAGGATTTAAGGCAATATTTTACATTTATTTTGCTTACATATCCTATTGATTTGCGCACATGTCCATCACCTAATTATTTGAAGCTTTACCTTGACTGTTATCCCCGAACAAAGTTTCCATATCTCTCCTAGACATGCCAGTCTACTATCCTGCACTTTGTACAACTCCCAGATACTCAATTTTGAGCCTCTTATGAGACGCACAAATCTCGTTACAAATGTCCGTATTTAATTCCTATTTTAATTCTCAGATATGTACCATCCCTGTTCCAATAGAGATTTGAGACCCAACATGCACCTGTTTCGCCCAGACAAAAATACGTTATTATTCTACACTGAGTATACTACATTTAGTATATTGACACCGCAAGAAAATTATGGCCCTACCTGCCTCTAAATAATTAGAGAACACCGTGCGCAGTATTTATTAATTAATTAAATACGATGGCCCGTATCACCCCAAAATTAGGCCCAGTCCCTGCCCAGACTCACCCCCACCCTCTCAGGACTCTCACACAGCAATTTTCCTCAGTTCTGTGCATTTTGGTAATTTTAAAAATTGGGTATTTTTCCCAGACAATTTCGTAATTGCGCAATTTCCCAAAATAGGACCTCTGCACAATTTATAAAATTACAGGGACTTTTCTACAAAATTACCATGCGAGGTGTCACCCCCTCATTGGCCGGTGAACATGCACCGCCCATTCCAAAAGGAGTCCAGATTCGATGTATTTACATAAGGTAAATATCCTACATTTGAAATTACTATTTTACCCCCAGAATTATTTTCTATAAAAGAAAATAATTAAAAACTTAAAATCCTAATCCCTAACCCTAACTCAGCCGACACCACCCCCCCCGCCGGATCGGCGAGCCACCTCGCCGGAGCCACTCCGTCTCTCCCCCCCCCCCCGACGGCGAAGCCAACCCCCTCCGCCAGCGTCGGCCCCCGCCGGCCACGACAGCATCTCCTCCCTCTTTCACCTCCACTTTTCCCCTTCCCCGACCCGACCTAGCCGGCACAGCGGCGGCCTGACCCCCACCGGTGAGCTCCTCCACCTCCTCCTCTCCTCAACGAACTTTCCCTCCCCCGAGCCCCCTTTCTCGACCCCGACCCCCAGCCGCCCTCTTCCCTCCACCGCCACCACCATCATCGGTCACCACCACCACCACCATCATCATCACCACCTCAATCACTCCTCCTCCTCTCCTCAACAAACTCCTCCCCGAGCCACCTCCCCCCCGACCGGCCGACTGGGCGACCCCCCCACCCTGTAGCAACTGGCCACCCGACCCTCTGAGCTCCGCCCTTCCTCCCCCCCCCACGACTCCATCGACCGGCCTCGACCCCGACCAGCATCTCCTCTCCTCCATTTTCCCTCGACGACCGAAGTTGACCCCGACCTCGCCGGCAGCACCGAGCAAGACCCCCTCGACCTCCTCCTCCTCCTCACTATGAACCCCCTGGCCGAAGCCTCTCGTTCCCGACCGTGGACTCTGTCCTACTCTACTGCGACCACCACGTCAACCGGCCTCGCCACCGTGACTCGAACCCCGGCCGCCCCTCCGGAGTAGCCCTGAGCCACCATGATGAAGCACCGGCGAGTCTCCGCTGGACTCAAACCGGACACAACAGCTGGACGCAGAGCCCGGACACGTCCAGGACACAAATCCTGTGTCAAATTAACGCACGGACACGCGCAACTCGGTTTCACGGAGTCCTGTTCAGGTAACTCGTTCTAACTCCTCGTAAATCTATTTTTAATTCCGTCAGTTGTGACACGTAGGCTACGTAACCCACTCGGTGCCCGTGCAACCCGCTCGGTGCATCGCGTCCTGTGGCGATCGCGACACGCGATCCAAAAATAGGAAAAATAACGTCCCATTTCACCTCGGAACTGAGTACGCCCTGCCAAATGGGATGACTTGGTCGCACGCGGTCTTTACCGAAATGTGCGCACCGTTGATACGGACGTATAGGATTTCGCAGAAGTTGATTTGGATGTGCGTGCACACCGGAATCAACGTGTATACGCCGACAACGTCCCGTATCCGCCTGTTCTGGAATACGCTGCAACTTTGTGTACACACGTCAGATCGAGACGAAACTTGTGCCATTGGACTCGTAGCAATACGCTGGTCCTGTGATCCAAGTTTGGTTCGATTCTGAGAACGTTGGCAAAATTCCGTATCGTGGGCCCCACAAGCTCTATTTGACTGGCGATTTTGTGACCGGCTCGTCGGAATCCAATTCTGAAAGTTCCGTTGGGTTCGTATCATCGTTCCTGACTTGTTGACACTAAGTTTGGCAAATTTGGAGGCCTTTGACCCTGACACATTTTTCGGTACAAAGCGGCCCACATGTGGACCCCGCTTTGACCAAAAACTGTCATTTTTGCCCCTGTGTCCAAATTGGACTTAAGAACAGGCATTTCTAGCTATTTGATATTTTCTGAGACTGTTAGTGATATTTATTTCAGTATCCGGAGACATTTATTCTGAGGCCATAGTTTCTGACACTTGGTATTTGACATCTGGATATTATATTTGCAGCTCTCCTGCCAGGCAAGTATATCTTGCCTTGTTGTACTGTTTAAATTCAGTTATTGATAGTTATATGTTTATTCATTATATAAATGTGCGCGTCCGAGAAAACTCGGGTGCAGTCCACGAAGGCGTTGACGTTAGGATTGATATCTGACCAAGTGTCTAGTAGACCCTCATAAAGTTGTGAAGTTATTGGTATGACTTCCCAGGCCTTGACACGTATTATTACACGTCACAGAGTGAGTTCATGTAGGGACGCGTGCCTCATATTCGACTGGCCATCGGTGTGAGCAACACGTGTAACTGTATTTAGCTTAGTTGTTTATTTCTATGGAGACTTGCATCATTATACGAGATGTCCACGTCGTTTTTACGACTTGTATATCCATTGGGCGGGGAAGACATCTAGTAGGCGTATGGGACACCCCACTCCTTGAGTTTTTTATCCTTCGTACCATGCTCCTCGGAGATGGTCGATTGTAGAGTACCCTTGAGTCAGGGGGCATATGACACATATACTAGCCAGTCCCGACGATTGGTAAATTATGTCAGCATATGTCAGGCCTACACATCCCCATGAGTACTACAAGGTCTTCAAAAATACATTCACTTAGATGGTTAGCACACCCCATTTATTTATTCAGTATTTACATTATGGCATGCTTCTATGTATCTTGTTATGTCCCTCTGAGGACCTGGTCCATTTCCAGGTGTAGATGTTCCTGAGTATTCGTGGGAGCGCAGATGTCGGACAGGCTACTTATATTCCGAGGGGATCTTCTCTTTGAGCATCGTGATTGTCAGATGTTGTTCTTATATGGTGTGTATCTGGTTCTTTTTATATTCTATTTGGGCAGTGGATTTGTTTCCGTTCGACTGTCATTCTTTAGATACTCTGTATTTGAGATCTAGTTACCTGGTTATTAGTTATTCATGTATATTTGACTCTGTGGATGAGATTTAGATATTACCTTGTGACTTGTGATTAGTATTACCACTTATGAAATTATTGTTTATTATACAACGTACGCACGTATATATGGTTTTCATATATTGGAGTTGCCATATATACATGCGGCTGGCATGGTTACGTGATCTAGTCCTACGATTTTAGGACTGGGGCGTGACATATTTTTAGTGGTGGCCCGTGCAGGTCAGAGCATATTGTCTCGGTTACGTTACTGTACCGAGCAAGCCTGCACCTAGGATTAGAGTTTAGGATCTCATCCATAATTGACTATGACTTATCTTCCTTCCAGTCTGTCCTACTTACATAATTGCATCCTGCTTGATTCATTCGCTTCCCTGATAATTCCTTGAGTATAGGCCCTACTAGAATATAGAAATCCCTGTTGATTGGAGGATACTTAGGGTAGTTTTTATTAAGAACACAACTAGGGCATTGACATATCTTTAAGTTCAGACTACTTAGTGAACCCTAGCCTTCCTGATTTCCTAAATGAACCCTAGCCTTCCTGATTACCTAAATAAACTCTAGCGTCACTTACCTATAGATTAAATTACCCTTATCCCATTGCGTATTTATGTATGACTTGAGTGTAGTATAAACACTACTAGGATTAGTTAGAGAATGACCATTGTGTTGACCTTAGTCTTGAGGAACTAATAAAAATTCAAGGTTGAATACTAGGACAGAAACCTCATCCTATGATTGGATAAACCATATTTTACGCCAGAGACCCTTTACCCTTGTTGGCGTAAAACTAATTGACAGTTGTTGGCGTAAAAGCCAATTGACCGTAGTTAGCGTAAAGGCCAAATAACTTTCCTGATTGGCTTAAAAACCAAACTTTTGTAGAAGCTTGTCCCCTTTATGCCACAGTTATGACAACCACTACCCAAGATCCCTTAGTCTTCCTTATCCTGCGTCATGCAAGCCACGTAGGTAACTGCCCTGCATAAACTTGATGATTCTTGACTAATAGATAACCAGCGTAGAGTAACCTGATTGGGCGTAACATAAGAATAGGATGTTAGCGTATTTGTTACAGCCTTAGCTTTCCTCAGTTGACCAAATCTCGTGCATTAAATGCAGAGTTATGCCTCGAACCCTGTACAAAAAGAAATAGCTTTTGATGAGACATCTGGTTCTGTTTCACCTCGAGCGTAAAAATTGACTTATATCCAATACGTCCCTGAACGACAACCTAGATCTCTGTACAAATTCATCATCACAGCCGTCCTCTCGATCATTGTGCAAGTACTTTTGTCAGATGACAGGATTCATTAACTTGACTGACAAATTCATGAGTTTCTTGTACAACTTTACGCTGCAGCATATGCTAGACTTTTTACGCTGGCAGATTTTATGCAACCTTTAGGCAATACTTTACCCGCAGACTTTTACACAGCGATCTTTTACGCTCAGATTTCCACGCGCAGACTTTTTACGCGGACAGCCCTGAATTTCTACCTTACGCTTCTCTGTTTTACGCGGATAACTCTGAAGCCTATTTTACGTCGATAGTTTGAATCCCTGATTTACGCCAAACTATTTTTGTCTCTGCTTTACACAGACAACCTCGAACCCCTACTTTATGCGGACTTTCTTGAAATCTCTGTTTTAGACGGACAACCTATAGTGTATATTAAGATTGTAGAACTTAGAAGGCCATATCTCTTTTTGGTCAAACTAGCAACTTAGACAAGGAATTAGAATAATAAACTGTAAAGATTAGAGAGTCTTGTCTTTTTGTGAATTTGAATTGTTTTGAATTTCTCTCATCATAATCTAGCGTACTTATATTTACTATACTACCTTGACTTATGTCGCTATTATAGCCTAGTTTTACAAGCTTATTCTTTATCAAGCTTGTTCTTGAGATATGTATTATTGGAGTACTACACTAATACATTTCAGAATCAGTGTATTATGGTCTGATCAACCAGAGTGCACTTGGTTCGCCCTTCGCATAACTACTTTACGTGGATTGAGATATATAGTAATTAGCAGACAAATGTACTTGCCCTCTAGATATGTCTGAGCATATCGTATCAGTTACGTAACTGTACTGATACGAGCATGTGAATAGGAATTATCAAAATAGGATTTCAATCCACAACTGTCTTGACAATTCCCATTTGAATTCTTTAAATGCATTGATCCCCATACTTCAAATCTATTACCTCCCCCTTGAACTCTTGATTACTGTTTTTCGTCTTCCCTTATTTCGGAAAGACGAAACCTCGTGCTTAGTTTAAATACGGAAGTGTATTGTTTCTGTAGCCATTTCTGTTTGTTTCTTGGATAATTACCAAACCCTATTACTAGATTAGATTGCAGTTTAAAACGGTGCTATCCCTAGAATGACCCTTCCCTACCTACCTACGTTCCTGATACGTGCATCCCTATGACAGCATAAGATTTTTATTTTTGCCTCGTAACTTGGATCAAGTTCAGAACTCAAGTGTTACGATAGAATGTATCATTTTGCTGATAGGAGTCTAAATGGATTTCACCTGAATAAACGATTAATTGACTCCTGAATGGATAGCAGCACCTATGACTAGGTTGACTTGTAAGGATCAAGAATTCCTATGGACCGACCCACCAAGTCAGCACTTTTCTTACCCTAAGAATTGGCCAGTCTGCAGAAGCTTTAGCTAACTTATTTGAGACAGATCGTAAGATTGCACGGTATACCAGTCAGCATAGTACCAGACAAGGATTCACGTGACCAGAGTTGGTGGTCAACACCGAAGAGACAGTTAAGTAAATACAAGGACACTTGCGAGCAGTGCAAGACAGACAGAAGCAGTGGACAGACCGTCATCATCGTCCCTTGGAATTCAGAGAGGACGATCATGTCTTTATAAGGATATCACCTACTAGAGGCACCAGTCGATTCAGAGGACGCAGCAAGTTGAGTCCAAGGACTGCTGGACCATTGACGTGCTAGAAAGAGTGAGAGTAGTGGCATATCAAGTTGCGCTACCACCTTCACTTGAGAGAGTACTTGATATATTCTACGTATCGCAAACTCAGGCGATATGTGACAGACAGCAGTCATATTCTCAACCATTCGGAGATCACCATTAGGCCGAGCATGTCGTATCAAGAGCAACCCGTGGGAATCCTTGATCATCGGGAAAAGATATTGAGGAATCAGTCTCTTCCCTTGGTCCGCGTAGCATGGAAGCGTGACACGCCAGGAGAAACAACTTGGAAGCACGAGTACGATATGCGTAAACGTTTTCGAACCTATTCTTAAACCAAGATATAAATTACTTTATTAAATTATGCCTTATGCCGTCTTTGACTTCTACCGTGGCTTAGTTTTAATTTTGAGGACAAAATTCTTATAAGTTGGGTAGATTGTAAACCCCCTCGACCAGATTCCAGCATTTTAGGAATATTTTTCAGGTATTTAGGATTTAAGGCAATATTTTACATTTATTTTGCTTACATATCCTATTGATTTCCACACCTGTCCATCACCTAATTATTTGGAGCTTTACCTTGACTGTTATCCCCGAACAAAGTTCCTATACCTCTCCTAGACATGCCAGTCTACTATCCTGTACTTTGTGCAACTCCCAGATACTCAATTTTGAGCCTCGTATGAGACGCACAAATCTCGTTACAAACGTCCATATTTAATTCCTATTTTAATTCTCAGATATGTACCATCCCTGTTCCAATAGAGATTTGAGACCCAACATGCACCTGTTTTGCCTAGACAAAAATACGTTATTATTCTACACTGAGTATACTATATTTAGTATGTTTATACTGCAAGAAAATTATGGCCCTACTTGCCTCTAAATAAGTAGAGAACACCGTGCGCAGTATTTATTAATTTATTAAATACGATGGCCCGTATCACCCCAAAATTAGGCCTAGTCCCTGCCCAGACTCACCCCCACCCCCTCAGGACCCTCACACAGCAATTTTCCTCAGTTCTGTGCATTTTGGCAATTTCAAAAATCGGGTGTTTTTCTCAGACAATTTTGTAATTGCGCAATTTCCCAAAATAGGACCTCTGCACAATTTATGAAATTGTAGGGACTTTTCTATAAAATTACCATGCGAGGTGTCACCCCATCATTGGCCGGTGAACGTGCACCGTTCATTCCAAAAGGAGTCCAGATTCGATGTATTTACATAAGGTAAATATCCTACATTTGAAATTACTATTTTACCCCCAGAATTATTTTCTATAAAAAAAAATAATTAAAAACCTAAAATCCCAATCCATAACCCTAACTCAGCCGACACCCCCCACCTCGCCGGAGCCACTCCGTCTCTCTCCTCCCCCCCTCGCGCGGCGAAGCCAACCCCCTCCGCCAGCGTCGGCCCCCACTGGCCACGACAGCAGCTCCTCCCTCTTTCACCTCCACTTTCCTCCTTCCCCGACCCGACCTAGCCGGCACAACGGCGGCCCGACCCCCGCCGGTGAGCTCCTTCACCTCCTCCTCTCCTCAACGAACTTCCCCTCCCCCGAGCCCCCTTCCTCGACCCCGACCCCCAGCCACCCTCTTCCCTCCACCGCCACCACCATCATCCGTCACCACCACCACCACCATCATCATCACCACCTCAATCACTCCTCCTCCTCTCCCCGAGCCACCTCCCCCCCGAGCCACCTCCCCCCCGACCGGCCGACTGGGCGACCCCCCCACCCCGCAGCAACTGGCCACCCGACCCTCTGAGCTCCGCCCTTCCTCCCCCCCACGACTCCACCGACCGGCCTCGACCCCGACCAGTATCTCCTCTCCTCCATTTTCCCTCGACGACTGGAGTCGACCCCGACCTCTCCGGCAACACCGAGCAAGACCCCTCGACCTCCTGCTCACTGTGAACCCCCTGGCCGAAGCCTCCCGTTCCCGACCGTGGACTCTGTCCTACTCTACTGCGACCACCACGTCAACCGGCCTCGCCACCCTGACTCGAACCCCGGCTGCCCCTCCGGAGTAGCCTTGAGCCGCCACGATGAAGCCCCGGCGAGTCTCCGCTGGACTCAAACCGGATACAGCAGCTGGACGCAGAGCCCGGACACGTCAAGGACACAAATCCTGTGTCAAATCAACGCACGGACAAGCGCAACTCGGTTTCACGGAGCCCTGTTCAGGTAACCCGTTCTAACTCCTCGTAAATCCGTTTATAATTCCATCAGTTATGACACATAGGCTACGTAACCCTCTCGGTGCCCGTATAACCCGCTCGGTGCATCGCGTCCTGTGGCGATCGCAACACGCGATCCAAAAATAGGAAAAACAATGTCCCATTTTACCCCAGAACTGAGTACGCTCCGCCAAACGGGACGACTTGGTCGCACGCGGTCTTTACCGAAACGTGCGCGCCGTTGATACGGACGTGCAGGATTTTGCAGAAGTTGATTTGGATGTGCGTGCACACCGGAATCAACGCGTATTCGCCGACAACGTCCCATATCCGCCTGTTCTGGAATACGCTGCAACTTTGTGTACACACGTCGAATCGAGACGAAACTTATGCCATCAGACTCATAGCAATACGCTGGTCCTGTGATCCAAGTTTGGTTAAATTCTGAGAACGTTGGCAAAATCCCGTATCGTGGGCCCCATAGGCTCCACTAGACGGGCGATTTTGTGACAGGCTCATCGGAATCCAATTCTGGAAATTTCGTTGGGTTCGTATCATCGTTCCTGACTTGTTGACACTAAGTTTGGCAAATTTGGAGACCTTTGACCCTGACAAGTTTTTCGGTACAAAGCGGCCCACATGTGGACCCCGCTTTGACCAAAAACTGTCATTTTTGCCCTTGTGTCCAAATTGGACTTAAGGACAGGCGTTTCTAGCTATTTGATATTTTCTGAGACTGTTAGTGATGTTTATTTCAGTATCCGGAGACATTTATTCTGAGGCCATAGTTTCTGACACTTGGTATTTAACATCTGGACATTATATTTGCAGCTCTCCTGCCAGGAAAGTATACCTTGCCTTGTTGTACTGTTTAAATTCAGTTATTGATAGTTACATGTTTATTCATTATATAAATATACGCGTTCGAGAAAACTCGGGTGCAGTCAACGAAGGCGTTGACGTTAGGATTGATATCTGACCTAGTGTCTAGTAGACCCTCCTAAAGTTGTGAAGTTATTGGTATGACTTCCCAGGCCTTGACACGTATCATTACACGTCACAGAGTGAGGTCATGTAGGGATGCGTGCCTCATATTCGACTGACCATCGGTATGAGCAACACGTGTAACGGTATTTAGCTTAGTTGTTTATTTGTATGGAGACTTGCATCATTATACGAGATGTCCACGTCGTTTTCACGACTTGTATATCCATTGGACGGGGAAGACATCTAGTAGGCGTATGGGACACCCCACTCCTTGAGTTTTTTATCCTTCGTACCATGCTCCTCGGAGATGGTTGATTGCAGAGTGCCCTTGAGTCAGGGGGCATATGACACATATACTAGCCAGTCCCGACGATTGGTGAATTACGTCAGCATATGTCAGGCCTACACATCCCCATGCGTACTACAAGGTCTTCAAAAATGTATTCACTTAGATGGTTAGCACACCCCATTTATTTATTCAGTATTTATATTATGGCATGCTTCTATGTATCTTGTTATGTCCCTCTGAGGACCTGGTCCCTTTCCAGGTGTAGATGTTCCTGAGTATTCATGGGAGAGCAGATTCCGAACAGGCTACTTATATTCCAAGGGGATCTTCTCTTTGAGCATCATGATTGTCAGATGTTGTTCTTATATGGTGTGTATCTGGTTCCTTTTATATTCTATTTCGGCAGTGGATTTGTTTCCATCCGACTGTCATTCTTTAGATACTCTGTATTTGAGATCTAGTTACCTGGTTATTAGTTATTCATGTATATTTGACTCTGTGGATGAGATTTAGATATTATCCTGTGACTTGTGATTAGTATTACCACTTATGAAATTATTGTTCATTATACAGCGTACGCACGTATATATGGTTTTCATTTATTGGAGTTGCCATATATACATGCGGCTGGCATGGTTACGTGACCTAGTCCTGCATATTTTGGGACTGGGGCGTGACATAAACGTAAAAGAAGGAAGAAGAAAATAGGAGAAAAGATCTCTTATTAGTGTAATCTTATTATAGGAGGAAAATACCTTATTTATATAACCCAATGAAGGTGTAATACTAATCTCTAACCAATGTGGAACTCAAATACAAAGTGGAAATCCACCTCTTTAGTAACCCACGTTATAACAGTAACCAATTATCAAAGGTGACTTATTGGTGTAATACTTATTGGAAATAAAAGCAAAAACTATTCTCCAAGATGAGCGTCCACGATGAATAGATACTCGTCCACACCAAACACGATTATTGACTTATACCAAAAAAATAAAGATCATAAAAAATTAAGATAGCCACAAAAATTAAGTAGAAAACTCTAATCGGTAAAAAAAAATACTGAAAGAGAGTGTCACGTCGCAGTCCCAAAATATCGAGGGACTAGCTACGTGGCAATGGCCAGCAGCACACTCCAATAGGCAAACCTAATTTAATGGACCCATTAGAGTATACTTAAGCTGTAAAACAATATAATGGTCTACGATACATGTCACAGTCTAATTTTAATCACATCCACAGAAGATAAACACAAATCAAATGTTAGAATAATCAAGATGAATATAAACCAACAAGTCTCAATAAAAAATCTTGGAGAACAACCCGATAATGAGTTTAATACAGAAATCCATGAGACAGAATGTCACTACCACATTCCGAAAACAGGGGTATTTTCGACTTTTTATAATATTTAATATTAGGGTATTTATAATTAATTTAATTGCAAGATAGTATTTAATTTAAATGATTATGTGATGTGTAATTAATTACTGTATTTTATTTGATATTTTTGCGCATTGCCTTTGCTTCGATATTTGGAGCACTATCTAGACTTTTGTCTTCCAATAAATTTTACCATCTTGCCCTAGACATGCCCGCCTTCCATTCTGCTATTTTTGCAACTCATAATTATGCTCTTTGTGCATTAATTCTAGCCGCACAAAAAATTGTCGCGGACGTTATTTTTAAATTCCTATTTTTGTATCGTTGTGCGTTCTAATTGAAATTGGGGACAATCTTGACCTATTTTTTGTGCGGCCCAAATTAGGGTAATATTCTGTTCTGAGTCTTCTTCATTATTGGTATTGATGACTTGACCTGATTTTGGCCCCAAGTACTCCTAATTAATTGTTGAACACAACTTGCATTTCTTTCTATTTAAATTGAGGATACCATTTTATCTGATTCTAAAATCTCAATTTAATTCCAGTGCCCTGTAAATTGAGCCCATACCGATCATACAGCGCCCCCTGACCCTACAAAACACCGGACCCCGAATCGCCCGCCAAATTTTTGTCATTTCATGTGTTTGTGCAATTTTCCAAATTTAAGGGGCTAAGTTGCAATTATTCAATTGTAGGTGTCATCACCCCATTGTCCAAGACCAAATAGAAAGATTATTTACTTGAGGACCAAATTGCATTTTTCCTACATGAATTAATTTCCCTCATATTCAATCTGAGCCACTCATTCTAGGGGTCAATCACAACCCTTCATTCACATCCTCTCTCCCTATTAAATGACATGTCCCATCAAACCCTAATCCCCAAGCAAGCCCCCACCTCCTCACAAGCCACCTCCCTCTCTCATACGTAGGTAATTCTTCTCCTTCTCCTTTCTTCTCCTTCTTTTCTTCTTCTTCTCTTTCCCTTCCTTCTTCTTCCTTATTGTTTTCTTTTTCATTGAAATTCTATTTGAATTCAAATAGTTAGGGGGGGGAATACTGTTCCTCAACTTCCCCCCATCATCCACTGTTCCCCGGCCCCTGTACTCAGACCTCCGGCGGCTCTCCCTCCTTCACCTCCGACTACATCCACTCCCATCTCCCCCTCCAGCCACCCTCACAACTCCGGCGGATCAGCCAAGCAGCCGACCCGCACGGCCTCCTCCGACCGGTGCTGCTCGACTCGGCAGGCGGCCGACTGCTCCAGCCCGTGCCGAGCGGCTGTGCACTGCCGCTCCGGCCAGTTCGACCATCCCGAGCCTTCGCGCCCGGCGACGCTCGACAACTCCGGCCTCCCTGCTGCTACACCGGCGCGGCCTGCTCCCTTCACCACCCTCCATTCTCCACGGCGGCGCTGCCGATCTCCCTCACGATCACCCCCATCCTCCTCCTCCTGATCGGTCCGGCTGCTCCTCCCCTCCCGCTGCGACTGCACATCTCCGGCGGCCGACTCCCTCCGGCCATTTTCCGGCGACATCAGCCCAGTAAGTCCCTTTCCCCTCTCCCTCTTTCTTCTATATATATATATATATATATATATATCTCTACATATATATATGTATATATATATATGTATACATACATACGTATATACGTGAGTATATACATAATATATGTACATGTATATAGTCTTTAATTAATGTTTAATATATGTTAGTATGGTATATATATATATACCTTGTATAATGTATTGTGTGTGTATTCACTATAATGTTTAATAGTATATATAATATTGGTATACGTATAAAAATATATTTCGTATATACTTAATATTTTAATATAAATGGGAATACATGTATATATGTATATATATTTTGTAAATGTATGTATTAATGAATATGTAATGTATAGTATTTTTAATTAATGCTTTAAATATTTGAATATGTGTAGTATATAAATACATATTAATGTTACTTAAAGATAGGTATATTATTTCTTTATTAATATTTAATTGTAAATTATAGTATGTAGAATTAATTATTAAGTATGTATAAATAAATGCATGTGAATAAGTATATTAATTATTTTTATTAAATTGTATAATTGAGTATTATCTAATTAATGTTTTAAATACATGAATATGTATAGCATTTATTTAATTAATATTTAAACACATAATGTATAGTGTATTATATATGAATGTATATAATTAGTGTGTATATATATGTATAAGTATATATTTATTTTGTATATGTATATTTATGCATTTTATATATATACTTTGTATATTTTAATATAATTAGTATATGTATATGTATATACTAGTCTATGTATTTGTATATAATAATTAATGTATAGTTAATGTATGTATAATAAATGTGTATGTTAATGTATATATAATCTAATATATATGTATATGTATATATTTAATTATTGTATGAAAGTGTGGTATTAAATTTAACTAGTATAAATGCATATATTTTATGTGTTTAATTATTTTGATATATATATATATGTATATATTTTGTATAAAACCTTAGCATATTTTTAATATATGTATACATATATTTTGTATATGTATTTAATTTGATGTATATATATTGTAAGTACATATGTTAATTAAGATGTGTAAAATTATGTATCTAGCTATTAGGTGACCAGTATCCTACCTAGAGTAGTCCCAAATTCTGTATTTCTTCTGTGTGTTAGGGTAGTATCTGATGCAAGTGGTAATTGTGATATGTTTATAGGACTGTTGGTTCACCCAAGGGATACTCTGGAACAGGACATCCATAAATACCAGCTAAGGACCCAAGGCAAGTACATTCTCTGATAATTTCCAATTCTTGATAATTTCTATAAGTTCAAAATCATGAAATGTTACATCTGAATCCTTGACACTGTGCTACACGGACTAGTATAGCTTGGATCTGCAGTCATGAGATGTTACCTTGATTATCGTATTGACATTATACACGACATTGACATTGATATTAGACATTGATATTAGACATTGTACATGATAGACTTGACTTGCTCGTGTATCGTGACGTGTCATGATTGGATCCACAGTACTAGTTGGGGCGGGGAAATTGCTAGTGAGAGATGTGATCAAATACCCATTGTATAATTAAAATATTATTGGTGTTAATCATACCCCCACGTATGATTAGCCAGACTATAGCAATCGTACATGTTCCCAAGCCGATCACATTTCAAAACTACTATTTCAAAACACTTAGAATAGATTACAGTTCCCTATTTTAAATCATATACTACATCACCCGTATATGATACTGTTCCTTGTTCTTTTCATTTTCATACATGCACTGACTGTATAATATTGCCCATTGCCTGTCTTTTTACATTGCATGTCTCTCTATTCAATTGCCATTGCATTTATTTCACTGTCTTCTCAGTAGCTAGCATGACATGTTTTATTGTAATATAGACATTATCAATTTATGGAACTATTATTTGAGATTGTGCTTTGCTCCTTCCTGACTGGAAATATTTTTCCAGACTATGCCTTAGAGGACCGCTGTCCGACACTTTATGGACCAGATGGTGAGTAGCTGCAGACTTGGTAGTTTAGTTGTGAGTCCGGAAGGTCTAGCCGGAATTTATTATTTTTAGTTAGTTCTTTAGTAGACTAGTTGGTACCGGATTTGTCTCCGGCATTTTGATGATTCTTGGATATTGTTGAGTTAGAATATTACTTGTTGACTCGTGTTGTGTTTAATTTTAATTTCTATTTCGAAATCTTATCGTGCTGTAATCCTGTGATTGAGTATGTGTTCATCTTATTTGTGTCATCCGTGCCTCCTAATGGAGATTGGATGCTTGCGTGACAGTAGTTAGATAGTATCAAGACCTTGACAGCGTTCTACCGCCGATGCTGCGGCGTAGGCTGGACGTACCCACGCACTCGTGCCCCTAAACTGGGTGTGGGTCGTGACACGTTTTTAGTGGTGGCCCATGCAGGTCAGACTTCGCGAGTTGTGCGATGTCGTAGTAGTGTGACATCCTTGATATACTACTACGTGCCTGCTATAGGACATAGGACATAGGATACTAGGATGAGAGCGGATACTCAATCATAAATTATTTGAGAGATTCCTGGGATGACCCCATGAGAATCTTATTATAATTTCCAATTTAAATTCCTTCGCTCTTGTTTCCGTCCGTCCTCACTCGCTGATATTGAGTTTGATTCTTATTGACCAGTTGTTAACTTTAATTCCTGGTATCGTTGTTGAGTTGATTTTATATTGGGATGAATTTTACGGGCTAAAATTTACGGTATCATCTGATGACATATATTGATGAGGACAGTGAGAAAGGTAAAACGTCTACTTTGGTTATGGAACCTAGAGTTTATCGCAGCCATTCTAGCTGTCGTGACGAGAACGTAGGAACCAGACTTGGATGTACATACTGTAGTTATGAAACTTAGAGTCTCTCGCAGCCATACCGGTTGGCGTGGCGAGGATTCTAGATGACATGATTATAGGGTTGCATACCTTAGTTACGGAACCTATCGTTTATCGCATCTATGCTTACTGGCGTGGCAAGGATTCTGTGTGTCATGATTTCTGACAGACGTGTATGATTATCAGGTTGTATCTTAAATTGGTTCTTAAAGTATCATCTCAAGCCTTACCTATTTATGTTATTCCAGGGCTTTGTTCCATCGCTTCTTCTCTTTACTAGCAGTAAAGATACCTTCCATTCTTGATCCAGTTCCTTTTTGAACTTATTTATTTGAGGATTCCTTGTTAGTATGATAATTAGTGACTTGCAATTTTGGTTGTGTCTTGTATTAGTTGACTGAGTGTTGCCTGTGAATTGTAAGTGTTTCCTAGTTGAACATGTGAGCATTAGGCATTAATCTAGAGATACCCATAGCATAGTACCTTATAGCAATAGTTCTATGATAGGTGTTATTATAATTAGTATTGGTATTATAGAAAGAGGAGTAAGAGTATCAGTGATGATGATCATTTGGAAGCAATAGTGCAAATAATTCGGGCAGTATAATTTTCGTACACAGTTGAGAGTTGTAAATAATTAGTGTATTAGTGTGCACCTTGAGTATTAGAGACTGTGAGTAGTATATGTATACTTGTGGATTAAATTATAATTTGTAGAGTGGAAACGAATTTTAAATTTTTAAAGAATTTTTGAGGAGATGAGATTTTATGTTATTAAATTTTGAGTATTCGAATTCAATTCAATAAACATAGTCAAGGCTATAAGGATTTTAAAGGTGATTAAATTTTTTGATATTGAGTATCTGATTTTGAGGAGTATATGCAATTATTTTTAAGTTGATCGATAAGTTAAACCTTGACGATTATTTCGAGGATTAACTTTATGGTAGATAAGAGATGAATATTAATATATGAGTAGATGATATACATGTGTAAGGATCTGATGACTTGAGTATAATTGAGATCTCACTACCAACTGACTTGGGTGTCAATCTAGGGTTGTATTAGAGAGAGCAGTACTTAGTATAGTATGTTGCAATTGATATGCACTTGAGTGATAAGAATAACTAGTATCAACTATTGTAGTAGGTAAGGAAGCTAGAAGTGAGTATGCTTGTAGTAAAGTGTGGTACCTAAAGAGATAGAGGTATCAAACTTTTCATGCATCATTTGACCTATGATTATGTTAGAAGATATTGCAAGTAATATGTTAGCAGGTTCTTTCTTTTCTTTCCTCATGTTCTTTTGTCTTCTGATTGATTGATACCTTAGTACCGTAGCTTGTATGCATGATTTCTTGTTATAATGTAGTTAGTAGTACCCCTGATACAGAGACTGCAATACCATGACAAAAGACACCATGATCATACATATTTCCCTTAGGTTGCATGTTGAATGGTTGTAGGTAAAATTCTCTTAGACTTTGATTGTTGAGGATTTAACTGTATTAAAGATTAACGAAGAGGTTATGACTTGACAAAGAGAGACAAGGTGCCTAAAAATTTTGAGGAAAAATATTAAATAAAGAGTTGGGAATTTAAGTTTTGTTAAATCATTGATTTTTAAGAAGATTATGAAATGATTGAATTTATCATTGAATTTGAGAAATTTAAGAAGGCCATCGATATATTTATTGGACTGCAAGTTGTGAACTTATATTTTGAATATTGTATTGGAGGTTCCATAAGTATTACATCGTTGCATATTATGGGAAAGAAAGAAAAAAAAAATTCGAGGGATAAGAACACAAATGGATTAGTGTTAAATTCAAATTTGGGACGAGATTCAATTTTTGAAATATGCACTGATTGGATTTCAATTAGAGGATTGAATATTAAATTCTTGTATTTCGTTATTAACTTAAAATTTTGGAGGATATTGTGATAAGAATGGGATTTGATTTATTTTTGAAGATTTTTAGGGATATGATATTTATAGAATTTTTGAAAGAATTTATTGTGAAATAACAAGATGGAGTAGTTCATGATTATATGATTTGAGGAATTTAATTTTGATGGTAATAAATACATAAATAAAATAATCGAGGATTTAAAAATTCGAGGATAAACATTGATTTAAATAAAGGGTCAAGAATTTAACATGACGGAATTTATGATGTATTAATTCCAGGAAGATTATGACATGATTAAATGGGTTATAAAAATTTGGAAAATTGGGGGATTATCAATATATTTAATTGATTGCAAGTTATGAATTTTAAAAATGTTATAATTGGATGTGGCATTGTTGGGTATTTTGAGGAAAGAGGAAATCGAGGAATAAAATCATTTATGGATTTATGTTTAAATTCAAATCTTGTGGGACAAGATTTCATTATATATATCTGTGCATTGATTAAATCAAATTTGAGGAGTGGATATTAAATTCCGAGTATTGAATTATTAACTAAAACTTTCAAGGAAATTTTTGATAGAAATGGACTTTGATTCTATTTCGAGGATTTTTTGGAATGAAATAATTTTAGAATTTTGAAATTTGTGAAAAGATATTGTGGATTATAACCTGATTTCATGGATGACAAATTTAAATTTGAGGGAATAATAATGTGTATGAATAAACGCTACTTTGAGGATTTTAATTTCGAGAACGAAATTCTTTTAAGGTGGGTAGACTTGTCACTACCACGTTCCGAAAACAGGGGTATTTTCGACTTTTTATAATATTTAATATTAGGGTATTTACAATTAATTTAATTGCAAGATAGTATTTAATTTAAATGATTATGTGATGTGTAATTAATTACTGTATTTTATTTAATATTTTTGCGCATTGCTTTTGCTTCGATATTTGGAGCACTATCTAGACTTTTGTCTTCCAACAAATTTCACCATCTTGCCCTAGACATGCCCGCCTTCCATTCTGCGATTTTTGCAACTCATAATTATGCTCTCTGTGCATTAATTCTAGCCGCACAAAAAATCGTCGCGGACGTTATTTTTAAATTCCTATTTTTGTATCGTTGTGCGTTCCAATTGAAATTGGGGACAATCTTGACCTATTTTTTGTGCGGCCCAAATTAGGGTAATATTCTGTTCTGAGTCTTCTTCATTATTGGTATTGATGACTTGACCTGATTTTGGCCCCAAGTACTCCTAATTAATTGTTGAACACAACTTGCATTTCTTTCTATTTAAATTGAGGATACCATTTTATCTGATTCTAAAATCTCAATTTAATTCCAGTGCCCTGTAAATTGAGCCCATACCGATCATACAGCGCCCCCTGACCCTACAAAACACCGGACCCCGAATCGCCCGCCAAATTTTTGTCATTTTATGTGTTTGTGCAATTTCCCAAATTTAAGGGGCTAAGTTGCAATTATTCAATTGTAGGTGTCATCACCCCATTGTCCAAGACCAAATGGAAAGATTATTTACTTGAGGACCAAATTGCATTTTTCCTACATGAATTAATTTCCCTCGTGTTCAATCTGAGCCACTCATTCTAGGGGTCAATCACAACCCTTCATTCACATCCTCTCTCCCTATTAAATGACATGTCCCATCAAACCCTAATCCCCAAGCAAGCCCCCACCTCCTCACAAGCCACCTCCCTCTCTCATACGTAGGTAATTCTTCTCCTTCTCCTTTCTTCTCCTTCTTTTCTTCTTCTTCTCTTTCCCTTCCTTCTTCTTCCTTATTGTTTTCTTTTTCATTGAAATTCTATTTGAATTCAAATAGTTAGGGCGGGGGGAATACTGTTCCTCAACTTCCCCCCATCATCCACTGTTCCCCGGCCCCTGTACTCAGACCTCCGGCGGCTCTCCCTCCTTCACCTCCGACTACATCCACTGCCATCTCCCCCTCCAGCCACCCTCACAACTCCGGCGGATCAGCCAAGCAGCCGACCCGCACGGCCTCCTCCGACCGGTGCTGCTCGACTCGGCAGGCGGCTGACTGCTCCAGCCCGTGCCGAGCGGCTGTGCACTGCCGCTCCGGCCAGTTCGACCATCCCGAGCCTCCGTGCCCGGCGACGCTAGACAACTCCGGCCTCCCTGCTGCTACACCGGCGCGGCCTGCTCCCTTCACCACCCTCCAGTCTCCACGGCGGCGCTGCCGATCTCCCTCACGATCACCCCCATCCTCCTCCTCCTGATCGGTCCGGCTGCTCCTCCCCTCCCGCTGCGACTGCACATCTCCGGCGGTCGACTCCCTCCGGCCATTTTCCGGCGACATCAGCCCTGTAAGTCCCTTTCCCCTCTCCCTCTTTCTTCTATATATATATATATATATATCTCTACATATATATATGTATATATATATATATGTATACATACATACGTATATACGTGAGTATATACATAATATATGTATATGTATATAGTCTTTAATTAATGTTTAATATATGTTAGTATGGTATATATATATATACCTTGTATAATGTATTGTGTGTGTATTCACTATAATGTTTAATAGTATATATAATATTGGTATACGTATAAAAATATATTTCGTATATACTTAATATTTTAATATAAATGGGAATACATGTATATATGTATATATATTTTGTAAATGTATGTATTAATGAATATGTAATGTATAGTATTTTTAATTAATGCTTTAAATATTTGAATATGTGTAGTATATAAATACATAGTAATGTTACTTAAAGATAGGTATATTATTTCTTTATTAATATTTAATTGTAAATTATAGTATGTAGAATTAATTATTAAGTATGTATAAATAAATGCATGTGAATAAGTATATTAATTATTTTTATTAAATTGTATAATTGAGTATTATCTAATTAATGTTTTAAATACATGAATATGTATAGCTTTTATTTAATTAATATTTAAACACTTAATGTATAGTGTATTATATATGAATGTATATAATTAGTGTATATATATATGTATAAGTATATATTTATTTTGTATATGTATATTTATGCATTTTATATATATACTTTGTATATTTTAATATAATTAGTATATGTATATGTATATACTAGTCTATGTATTTGTATATAATAATTAATGTATAGTTAATGTATGTATAATAAATGTGTATGTTAATGTATATATAATCTAATATATATGTATATGTATATATTTAATTATTGTATGAAAGTGTGGTATTAAATTTAACTAGTATAAATGCATATATTTTATGTGTATAATTATTTTGATATATATATATATGTATATATTTTGTATAAAACCTTAGCATATTTTTAATATATGTATACATATATTTTGTATATGTATTTAATTTGATGTATATATATTGTAAGTACATATGTTAATTAAGATGTATAAAATTATGTATCTAGCTATTAGGTGACCAGTATCCTACCTAGAGTAGTCCCAAATTCTGTATTTCTTCTGTGTGTTAGGGTAGTATCTGATGCAAGTGGTAATTGTGATATGTTTATAGGACTGTTGGTTCAACCAGGGGATACTCTGGAACAGGACATCCATAAATACCAGCTAAGGACCCAAGGCAAGTACATTCTCTGATAATTTCCAATTCTTGATAATTTCTATAAGTTCAAAATCATGAAATGTTACATCTGAATCATTGACACTGTGCTACACGGACTAGTATAGCTTGGATCTGCAGTCATGAGATATTACCTTGATTATCGTATTGACATTATACACGACATTGATATTGATATTAGACATTGATATTAGACATTATACATGATAGACTTGACTTTCTCGTGTATCGTGACGTGTCATGATTGGATCCACAGTACTAGTTGGGGCGGGGAAATTGCTAGTGAGAGATGTGATCAAATACCCATTGTATAATTAAAATATTATTGGTGTTAATCATACCCCCACGTATGATTAGCCAGACTGTAGCAATCGTACATGTTCCCAAGCCGATCACATTTCGAAACTACTATTTCAAAACACTTAGAATAGATTACAGTTCCCTATTTTAAATCATATACTACATCACCCGTATATGATACTGTTCCTTGTTCTTTTCATTTTCATACATGCACTGACTGTATAATATTGCCCATTGCCTGTCTCTTTACATTGCATGTCTCTCTATTCAATTGCCATTGCATTTATTCCACTGTCTTCTCAGTAGCTAGCATGACATGTTTTATTGTATTATAGACATTATCAATTAATGGAACTGTTATTTGAGATTGTGCTTTGCTCCTTCCTAACTGGAAATATTTTTCTAGACTATGCCTTAGAGGACCGCTGTCCGACACTTTATGGACCAGATGGTGAGTAGCTGCAGACTTGGTAGTTTAGTTGTGAGTCCGGAAGGTCTAGCCGAAATTTACTATTTTTAGTTAGTTCTTTAGTAGACTAGTTGGTACCGGATTTGTCTCCGGCATTTTGATGATTCTTGGATATTGTTGAGTTAGAATATTACTTGTTGACTCGTGTTGTGTTTAATTTTAATTTCTATTTCGAAATCTTATCGTGCTGTAATCCTGTGATTGAGTATGTGTTCATCTTATTTGTGTCATCCGTGCCTCCTAATGGAGATTGGATGCTTGTGTGACAGTAGTTAGATAGTATCAAGACCTTGACAGCGTTCTACCGCCGATGTTGCGGCGTAGGCTGGACGTACCCACGCACTCGTGCCCCTAAACCGGGTGCGGGTCGTGACACAGAAAATAGAGAATCAAGAACAAAAATGACTGAGTAACAAAATACTCAAGAGAAATCTTCTGGCATCACTTCGTACTTTGGTATTTGTACTGCTCAAATTTTTTCTCCTGTCCCGTATACCTCGGGGTAGATCTCCTCTACTATACATGGAGACATAATCCGGATCCAGGTCCTCAAGGGACATAGCAAGGTACAAAATAACTCAAGCCAAATAAATGCAGTATATAAATAAATATCAATAGGGCAAACTATGTTACCAACTATGTGATATGCATGTGAGAGCATCACTAGTACTCAGGCTGAGACCACTACAAGTTCTGTGTCGGGGAGCTTGTAGCAGTGATATCATGTTGTGGGCCTAGCTCTGATGTAGAGGCTACGATATCGTAATAATAAATATATATATATATATATATATATATATATATATAATCAGCCTGTAGCCTATGTGTCTCTCCCCACCCAATATAATCACACGTCTCATGTCCATAACACGCAAGATCATGACCTCTAACTATTATAGTGAGTCATAATAATATCTATGTATAATGCAAGACTATGGCACAAATTCTGTAAGCCTATAGAGAATCACCATGAATAACTTACTAAAGATTTTGTTTCATAAATAGTGTTAGGTGTCATATGGTATGACGTACTTGGTAAAGCAAGCACGTTAAATATAGAGGATTGTGATATCAACTCTCTAAGTAATGTTACACGACTCCACGTACAACGTCGACACCTAAATATTATTCGGACATTAAGCAATTTCTCATGATCCTAGGTTGAACAAATATATCACAAAAATAAATTAAGAAAATAATATGAAAGCAAGTACTACAAGTTTGGCAAGGTACAATTGCCTGGGTTGTAACAGCGAGATCTTTAGGTACATTTTTAGATGTTGAAATAAACATTACCATCATTCTCAGAATATATGAAATAGATAGGATTGCCTACCCATAAGTCCAATTTGGACACAGGGGCAAAATTGACAGTTTTTGGTCAAAGTAGGGTCCACCAGTGGCCCATTTTGCACCAAAAAATATGCCAGAGACAAAGTTCTCTAAATTTATCAAACATACTGTCTACGAGTCCAAAACGATGATATGAACCAAACAAAATTTTTAGAACTGGATTCCGATGAGCCGATCATAAAATCACCTGTCAAGTGGAGCCGTGGGGCCCACGATACGGGATTTCGTCAACGTTCTCAGAATCGAACCAAACCTGGGTCACAGGACTAGCGTAACGCTACGAATCTGATGGCACAATTTTTATTACGAAATGACAAGAACACATGAAGTTACGAGTTTCAGAACATGCCGATACGGGACAATTTCGACGGATACGCGTTGATTCTGGTGTGCACGCACATCCAAATTAACTTCCGCAAAATCTCACACGTCTGCATTTACGATACGGTCCTTTCGATATAATTTGCACATGATGAAGTCACCTAATTTAGCGGGACGCATCTAGTTTCAAAAAATTTGGGTTTTAAAAACCAAGTTTTTGGTCAACTTCACCCGCGAATAAAACATAAATTACAGCACAATAAAATAAACTAATTACAGGATTTAAAACCTGGTTATATTGTCTAATTTACTGTTCAAGTTAATTTTAGAATTATTAAATAGGTTGGACGTAAAACGGTTGTGAACTTGTGAGTTTGGGACAGTTGCTGAAGTTAAAAATTGGGATATTTTTTCAGTTTTTGTGTCGCGGTTTGCATCGACACAGGATACGATACCTCAATCTAATTGCACAGGGTTCGAGAGGGTCACACAGCAAATATGTCACAATAGGCCATTCAAAAATTGATGCGAGAAGGAGGAAGTAAACTCACTCAGAACAGGGAGTCAAAATCGACTGTACTGCACGCACGGGGTGGCGCGACGGTGCAGGTCGACGGCGGCTGCTCGGTCGTCAGCGGGTCATCGGCGCCATCATCGGGGTGGCAATAGGGAGCTCAGGGTTGTTGGAGGTTGTCGATGAAGGAGAGAAGTGGCAGTGGATGGTGGTTGAGATGGTGAAGATGGTGGGGATGATCGACTTAAGTAGGAGAAGGGTGGCCGACGGTTACGGAAAGGTAGACCGGAGGAGTTAAAGGGTCGGGTTCAGATACGGGTTTGTGGGTTCGGGTCGGGTCGGGTTTAGATCCGACCCATTAGGATTGGGCTCGGTTTATTTTGGTTTGGTTCGGTTCGGTTCAGGTTGGTTCATGTTGGTTTAGTTTGGTTTACTTAAAAATAATATTTTTTGAGCCCAATAAATTCCAGAAAAATTATACTATATCTAATTATTTATTTTACACTCAAAAATATAATTTTTATAATATTATAATTTTTAATTTAATACATACAAATAATGATCTTAGAAGAACATTTATTTTAAATATTTAATAATCACAGAAAAATCCCAAAAAGAATTGCGTTCTCACAATTAAAAAAATAAAACATAATCGGTCAGAAGAGATGACGCGGTTGCAAGATATATTTGAAGCACGACACAAAGGATAAGGAATCATCAACAAGGAGAAATCGAGAGTAAGGGTGAGGGTTAAAAGGAACACGTAGGGAAGAAATAAAAATATTTCCCTAGGCAATAAGAGATAAGTAATTCAAGAGTAAAGGAATATGGTTAGAGCAAGGATCAACTACAGCCTATGAAAATATGGGTACCAATTACTAATCTAGACTAACAAGTTCATGCTAACATAATACTAGGCTTAGGTTAGGAAAATGATCTAACCGGCACGTGCTAAAGAATTACTAGGAATAGATAGCTATGCTAAAACTCAAATCTTACTCATATTTGCTACTCCTCGAGTCTGTGCCTCCTCCAATGTCATCGCAAAAGTATATCCACGTCCTTGCGGTGGTGCCCTCTGCTGTTGCTGGGCCTGCTGGTAGAGTGCTACTCGTGGTGCCAAGGGTGACCTTGGTTGATATTCTCCCGGTACTGGTAAAGCTTGTCGGTTTACCATCAGTATTTCTCTTCGATGGTTTGTACAATTTTTCGCTGAATGTTCTCTAAATCCGCAAGCTAAACATAATCTCAATCTGCGTCGGCATTCCTTGGTGATATGGCCTACTTTGCCACAATAGTAACAAGTAGGAAGGATTAGGGATTGTGATACTGCCCTCTGTGGTAGATTCATCTGTGGTCGCTTTGCAGCTCTTTCCTGCTGTGCTCGGTCTAGTGCTAATGTATGCGGGCGCTTCTGGCTGGACTCTCTCCTGGTGACGCACTCATGGGTCATGTTGTAGCAAGGACGTCCGTGTATGATGTAGTTACAACAGAGCTGATTAATTTCTGCAGCTCAAAGCTAAGTCAGTTATAGAACTTCTCCGTTTGGCTTTGCTGGGCCTGCTGTTGGGCTTGCATTATTGCGTAGAATAATTAAAACATCTATTTTCTGTCCATAGGCTGTCTTGGTAAAAAAGTAAACATCGGTGGAGTAAACTGCCACGATGGTGGAATATCGTTTCGCTGGAACCTCGAGGCAAGCTGATCTACTTAATTGCTTTATTGAGTTGATTGACCTTCACCCACTAATGTTACTTCATTGTCGTAGGTGATAACTGTAACTTGTGGTATTTCTGTGAGAGTTTCGTTGCTTGCTTGTGGATCCATTACTCTGCATCCAAAATAAACTATAAAATGCATACAGGGGAACCAAGGCAGGATGCAAGTCAAAAAATTATTTTGAAGTCGATATAGAGGTCAAGAACGAATCAATCAAGTGGATGAGATCTAATAATTTATCCTATCCTTATCGCAAGATTGCTCAGTTCCTTAGTTGAAACCAAAGCAACATTATCTTAGACCATAGTCGTTGACCTTAGTCGTTGACCTGCATGGGCCACCACAAAAACCATATCACGCCTCAGTTCCAAAATACCAAGGGACTAGCCACGTGGCAATGGCCAGCAGCACACTTCAATGGGCAAACCCAATTTATTGGACCCGTTAGAGTATACTTAAGCTGTAAAATAATCTAATGGTCTACCATATATGTTACAGTCTAATTCTAATCACATCCACAGAAGATAAACACAAATCAAATATCAGAATAATCAAGATGAATATAAACCAACAAGTCTCAATAAAAAGTCTCGGGGAACAACCCGATAATGAGTTTAATACAGAAATTCACAAGACAGGAAATAGAGTATCAAGAACAAAAATAACTGAGTAACAAAATACTCAGAAGAAATCTTCTGGCATCACTTCATCCTCTGGTGCTGGTACTGCTCTAATGTCTGCTCCTGTCCCATATACCTCGGGGTAGATCTCCTCTGCTATACCTGGGGACATAATCCGGATCCAGGTCTTCAGGGGACATAGCAAGGTACAAAATAACTCAAGCCAAATAAATACAGTATATAAATAAATATCAACAGGGCAAACTATGTAACCAGCTATGTGATATGCAAGTAAGAGCATCACTAGTACTCAGGCTAAGACCACTACAAGCTTTGTGTCGGAAAGCCTGTACCAGTGATATCATGTAGTGGGCCTAGCTCTGATATAGAGTCTACGACACCGTAATAATAAATATATATATATATAATCAGCCTATAGCCTGTGTGTCTCTCCCCACCCAATGTAATCACATATCTCATTTCCACGATGTCTCATGTCCATAACACATAAGATCATGACCTTAAACTATTACAATGAGTCATAATGATATCTATGTATATTGGAAGACTATGGCACGAATCCTGTAAGCCTATACAGAATCACCATGAATAACTCAGGAAAGATTCTGTCTTATAAATAGTGTCAGGTGTCCTATGGTATGACGTACTTGGTAAAGCAAGCATGTAAAATATAGAGGATCGTGATATCAACTCTCTTAGTGACGTTACACGACTCCACGTACGGCGTCGACACTCGAATATTATTCGGACTTTAAGCAATGTCTCACGGTCCTAGGTTGAACAGATACATCACAGAAATAAATCAAGAAAATAATATGAAAGCAAGTACCGCAAGTTTGACAAGGTATACTTGCTTGGGTCTGAATTTCTTCAATTGCTCCGGTAACAATGAGATCTTCAGGTACGTCTCCGGATGCTGAAATAAATATTACCATCATTCTCAAAAGATATAAAATAGCTAGGATTGGCTACCCATAAGTCCAATTTGAACACATGGGAAAAATTGACAATTTCTAGTCAAAACGGGGTTCACATGTGGCCCACTTCGTACCAAAAAATGTGCCAGAGACAAAATTCTCCAAATTTATAAAACTTAGTATCTATAAGTCCAGAACGATAATATGTACCCAACATAATATCCAAAACTGGATTCCGATGAGCCGATCACAAAATTACCCGTCAATTGGAGCCTTGGGGCCCACGATATTGGATTTCGTCAATGTTCTCAGAATCGAACCAAACTTGGGTCATATGACCAGCGTAATGCTACGAATCCGATGTTGTAAGTTTTGTTATGAAATGACAAGCATACACAAAGTTAAAACGAGTTCCAGAACAGATCTGATACGGAACAATTTCGACGGATACGCGTTGATTCCGGTGTGTACGCACATCCAAATCAACTTTTACGAAATATCACACGTCCACATTGACGATACACTCCTTTCGGTATAATTCGCATACGACGAAGTTGCCTCATTTAGCGGGACGCACCCTGTTTCATAAAATTCGGGTTTTAAAAACCAAGATTTTGGTGAACTTCACCCGCGAATAAAACACAAATTACAGCACAATAAAATAAACTAATTACAGGGTTTAAAACTTGGTTATATTGTCTAATTTATTGTTCAAGTTAATTTTAGAATTATTAAACAGGTTGGACATAAAACGACTATGAACTTGTGAGTTCGGGACAGTTACTAAAGTCCAAAATTGGGATATTTTTTTCTGTTTTTGCGTCACGGTTTGCGATCGATACAGGATACGATACCCCAATCTAATTACACATGGTTCGAGAGGGTCACACAATGAACATGTCGCAATAGACCGTTCAAAAATTGACACGACGAAGAGAAAGTAAACTCACTCGGAACAGGGAGTCAGAATCGATTATACTGCATGTGCATGGGGCGACGCAACGGTGCACGTCGACGGCGGTTGCTCGGTCGTCGGCGGGTCATCGGCGTCGTCGTCGGGGTGGTAGTGGGGAGCTCGGGGTCGTCGGAGGTCATCGCCGGAGGGGTGAAGTGGCGGTGGCTGGTGGTTGAGATGGTGAAGGTGGTGGGGATGATCAGCTTAAATAGGAGGAGGGTGGATGGCGGTTACGGGAAGGTGGACCGGAGGGGTTAACGGTTCGGGTACGGGTTAGCGGGTTCGGGTCGAGTCAAGTTTAGATCCGACCCCCTGGGGTTGGGCTTAGTTTATTTTGGTTTGGTTTGGTTTGGTTTGGTTTGGTTTGGTTCGGTTCAGGTTGGTTCAGGTTGGTTTAGTCTGGTTTACTTAAAAATAATATTTTTAGGTGTTTAAAAATATTTTTTGAGCCCAATAAATTCCAAAAAAATTACACTATATCTAATTATTTATTTTACACTCAAAAATATAATTTTTATAATTTTTTAATGTTTAATTTAATACATAAAAATAATTATCCCAGAAGAATATTTATTTGAAATATTTAAAAATCACAAAAAAATTCAAAAAAAATTATATTTTAATTAAAAAAATCTGGGTGTTTATAGAGAGAGATGATACTAAATGAGGTTACGAGACTTTACAATATTGTAAACCATACTATTAGATAAAGTACACAAAGAGAACACAAGAAATCCTTAGAGATACACCAAATAAGATATGATAAACTCAACTTCTCTTTTTTTTTTCTCTCAACCTATTAGTGGTTATCCAACACTTATCTTTGAGTATAATTAATCTCTCACAAATAGAACCCTAATCCCCTTTATATAACATGTCATGTGTCTATACATAGAAATCTAATCCTAAATAAGGTTGACATAAAGAAACTCATTGACTAGGTAGGAGTAGGACTTTGCTCCAATTCTATTACTATATCAAGATTACTAATATAAGCCAATCCTAACAATTATACCACATTGGATCATATTCATCATCCAAGTAAACAAATATCTACGACCTCTAGCTTACAGTCTTCAAAAAATAGTCTCGATCTTAAGAACCACCATTCTCTCTTGGGCACCAATCACCTAGTCACAATATTCTTTGGATTCGAGCCAGGCTCGAATTCGCACTTCATCTCTGCTACACTGCCCATGCTAGAGTATTACGAAATAACCACAGTTATACCTGGATCAATAAAATTGACTCAATTTTCTCAAGTTATGGAATGTTGACTAACTACAAACGAACCACCCCCGAATATCTAACCCTATCACTATAGAAATTATAAGAGCATCACCTTCAACAATATCTACTACATAAATATTATCGTACCTCATGAGCATAGACATTTAACGATATCCAGAGGCTGTTGAGTAAAACAGATGGGAAAGTCATTGGTGAATTCATGGCATCAGCCCCTCTTGTTGTTTGTGAAACAACCTACCTCGAAGATGTTGCAAGGTTCAATAAAGAATAGTTGCTTGCATTTTGAAAATTTTAGGAATCTAATAAAATATCTGAATATGTATTCAATGATTGCAGATTACTGCAAGCGCGCGATGGCGCCACTGCCTTGCAGCGGCGGCTGCTGATGCTGCTGCCACAGTTGTGTGCACGGCCAGGGAGGCGGAGTAGCGTTGGCTGCGCGGTGGAGGCGAGGTGGAGTACAGCATTGGGGGCGCATGGGTGGCGCTACTGCAGTGAGGCTCGGCTGTACGGGTGGGCACCGACGCCGCGAGTGCGGGTGTCATCGCCAGTGCGGTGGCGGCGGGCTCCAGGCATAGTGGAGGCCGGTGGTGGTGGCGATGGAGGGGGAGTGAGATGCTGGTGTTGTCCTGCTCGAGGGGGGCTCGATAGATGGGTTACAGAAGAAAAATATGAACAAAGGAGAAATGAGCGGGCGGGTGGTGTATTTTCAATAGAGGTTGGAGTTCGTTGCCAAGAAGAAGATGAGATGTAGGGTTGATGAGTGGGGTCCTGAGGTTTTCATAAGCTCGTGGAGTTTGGTTTTGCAAATTTCAGGAAAGGAATCGGCCAAAAATTTGGATTCCATAATAAGAAGATTGGTTGGTTTTAATATGAATAAAATAGAAATTTATTAGGACAATAAGAATGGAAAGAACTTTATTAGAAATTGATTATGAACTGATTGAAATTTTATTAGGAAGATTTGTATTTCAAATCAAAGAAGAAGGGCTCGGGTTTGTTGAGTATATACTTATATAAGTAACATGCATATATACATAACTAAATACCAATAATATAAATATAGCCATGAGGAAAAAAAGAGTTTCTACAGATTGATTTATAAAATGGCACAACCAATAAAATTGTCATATAGAAGAGAATTCTAGTATATTCAAAATTTAAAATTTGAAAATTTCAGAGGATTTACATTCTATCCAACTTATAAAAAATTTGACCTCGAAAATTTAAAATAAGCTTGGTAGAGAAGAATAAGAGAGTTAACTACAAAAGAAAGTTAATTATGACTTGTTGTATCGGATTTCTCGAAAGGATAGAAGACATGGTTTAATGGTATCCTATTCTAAGAGTAAGGGTACACCTGGTTCAAGATACTATCCAACTTAGAAATTTAGTTGGCAGTGAAAACTCCAGTCATGATCCTGTTTACAAGGTTTATAGAAAGATCTAATTCCAAGAAAAAATACGAGAATATTAGGCACTTCAGACCATAGTCACGGACTCTCAAAAAAAGCCTAAGTACTATCATAGCGTTATTGGGTCAAAAAATTATAAGAGAAATTATTATCAACTCAATATTTCTCTTATCTAGGTCATGTTTTCAATAAGATAGTAGAATAACTTAGTCATATATCACTGGGACAAGGTGGCACAAAGGGATTTGATCATCACATGTCATGGATGACAAAGAGGCAAGATAGAGACAATTAATCACAAAAAAGGAGAATAATAATAAGTTCATGAAGTATTTTCATATGATAAAATTTCGAAGGAGGGCACTATTAGGTAGGCATATGGAGAACCCCACGCTACTCACGATCGCCTGTACGGCTTCTCGGTCATCGTGCGTTAGCCCCCGACACACCATCATCTTCTCTAACACTCGTGACGAACGGTGTCCACGATTTGAAGACGATCCCGTAGTGACGCATATGGATGAGAAGTCAGAATTTTGCGTTTGTTGTAGCAACTTTACAGGTAATTCCTGGACAATCCAACCGTTGAAACAACGATCCGAAACTTCCATCGCAATCTCGATATATTGAACTACCTTCCCTCTAGTTTTATCCGTTAATTCGATCGTTTGATAGATCAAAACTAGCCTCCAAGTTGCGCATTTAAACTAAATTTATTTTTACAATTTCATAGAGCCAACTTTATGGACTGGTTTCTCCCTCGTCCAGCTATCATTTTGCGATCCATCTTCGCAAGTTCGGACACAATCTAACCCTCTTTCAAACACTTCAAATAGATTTATTTATTTATTTTGATTTTAATTCCAAGATATTTTTAATTTAAAAATCACATAAAAATTAATTTTCAAAAATAGAAAATTTTGTGATACAGAGTTGGACCCATCAAACCGGACAACCTCTTCATGTACCAATTGTATCAAATGATGCGTATGGTATTTTTTGACATATGGACTTTGGCGAAATTCAAATTGATCACGTGTGCGCGACGAATTTGATCCGTATCCGTCGAAAGTCACTGTATCACAATTTTTTGAAATTTCTCAATTGCTTTGTGCACACTCATCATTTCATAACGAAACTTGTGCCATTGGTCTCAATGAGTTATGCTGGTCCTGTGACCCAAGTTTGGTTTGATTCTGAAAATGTTGACCAGAATACTGTTTTTTGGGCCTCGTGGTCCGACTCAACGGATGATTTGGTGATCAGCTCATCGGAATCCAATTCTGGATATACCGTTGAGTTTGTATCATCATTCTGGGCTCATTAGACATTATCAGGTTTGCTAAATTTGGAGCAATTTAACCATGGCATATTTTTTGATACAAAGTGGGGCCACTAGTGGACTCCACTTTGACCCAAAACTGTCATTTTGTCCATGTGTTCAAATTGGACTTACGGATAGACTTTTCTGACTATCTCACTCATTTCGAACAAGTTGGTAATATTTATTTCAGCATCCAAAGACGTTTGTTGTGCTCCTGTATTTTTACTTCCGTTGATTTGTCGTATTTGTTGCATGGATGCTGCGTTAACATCATTCAAGATACAAGCAAGTATACCATGCCACTCATGTTACATTTTTTAAATAATGCAACTACATTTACATTATTTCTGGTTTAACGATATTTCGCATCCAAGGATAACTTGGATGTAGTCGGCATTGGCTGATTACCCGTGACTTAGTTTTAGAGTACAAATTCCTTATTTGAGAGATGCCCAATCTCTCGTATGCCCTTGACACATATATGACACGAAGAGTTTTATGTGTGGATGCAGACTCTTGTACTAGATGATCACTAATACGATTAAGATGTGTGATGACAACATATAGATACTGTGATCTTGACTCAGGAGTAGGAGCTGGACATGTCATGGTGTATAACAGATACAATATCATTAAGTAGAGAGAAAACTCATTAGATGTATGAGCTATGTACACATTTTTCTTGTAACCTGCCGTATAACTTCGCCAGAGTACTGGGTATGTTGACCTTAGATTTATTACTATGAGAGAGGACCTCTGGCGTCCACGACACTATACTAGATTTAGCCCTCTGTTTCTCCCAAAAAATTATGTCGATCCTATTTAGCCTACAACTCATGCATCGAACGTAATTTTTATTACATTTACACTTAGTTTGGTAGTCACTTCCCAGTCCCAAAATACCGAGGGACTAGACACGTGGCAATGGCCAGCAGCACACACCGATGGATAAACCCAATTTAATGGATCCATCGGGGCATAGTTAAGCTGTAATACAACAATAAGGGTCTAGATATACTAATCTCATCCACAAAAATGAATATAACAATATCAGAATCAATAAACAAGATCAATAACAATAAACCACAATCTCGAGAAATAACCTGATAATGAGTCTGATACATCTGTCAAGATACAAGAATAAAGCTAACCACAGCAAACACTGAGTATGGAACAGTATATACTCAGAAGATACCCTCAGGGATCACTCGTCTACTGGATCTGGTACTGCTCCAGTGCCTGCTCCTGCTTCTGCTCCTGCATACCTCGGGATAGATCTCGTCTACAAATCCTGGGGACATAATCCGGATCCAGGTCCTCAGGGGACATAGCAAGGTACAAAATAACTCAAGCCAAACTAAATACAGTACAGCAATAAATAAAATGAATAGGGTAAGTATGTAACCATCTATATGAAATGCAAGTGAGAGCATCACTAGTACTCAGGATGAGACCACTATAACCCCTGTGTCGGGGATCCGGTAGCAGTAATAACAAGTAATGTGTCTAGCTCTACTCGAGAGTCTACGACCTCATAATAGTAGTAGGTATATATAACATGTAAGGTGCCTAGCTCTACTGGAGAGTCTGCGACCTCACAATAGTAGTAGATATATATAAAACAGCCTATAGCCTGTGTGTCTCTCCCCACCCAATGTAACCACGCATCTCATGTCCACAACGTCTCATGCACATGTCACGCACGATCATAGCTAATGCAACAAGTCATATAGTATCTATGAATATAATGTCTATGTCATAAACCTGTATCCTATACAGAATTACCATGAATATCTCAGAAAGATTCTGTCTCATGAATAGTGTCAAGTGTCCTAGGTTATGATGTACTTGATAAGACAAGTACGAGAATGTAAAGGGTCACGAATGTCCATCTCTAGGTGACGTTACTTAACTCTGCATACAGTGTTGGCACCCGACTATTAATCAGACGCTAAGTAAGTCACACGGTCCAAGGTCAAGCATGCACAACAGATAAATAAAGCAAGAAAATATGTAACAAGAACAGCAAAGTTTGGCAAGGTACACTTGCTTGGGGTTTGAATACCGACAGTTGTCCCTGTATCAGTGGATCCTGTAAGTACTCCTCCAAAAACTGTAATAAAAATCACCAACAGTCTCAAAAAATATCAAATAGCTAGAAACGTCTGTCCTTACGTCTAATTTGGACACAGGAGCAAATACAACATTTTCGGGTCAAAGCGGGGTCCACATGTGGCCCACTTTGCACCGAAAAATGTGTCAGGGTCAAAAGTCTCCAAATTTGTCCAACTTAGTGTCAACAAGTCAAGAACGATGATACGAACCCAACGGAACTTCCAGAACTGGATTCCGATTAGCCAATCACAAAATCGCCCGTCAAGTGGAGCCTGTAGGGCCCACGATACGCGATTTTGTCAACGTTCTCAGAATCGAACCAAACATGGGTCACAGGACTAGCGTATTGCTATGATTCCGATGGTGCAAGTTTCGTTTTGATCCGACGTGTGTAGACAAAGTTACAGTGTGATCTAGAATAGGCGGATACGGGACGTTGTCGGCGGATACGCGTTGATTCCGGTGTGCACGCACATCCAAATCAACTTCTGCGAAATCCCGCACGTCCGTATCAACGACGTACACGTTTCGGTAAAGACTGCGTATGACCAAGTCGTCCCATTTGGCGGGATGCACTCAGTTCTGGGGTAAAATAAGGCGTTGGTTTTCCTATTTTTGATCGCGGTGTGCGATCGCCACAGGACGCGACGCACCGAGCGAGTTGCACGGGCATCGAGGGGGTTATACAGTCTACACGACTCAACTGACGGAACAGGAAATGGAATCACGAGGAGAAAGAACGGGTTACCTGAATAGGGCTCCGTGAAGTCTGAATTACTCGTGTCCGCGTCGTCTCGACACGAGCTGAGTCGTGTCTGGGCCGTGTCCGCTGTGTCCTAGTTCGAGTCTAGTGTTCTGCTATGTTCGTGTCAGCGGGGACGCTGCTGTGTCAGGGTCACCGGTGGGTGGATCTGTTCTGTCTGGTCGGAGCGGGCCGGAGAGCTGCTGTACGATCGGGCGGTGGGGAAGCACGAGCCGGCGGTTGGGAGAAGAGTCTGGCCGGTCGGGCTGCTCAGCCGCGGGGGAGAAGCTGTGCACCGACCGGAGTCGAGTACAGCAGCGAAATTGGGGGATGTGCTGGCCGAAGTCGGAGCGGACACGGGCGGCGCCGCCGGAGTCAGGCCGGAGGGGGTCAGGGAAAGGGGGTGGCGGCCAGGGTTAGGGTTAGGTTTAGGTTTAGGGATTTTTGTTTTCTTCTCTTTATTTTTGTAGAGAAAACTAGGAAAATATGTATTTATACATGCAAAAATTTGGGCTCGGGTTTGACCTAGGATTTGGGCTGGGTCAACGATCCTTGGGCTTGGCTTCGGCTCTCATGGGGATGTTGGGTGTTTGGCACGAATTTAATTAGGTTTAATTCTACATGGGTTTGTAGGACTTTAAAACTGTTTTCGGAGTCCAATAAATTCGCAAAAAATTATCCTATGTCCGATTTTCTATTTTACACCATAAAATATTATTTCTATAATATTTTAATATTAATTAACATTATTTAAAAATCTTTTAATCACAAAAATACCTTAGTTTTAAATTCCAGAAAATACAGAAAATTGTGAGAAAAAATGTTTTAAAAATTTTTGAAAAAAATAGGGGGTTTACAATCTACCCAACTTATAAAAATTTTGTCCTCGAAATTAAAATTAAGTCACGGTAGAAAGTCAAGGATGGTATAAGATTTGCATTGTTTAAAATGCAAGGCCGGATTTAAAGGAGTGGGCGATGTTGCGCGTTGCACATCCCAAAAAATGATGGAAAAATCCGCATGAGCGAAAAAAGTTCTTCATGTGTCATATCCAATAGGGTGGACACCTACATGCTCTTTTGCATAAAAGCGCCCAACAATTAAAAAATTGCACAAGATGGAAATGGAGGATGGGCATGTCTAGGACAAGGATGTAGAATTTGTAGGAAGGCAGTGACTAGGGAAGTACTCCAATTATTAAAGCAATGGTAAGGTGTGCCAAGTGAGACCATGTTGTAAAACTAAATAAAATATCGTGTTCTATTTAAGTGGATTCGAGCTAGCCTCAGTCTCACTATCTAAGCCAAGTAGGTCTAATTCTTAGGTGAGGGGGTTTCACAATCCAGCCAACTTAAAACAATGTCGTCTTCAAAATTAAAATAAGGCATAATCTGTTAATCCTTCATATACATAAGGCAAGTTAATCGCAATCTCCTAGCGATAATTAAAATCCTAATCGTATCCATTGCAATCACTTCAAGGTTAAGATGTCCACTGTTCCAATCAAAATTCAACCTATAGTTATCTCTTCTCACTTGTTCCAAATTATCCATATCCAAATTTAAATTAAATCCATATAACATCTTCAAGATTTAAATACACATATAAATTTTACCTCACGATCTCCAATTTTCATAATCTTCTCTAGAAGTGATTCGAGTCCAATATTATTTATATTTTCACTTATAAATTTTTGTATGCTTCAACTTTTTAAATTCTATTCATATCCTCAATATTTCAAATAGGTAGTCCATCTATCAAATTTTAATTCTTTATTCAAATCATCAAATTAAAAAATAATTTAAATGCAGTCCTCCAATGTTCCAGTCTGAAATTCTATATTTATCCTCTAAATTCAAATTGATGATTTTTTCTTCATTATTCAAAATTTAAATCACGTACCTAAGGTATAAATATTGGGTCCTCAATATCAAAATTTTAAAATTCATTAATCCTCATCATCTTGGTCATTCTTCTAAAATTATCAAAATTAAAATGGCATGAACCTCTCCCAATCTAATCTTACTCGATCATAATCTAAAAGAAATTCCTCTCGAGTTGACAATGCACTGCTACCCAACTTAGAATTTACCCATCTATCACATAAGGCTATATATTTTAAGAAAAATATTTCTTAATTCATTTACTCATGTCATTCAATCCTCAAAACTTCAATGCCGATTATACCATATATGATATGTCCTTAATTACGAAAGAATAATCCTCAAGTATGTGATCGGCCTATGGGGTATATCTAGTATTCTCTGTGTATCAATTTATACCAAGCACGAGGTTTCGTCTTTCTGAAATAAGGAAAGACGGAGACCAATAATAAAAAGTTCAAGGGCAACGTAATAGAATATAAGTATCGGGATCAAGGCGTTTAAAGAATTCAAATGGGAATTGTCAAAGCAGTTGTAGATTGAAATCCTATTTTGGTAATCCTTTGTTCGCCTGCTCGTATTAGTACAATTATGTAACCGATACGATATGTCAGACATGTCTAGGGCAAGTATATTCGTCTACTAATCACTACATATCTCAATCCACGTAAAGTAGCATTACGAAGGGCGAATCAAGCGCACTAAAGTTAGCTAGACCTTAATACACCGATTCTAAAATGTATTATTGTGGGCCTCCCCAATAATACATATGTCATGAACAAGCTTGATAAAGAATAAGCTAGCAAAACTAGGCTATAAAATAGCAGCATAAGTCAAGGTAGTATATAAAATATAAATGTGCTAGATCATGATGAAAGAAGTCACAACATATTTCGAGTCCACAAGAAGTTAAGATTGTCTAAGTTATCATACAACGTCATTGTCTAAGTCTCTAATCGACCAATTAGGGCATGGGCCTTTAAATGCTATCGTCTGAGTAAACACTGTCATCTTACGCAAGTCTAAAGTTGTGGCATCCTATTATACTTCATCAATAGGTCAATAGGGCTATGTGATACTATGTTGTGAGGCATACTACCCAACTTATAAAAGAATTAAACTAATACTGTGACAGTCTTAGGAGGATCCTACAAAATAACCTTGCACATGTAAATAAAATAAAACTCTTATTAGGGTCTCCTATTGCATTATATAGGTAAGGGTCACCTTAAGTCTTAATCATAGTGCTCATAGAACATGTGTCAATAGCGAGAATGGAAATGTTACTAGTCTCCAGGGAAAGGGAATATAACTTGTATCGAGGTGGGGGTACAAATTAAGTGATTTAACACTAAGGAAAAATTATCGGGTCACAATCTACAAGATTAACTCAAACTTATCGAACTCTAATTACCAAGCACAAAATTTTCAAATCCAAGACTACAGCTATAATCCTAGCAACTATGGGTCCTTAACAAGGAATAAAATTACTTGGCCTACTATCCGAAGTGTCAGGTGGCACGAATTGAAAGACGGAGAAAAGAAGAACATATTTTAGTCATTGCGCATTAGCGAACGTTAAGGTCGCAGATGAACAACATATGAAATTAAAATAGGGGGCTCTAGATAGCATCATGGTTTCCTAAGGTGGAGGTGGCGAGCAATTCTCCGTGTTTGAGGTATGATCTCATAGGGAATGTCATACTCGTTGCTCTAGGCTTCCTGAGGTACTGTCTGCTAATGTCACGACAAGAACCTATATCCTAACACTATCTCCCTATGCACATTAGGTTCAGTCCTAACATTTGATCTCGGATTTCTATTGGTTCCTCGAGACTGGGGTCAAACATTAGGGTCAAATCTTTAACTAGCTCTTAGTAGTGCCTATACTACTCTTAGGTCATTAATGACTATAACAAGAATTAATGGTAAATTTATTCTATAGGTGAGGGACTCTAGGGTTCATTAAGCGTTCTACTTAGGGGTGTGTCAATATCCTAGCTGTACTCTTAATAGGAATGTTACCCTACTTATATTCTATCAATAGGAACTTCTATATTCTAAGAGAAAGCTACACTCAAGGAACTAATGAGAAGGCACATGAATCAAGCAGGATACAATTATTCAACGGAATAGATTGGAAGGAGGATGAGTCATAGTCAGTTGTGGATGAGATCTCCTATACTCTAATCCTAGGTGCAGGCTTGCTCGGTCCCTAAGTTGAAATCGAAAGATTTAGTCGAAGACCTGCATGGGCCACCACAAAAACCATGTCACGCCCCAGTCCCAAAATACCGAGGGACTAGACACGTGGCAATGGCCAGCAGCACACACCGATGGACAAACCCAATTTAATGGATTCATCGGGGCATACTTAAGCTGTAATACAATAATAAGGGTCTAGATATACTAATCTCATCCACAGAAATGAATATAATAATATCATAATCAATAAACAAGATCAATAACAATAAACCATAATCTCGGGAAATAACCTGATAATGAGTCTGATACATCTGTCAAGATACAAGAATAAAGCTAACCACAGCAAACACTGAGTATGGAACAGTGTATACTCAGAAGATACCCTCAGGGATCACTCGTCTACTGGATCTGGTACTGCTCCAGTGCCTACTACTGCTTCTGCTCCTGCATACCTCGGGATAGATCTCGTCTGCAAATCCTGGGGACATAATCCGGATCCAGGTCCTTAGGGGACATAGCAAGGTACAAAATAACTCAAGCCAAACTAAATGCAGTGCAGCAATAAATAAAATGAATAGGGTAAGTATGTAAACATCTATGTGAAATGCAAGTGAGAGCATCACTAGTACTCAGGCTGAGACCACTACAAGCTCTGTGTCGGGGAGCCGGTAGCAGTAATAACAAGTAATGTGTCTAGCTCTGCTCGAGAGTCTACGACCTCACAATAGTAGTAGGTATATATAACATGTAAGGTGCCTAGCTCTGCTGGAGAGTCTACGATCTCACAATAGTAGTAGATATATATAAAATAGCCTGTAGCCTGTGTGTCTCTCCCCACCCAATGTAACCACGCGTCTCATGTCCACAACGTCTCATGCACATGTCACGCACGATCATAGCTAATACAACAAGTCATATATGTATCTATGAATATAATTTCTATGTCATAAACCTGTATCCTATACAGAATCACCATGAATATCTCAGAAAGATTCTGTCTCATAAATAGTGTCAAGTGCCCTGGGTTATGATGTACTTGATAAGACAAGTACGATAATGTAAAGGGTCACGAATGTACATCTCTAGGTGACGTTACACAACTCTGCGTACAGTGTTGGCACCCGACTATTAATCGGACGCTAAGTAAGTCACACGGTCCTAGGTCAAGCATGCACAATAGATAAATAATGCAAGAAAATATGTAACAAGAATTGCAAAGTTTGGCAAGGTACACTTGCCTGGGGTTTGAATACCGACAGCTGTCCCTGTATCAGTGGATCCTGTAGGTACTCCTCCAAAAGCTGTAATAAATATCACCAACAGTCTCAGAAAATATTAAATAGCTAGAAACGCCTATCCTTACGTCCAATTTAGACACAGGGGCAAAAACGACATTTCCGGGTCAAAGCGGGGTCAACATGTGGCCCACTTTGCACCGAAAAATGTGTCAGGGTCAAAAGTCTCCAAATTCGTCCAACTTAGTATCAACAAGTCAGGAACGATGATACGAACCCAACGAAACTTCCAGAACTGGATTCTGATGAGCCGATCACAAAATCGTCCGTCAAGTGTAACCTATGGGGCCCACGATACGTAATTTTGTCAACGTTCTCAGAATCGAACCAAACTTGGGTCATAGGACCAACGTATTGCTATGAGTCTGATGGCATAAGTTTCGTCTCTGTCCGACGTGTGTACACAAAGTTACAGCGTGATCCAGAATAGGCGGATACTGGGCGTTGTCAGCGGATACGCGTTGATTTCGGTGTGCACGCACATCCAAATCAACTTCTGTGAAATTCTGTACGTCCGTATCAACGATGCGCATATTTCGATAAAGACTGCGTGCGACAAAGTCGTCCCGTTTGGTGGGACGCACTCAGTTCCGGGGTGAAATACGGTATTGGTTTTCCTGTTTTTGGATCGCGGTGTGCGATCGCCACAGGACGCGATGCACCGAGCGAGTTGCACGGGCATCGAGGGGGTTAGACAGTCTACACGACGCAACTGACGGAACGGGAAACGGAATCACGAGAAGAAAGAACGGGTTACCTGAACAGGGCTCCGTGAAGTCTGAATTACTCGTGTCCATGTCGTCTCGACACGAGATGAGTCGTGTCTGGGCCATGTCCGCTATGTCCTGGTTCGAGTCTAGTGTTCTGCTGTATTCGTGTCAGCGGGGTCGCTGCTGTGTCAGGGTTGCCGGTGGGTGGATCTGCTCCGTCTGGTCGGAGCGGGCCGGAGAGCTATTGTACGGTCGGGCGGTGGGGAAGCACGGGCCGACGGTTGGGAGAAGAGTCTGGCCGGTCTGGCTGCTCAGCCGCGGAGGAGAAGCTGTGCACCGACCGGAGTCGAGTGCAGCCGCAGAATCGGGAGCTGCGCTGGCCGGAGTGAGAGCGGACGCAGGCGGTGCCACCGGAGTCAGGCCGGAGGGGGTGAGGGAAAGGGGGGTGGCGGCCAGGGTTAGGGTTAGGTTTAGGTTTAGGGATTTTTGTTTTCTTCTCTTTATTTTTCTGGAGAAAACTAGGAAAATATGTATTTATACATGCAAAAATTTGGGCTCGGGTTTGACCTAGGATTTGGGCTGGGTCAACGCTCCTTGGGCTTGGCTTCGGCTCTCATGGGGATGTTGGGTGTTTGGCACGGGTTTAATTAGGTATAATTCTACATGGGTTTTTAGGGCTTTAAAACTGTTTTCGGAGTCTAATAAATTCGCAAAAAATTATCCTATGTCCGGTTTTCCATTTTACACTATAAAATATTATTTCCATAATATTTTAATATTAATTAACATTATTTAAAAATCTTTTAATCACAAAAATATCTTAGTTTTAAATTCTAGAAAATACAGAAATTGTGAGAAAAATGTTTTAAATTTTTTTAAAAAAATAGGGGGTTTACAGTTTGGTACACCCTTATTTATCATAGTATTTTATATTATTAGTGGCAAGCTTCTGTGTATCTTGTTACGTCTCTCTGAGGACCTGGTTCCCTACCAGATTGCAGATATGATGGTTATTGAGTTTTTCTGGAGCTGTTTTTGAGTATCATCTCGCTATACAGGTATAGGTTTAGGTATTTGCATCATATCTTCCATTATTCATCTATTATGTTCTTATTGTTTATTTCTGCTGATATAGCTTAGTATTGTAGACTCATATTATTGTCTCTCGTGTCTATTCAGACAAGTATGATTATTAGGCTGCAGACTAATATTATTTTTTTTCTTTATGATCTTGTCTTGTGGATTGAGTTAGAAAGATGATATAGAATTTGTAATGCAAATCTAGTACATCTTATACGTATTCTAGTTAGACTGGAGTCTACTTGGATACATAGTTGGCCATTGCCACATGGTCAGATTCCAGGTATTTTGGGACCGGGATGTGACATTTTCCAACACATTCCTTATGACAACACGATCTATATCCTAAGTATTCTAACATATTCCATTCATATTGTTACCTCAATTAAGATTAATCCAATTCCAAGTCAATTCTAATCCAAGGGTCGCATAGTGCATCAATAACATCTTCCAAGCATATAATTTTGAATCACAATTCAATTAATCAACAAACATTCATTCAACACCTCCACTTGAGTATATCCAATAATACAATAAGACAATATGCAATATATCTGACTATTCTTGATACTATCTCATTCTTTCAACCGTGAGAAATCCCTCAAAATTTCTCAAGAACCAGAATTCAATTCCAATCCTAACTCTCAATCTCGCTACCCAACTCTATAGTCTATCCAGACAACTCTTCTAAGGTCAGTCAAACCTATCATATAACTCAACATTGGGAAGGCCGCCTAATCACTAGGCTAGCTTACTAATCCACACTCTAGCATCTGATCACTCATCTCTGACAAGTAACCAAATCATAACACTCACCCCAAATCCTAGTGGCCAAACCTTAGTCAGTAATCTAGGGCATTCTACCCAATCTCTTCTTACTAAAAATATCTAATCATCCCGTAAAGATCATCCCTAACATTAGCATTCCCAAATATTAAAGGGTCGAAGTCTTGACAACATCAATCCTTGTAATTCATATAGTCTAAGTTCTCAAATCTGCAATATAGAATCCACCAATCCATTTTCATAATTCTCGATCACTAAATCATAAGTCACAATTCTTTGTCATCGATCACAAGTTATATATTCAATCGCAAATCCACTAAGCATAACCTACTTCCACTTCCAATCACTTGTATCATTAAATCAACTTGCTATCAATCCACAAGTTAAGATAATCCTAACAATCACCAATCACTTTAATCTTGTGCATTCATTCCAGCCAAGTTATAGATTGACTTCTAAAATCCTCCTGGTCCATTAATCAAGTAATTCTGAATCCATGATCGATCACCAAGATTTTTAACATTCACTGTAACCTTATAGAATTCAAATCTTGTCATTATAATTATTTTTGCCTAATATTTTATTTAATAATTATATATTTGGGTGATTAATTAATTAAATTGGTATGAAGAGAATATTTTATTCTATTTTTTTTTCTAAAGAAGAAACTTCTAGAATGTTCTCCCACATTTCCTTCTCTAACTAATTTGATTCTTTCCTATCCATAACCAAATATGGAGAGAGAGAATGTCAGCCCAAAATTACTCTCACACCCTTTTTCAACATCTCAAACCCTACAATTTCTTCTTTCATTTTTATTCTATTTCATGAAGCCATGGACTCTTCCTTGACAACCTAGACTCTAGGAGGCTCTCAAATTCGTACGTATAGAGCATTGGTCTTCTTCCCTCATGCTAATTTTGTGCATTGGATCTTCACTTGAGTTCATATTTAGTAGGTAATAATATATTTCTCTCATTTACTTGCTCATATGTTAAATAGGAACACCTAGGCCACCAAATGTTTGCGTTTTTGCCTTCAAAAGAAATTAGGATCCTATTAGTTTGATTAAGTGTCAAATTTATATTCGATGTATTAGAAATCATGTAGGTTATACTACAAGAAAATTTGTCATTTACGGCATGCGAAATACGTCGTAAAAGATCTTTTTTTCTTTTTTCTTTTTTTGAGATGTCCGGAGATACGCACGGGACTTTACGTACGCTGCGTTGCATGCCATTTTTCCCCTCTCTCTGTAAAACCTTAGGTGTTTCTCTCTCTCTGTAAAATCCTAGGTGTTGCTGCTCTGAAGATCTCCGATCAAATCCATAGGTATATTTTCCCCCTCTTTTCTCTCTCACTATATAAATATACTCATTTTTTTATCTATCCTCCCATTGTCGATCATCTTCGTCGATCGACCGATCGAGGTGTGCAGATTCTGATAATCGATTCGTTCTTTTTCCCATTTGTTGGGTCATTTTGTGGTTTTTTCTGAGCATTTTTAGTGTTTGTTTTGGTATCAATCGGCAATTTTTTTTCTTGAAATAAAATAATGTATTTTGTTGTTGTTGCACTGTTTCTAATCAGCATTTTGTTGGTACTAATTAATTGCTATTTTTTTTCGGAGTGTGGAGATCCTGTCAGTTTCGTTGCCAAGTCCTCACTTTATATATATTCTTCTTTCTCAAAAAAAATTTGGTTTTTTTTTATCAAGATTTATGAGGTGGTAGGGATTCGTAATCTTTGGATTACTGGTTCTAATCAGCATTTTGTTGGTTGGTATTAATCGAACTAAAAATTATGCACATGCAAAGTGCTTGTGTTGATTATCATTTCTCCACGGTTGACCTAGTCGAGACACTTATATAATAACACAGAAGCCCTTCCTTTGAGAATTGTACATAGAAATGGTCCCCAGAACACAGGAGGATCAGATACAAAGTTTAAGCCAAGACGTCCAGTTAGGTTGTTTGGACGAAAACAGGGAAGGCCTGAAGACCATTAAATAATTACAAGATTGGAAGGATTTTTATCCAGAAAAATTGCTTAGTAATTCCAGCTTTATCTGCCTCCAGGTCTCGACTTGCGAGCATTAACAAATTTCGGCAGTTCTATTTTGCCTAATGAAATGTGGGGGCTCGTGCCACAGTTTTTTCTCTGAAAAATAATATTATATAGATAAGGACTTATTCTTCTCATTGTAGAATTAAGCACTAGGTAGAGAGATGTAAGATGTCACTTGAAGGGAGGCGTATGCAGCTTTAAAAACAAAAAACAATAAATTTTGAGTGTGCTTTGTTTACATGTCCTGTTGTCATTGAGAGAACTAAAATTGTAAAAGGGACAAATAGTTTGGTAGATGTGCATCATAAAAATTGCGCTTGTAATATTTGTACCAATATTAGAGTTGTACTCTTCCTTTATACCCTATTGCTTGCTACAACTGTGTGCAAAATTTCTGTTGGTTTTCATTATTTCTGGCCATGTTTGGGACGGTCGAATTTCAAAAGAATATCATACTAGTATTTTTAATCGAAATCAGACTCGACATAAGTGAGCTCCAGACTACAAATGTTCCTAAAAAAGGTTCAAAGTATTAGTATCAGAATCGATATAGAAACATTCCTATGAGTATCGGGATCAGCGGTATCGGTAGTATCGGCGGTTTCGGATCGGAGTATCGGATTTTTTGGTATCAGAAAGCAAACAACTATTTGTAAATTATTAACATTTTATAAAATATATTTTATACTTTTATGCATAATTTAAAGTATTTTCAGTGTTGTTTCTTAGTATTTATGAAATTGAATGAAATAGTAGTCATCCTTGTCGATTGATCTATATACGATAGATAAGTTTTTCTCTTTTATATGCTTTTACAACTTTACTATACTTTTACACCCTTGCTAATTGATCTTTTTAATTCAATTTTCTTTGCCGAATTGACCGAAAAAAGAACTCTAATGTCGGTATCAGTCAGTATCGGGTATCTGTTGGTATCGAAACGGGATGTGCCAAATTGTATCAGTATCGGACGTATCGGATCAATATCGATCGATACTTCAAACTATGCTCAAAACTGGCAAAGTTTGGATCCAACATAAAACCTACTTACCAAAATTTGAACTTGATTGAGGGTTTTGTTATTGGCATTGGGGATGACGTTGGTTAGGGGATAACACAACTTATTTTATTTTACACTCGGGACCACACATATAATTGTCATTCTCTTTCTTCCAAATCCAAAATCCAATCAAATATTTCCTATCTTCTTTGTACTCTAAACAAAGATTTAGGTTTGTATCTTATCCTTTGTTTTATAAAGTAGAAATTTGCTAAAGGTAGTCGCTGAATGTCGCTGATAGCGACGTTATGCGATATCTTTTAAATATGTCTCTAATTTCTATAATATTAGCGTCGTTGTCTTCCAGAGTTGCTAATTTTATCACTAATTTGACTTATTTTGGTAGTGGACAGCAACCTAGATCAGGATATGATGACTCAGATGACTATGAACAAATTGCTTCTTCAAGAAGAACTATTCTGGAAACAACGCTCATGCATCTCGTTGCTTAAAGAAGGTGATAAAATACCAAATTCTACCATATTATGGCTAATAATAGTAGACATAAGAACCACATTCACAGTTTATTCAGTGACAATGGTGAGTTGGTTTCTGACCATGAAGAGATTGCTGATACCATGGTGAATCACTTCAGTATGCTTTTCACGGCAAGTGACATGTCCCCTGTTCCTACCCGTATACTTGATAATCTTAACTGTATTACTCCGAGGGACAATAATCTCCTCTGCAAGACTCCGTCTGAGGATAAAATCAGATCAACCATCAAGCTAATGAGTCCGCGCAAATCTCATGGGCTAGACAGGTACCCTGGTATCTTCTTTCAGAAATATTGGAACACAATTGGCCAAGAGGTAACATTGGTCATTCAGAGTTTCTTTGAATCTAGTATCATGCCCCAATCTCTCAACCATACTTACATAGCCCTTATTCCTAAAGTTCAAACCCCTTATAAACCAGCTGACTTTCGATCAATCTCTCTTTGTAATTTCATTTACAAGGTCATCACCAAAATCATAGCCAATAGAATCCGACCTATGCTTGATAACATTCTCTTTCCTTTTAGAACATCTTCATTCCCAGTTATTATATTGGTGACAATATAGTCATAGCCCAGGAGCTATTTCATTTCATAGCCAAACTCAGGGCTAATAAAAGCGCTTTTGCATTTAAGATTGACATGTCGAAGGCCTATGGCAAGCTAAGTTGGGGCATCATTAATCAAGTTCTTCCTGGGTATGGTAATAGAGGCAAATCCAATGATTTCATCATGCTGTGTATTACCACTATCTCCTTCTCCATTCTTGTGAATGGATCCCCTTCCAAAATGTTTTTCCCTAGTAGAGGTATCATACAAGGATGTCTCCTCTCTCCTTACCTCTTCATCATGTGTGGAGAAATTATCTCCAAACTCAATCTCATTATGAAAAGTAATCACCTTTATGACAGCTTCAAAATTAATCAATTTTCTGATTCCTTCTCCCACCTTGCTTTTGCTGACAATCTCTTAATGTTTGGACAATGGTCAATCCATAATATCATCTATGTCAAACACATCCTTCAAATATTTGAGCTCTGATCAGGTCAACAAATCAATTTTGAAAAATCTTCAATCTTCTTCTCTGGAAAGTTAGATTGTTATATGCGGCAAGTCTATCTTGACATCCTTGGTATCAAACTCATAAATCCTAATGAACGATATCTTGGACACTACCTCCTTTTATAAAAAAATGGGTATCCACATTCTCCAAACTCCTCGAACCTACTTCCAAGATGCTTGGGTGGAAAGGGAAATGCCTCTCACATGCTGGTCATACGACTCTCATCAAATCCACCCTTTTCACTCTTCCGGTTTATTATCTCTACCTAAGAAGATCACTAAAATGTTGTCGAAAGATCAATGTAATTTCTGGTGGGGGACCTCAAACAAGAGCAGAAAATTACACTTTGCAGCTTGGCCTAATGTCAGTAAACCGAAACTTCAAGGCGGTGTGGGTATTAGAGACCCTCTGATCACCAATTTGGCTCTTCCCACCAAATTGACACGACGCTTCCTTAATAATCCCTCCTCCATCTGGGCCAAACTTCTCAGAAGCATGTACCTTTCATCCAAATTTTTTTGGAATGTAAATCCTTTATATTCGGACTCGTGCATCTGGTCGAGTATATTGAGTAGCAGGGAACACATCCTCAACAACGTCCTCAGGTCCGTCGGGGATGGCATGAAGATTAATATTTGGGATGACCCATGGGTTCCCTCCTTGCCTTATTTCAAGGTCTGCGGCTATCCAAACTCTAAACACTCTACTTAAGCAGTGAGTGAACTTATTAATCGAGAGACTTTCAGATGGAAACACAACCACTACCAAAATATGATGGAATAACGACATTTTTAGTGACACTTTTTCTAACGTCGCTATATTTCATGAATTTAGTGATGTCATAAAAGAATGTCGCAGGACGTCGCTGTTAGCGACTGTCGTGACACTTAGCGAATACAAATAATATTACGGAAGTAGATGTCGCCAGATGTCGTAATACTTTGCTATTATTTTTATTATAGCGACGTTTAGCGACATGATCCACACGTTGCTAAATATTATCAAATCTGCGACGTATATTTAAGACGTCACAAATGTTTTTTATATAGGTTTACAGATCGATTTCATTTTCCCCCATCTTTCCAAAAATTTCCTAAACAATTTCAAAGCCCCCCTCCGGACCCTCCTTCGACCGACACCTCCGACGCCGACCGTGCTCCCCCCGTGACCCCCTCTGGCTCAGGTAAACCCTAACCCCTCCCCCCTCTCTCTATTATTTGAGTTAGGTTAGGATTATGGTTCTGACCGTGCCCCCCCACTCCACCGCGACCCCTCCGGCTTCGACCGTGCTCCCCCGTGACCCCCTCCAAACATAACAAGGACACACACACACACACACACACACACACACACGCGCGCGCGCGCGCGACACACATCCACAGGTCACAAGACCCCCTCCGAATTAAATATTTATGTTCTTTTTAAAAAAAATTCATCAAATTTATGTTATGCCTCCTCCAAAATTTATAATTTATATATACATATTTATGTCAAATTTTACTTTTTCCTTCATAATTTTTATTTTTGTCCATATTAAATTTTTATATACATATTTGCATGGTTTTGTACCTTCTTTACATTTGATGTTAGCCCCATCTTTTAAATTTATGTTTCCGCCCCTGATAAAGAGGTATATTGGCGTGGAAGTTACTTAGGGGCGAATATGTGAAAAAGTTGGAACCATCCGTTAAAACCATTTACTCATGCGAAGGTAGAGATAAAAGAGATGGTTATCCATCTTATTGTTTTGAATATGTAATACAAGGAACCTTAAAAATGGAGAACAATGGACACTGAGAATTAAGAAAATGATATAATGTATCTCCGAATTTGTAACTCAACTATTGATTCATGTATAACTAAATTTAATAAGAGTTAAGAAATTTGATCAGTTGAAAGCTCTCCTTGAATATACTTTTATTGGACAAATAATAATGAAATCCCAAGTGAAGTTCTAAAATTTTAAAAATTTAGTCCTAATGGACTGATAGTAATAATTTTTTAATTTTTTGAACAATGTAGTAGCTTGTGAAAGAACTCATTATTGTGCTTTCAAAAACAATCAGAAGATTGAAATGGTTTATCCTACCTATGGGTGGGCATTTAGTTTATTGGTTTCAACCGAATCAAAATAGTCAAAATCGAATAAATAGAAATTCTAAAAATCTCAAGTGTCCATGTCAGCTCAAAGTCAAGTGTCCATGTCACCCTTCTCTGAAAAGTAAATTTACATCTGTAAGCTTTTTTGAGGCTTTTAGAGTTCTACCAATTTTCAAAAAATCGTAAAAAAGACAAAGAACGAAAAGAGTAAAAATCATAAAAAATAAAAAATCCTAGAAAAGAAAATTATAATACTTGGCATTTTCTAGTATTTTTCGAATATCTAGTAGAACTATAAAAGTCTTAAAAGGCTTACATAAGTAAATTTTGTTTTCATAGAATGACTTACAATGAACACGTGATGACACCAATTTAATATGGTTTGAAATTGGAGTTGTCCACATGTCTACTAGTTTTCGGATAGTCACGAATTATAAAATGGATACTCATGAATATCACGATATGGATACTCACGTATCACAACTCGGATACTCACGCATCAATAAGAGTTATTATTTTGATGAACATGTGTATCCATCTTTGAATCCATTTAGACAATATACTTGAAAAAAGTGTATCCATCTTCGCAGGATTATCTTTAAATGGATATGAATTGCTCCTGCGGCATTGTTTGTGGATGTACAATTATTATTCTGATGACATGTGCGGTATACGGGATGAATTTATACAGGGGTAGAGCAGTTCCTTCAGTTCGCCAAGGCTTCCCTCAGTACATGGATGAGATAAAAATTAAGTGTCCATTTGTGAGACGTCGCAACATGAAATATCATCCAGAAGTAGATATGACATATCATTTGTACGCGAGAGATTTTACGTCGAATTACTATCAGTAGACCTCACATGAAAAACTTGGGTCTTTAGCATCGGAGTCGAAGCCTTATGTAGAGCCATATATGGATATCTACGACCACGCTGATTATGACAACGGGTGCATTAATATGGTTTTTGACGCTGCCAGACCTAGTTTTGATCCAAAAAATCATGATGTAGCTGAGAATGCACCAAATGCCGATCCTGCAAAGTTCATGAAGTTACTGGAGGATGCAATGACTTCATTATATTCTGGTTGTAAGGATCATTCACCGTTCAGGTGGTTACAAGACTGTTGAATATCAAGTCCTATTTTAATATGTCGCAAGAATGCTACAACCGACTAATGGAGTTGATTATAGAGATCTTGTCGGCGGGTGCTAAGTTATCTAAAGACTTCTACTGGTATATGTAAAACCCCTAATTTTAAAAATTGTATTAATTATTTAATTTATTTATAGTATTTATTAGTTAATTAGAAGATATAGAATTTATTAAATTTTTATTTCTAGGTAATTGTGTTAGAGATTTATGGAGCAACTATTATTTTACCTTAATTTATTTCATGTAGGGTACGTGTGGATGGTTGATAGATTATTTGTATGCACTAATATAAATTTCTAGAATTATATATATATATATATATATATATATATATATATATATAGATTTATTAAAATAAAAAGAATAGAAAACAAAAAGAATAAAAGAAAAAGAAAAGAAAAAAAAATCAAACCAAACTTCTCTAATAACTAAACTACTAAAGGACAACAGCAACAACATTCCCTTAGCGAACCCCAAACTAACTAATTTTCTATAGTCCAGCAGCAAACCGAAACCCATTCCCTTATCAAACCCGACAGCAGCCGCACGGAAGCCCCCCCGCTTCATCTTCTATATATATATATATATATATATATATACACTTTACATATTAAAACCCTAACCCTAAACCCTAACAATCTCCACGACTAGCCAGCGCCGCAGCCCAGCCACGACACCGCCGCCGCAACCGCCGGAGCAGCCGCCCCCGCCGTGACCAACGTCCGCGCGAGAACAAGCACGAGCGCCCCGCAGAATTTTGACTGCAGTAAAGCCCTGTTCACGCGTTGATTTCCGCTCCACCGCTCGACCAAATTCGACCCCGTCTTTACCGGTATGTTCACGACCTATCTCTCTTCCAACTCTGTGTATTAGTTTCCATCGATCAGTGCGTAACCCTAGGTAAAAACAGAGACTAAGTTGGAGAAAAATTATAACTTTTAATCTCAGAAAACTACTGTAACCACAAATATTTACGGACTCGTATCTCCCACCACAGAGATCCAAACTTAGAAATTCCTTTTGCTATGTGAAGACCACCTAACCTAAATTATTTTTTGTTAATTATATTATTTTATTTGATGTTGTATTCAGAATTAAACTGGGTTAAAAATTACGAAAAACCTGTTTTCGAACCGTCAAAATTTATGATACAGAGCATGCCCCGCCAAACGGGACCGCCTCGTAGCATACCAATTGCACCAAAAGACGCATATGGTATGTCCAGACGTGTGGGCTTTCGCGAAAACTGATTCGGACGCGTATGCGCGTCGGAATCAGCCCATATATGCAAAATATCCCCGTATTTCAATTTTTGTAAAATATCGCACCATTTAATATACACTCGTCAGAATGAGACAAAACTTGTGCCATTGGACTCGTGGTATCGTGCTAGTCCTGTGACCCAATTTTCAAGCAATTCTGAGATAGTTGACAACGTCGTCTATTTGTGGTCCCCACGGTTGACTTTTTGGGCGAATTTGTGTTCGGCTCACCGGAATCTAAAATTGGACATACCATTGAGTTTATACTAATATTTAGAATTTGTTTGACCTATAATTTGTCCCATTTAGAGACTTTACTTCTGACACATTTTTTGGTGCAAAGTGGGCTATATGCGGACCCCGCTTTGATCCAAAATTATCGTTTTGCTCCTGTGTCCAAATTAGATGAAAGGGTAGTATTTTTTAGCTATCTCGCTGATTCCGAAAATATTGGTGATGTTTATTTCAGCATCCGGAGACATTTATTCGGAGGCCATAGTTTCTGATCCTGTGTACCTGATATCTGAACGCTTACACTTTACAGATTGCTTGCCAAGCAAGTATACCTTACCATTGTGCTGTAATTTATATTCCATATGTTGTATGTATTTTATTTCTGTCATTTAGTTCATATATTTTAAACTGTTAGATAAACTGCGCGTCCGAGGAAACTTGGGTGCAATGACGGTGATGTCGTATTCTGTTTTTATTTATGTATATGCATGCGACCTAGTTTATGAGACCACCCTATTATCATGAAGCATTCTTATATTTTATTGGCCATGACACTTTTCTTATACGAGTGTGAGTCACATGTAGGACACGGACTTGCATACTTGGCTGGCCACTGGTGCGTATAGGTCATGCGACGGATAGGGATAACTGCTTATAGAAACTTTGCATGCTAGTAGACCTGACAGTTATTTAGAGGTATCATTGTGTCATGGATGTGACATGCTTAGAGCATAGGGTAGGAAGAACAACATGTAAGGCATTTGGGCGCCTTTGCACTTTTCTTTCTGTAACCCATACGCTCCGTCGGAGATACGTGACGGTGATGATCCCTATATATTACTGGCGGCCTCTGCTGTTCAAAAGATGACATGCTTTGTAGGCCCCTGATTCTCCGAGAGAGTCACGCCAATCCCTTTTATGGCCAGATAACCCACTTATTAGAAAGTTGTTCTCAAACTGCATTCACTTAGATGGTTAGGCGACCTATTGGATGTTTATTTTTAGTACTTTATTGGCATGTTTATATGTATCTTGTTATGTACCTCTGAGGACCTGGTCCCTTTCCAGATATAGACGGACAGGATTATCCACAGGAGTACAGACCTGGACCTGACGCTTCATTCCAGACTGAGAATGTCTTACCTTTGGAGTACCTTTGATTCATCGCAGTTGATGGATATTCTAGTTGCTGTTTTCTTTTATAGATATTTATCATATATTGGAGTTGATCTCTTCTCTTTTTTAGTAGTTTTAGTATAGTCGATTTGCAGTGGATATGTTTTCATTCGACTATCATACTTTGATACTTCATCGTTGAGATTCAGTTATTTATTTCCTATTTATTTATTTGTGCTATGGATGAGATATAGATTGCGTGTGACTTGTTGATAGTATATTACCACTGGTGGATTTGATATTCATGTACAACATACGTATGTGTATGGTTTTCATATATTGGAGTTCGTATACATAAGGCTGGCATGTTACGTATTCCTAGTCCTATATATTTTAGGACAGGGGCATGACATATTTTTAGTGGTGGCCCATGTAGATCGAGAATATATTATCTCGGTTACGTTACTGTACCGAACAAGCCTGCATATAGGAATAGAGTATAGGTTCTCATCAACGCTTGACTAAAACTTATCTTACCTTTCAACTATCCTATTTAAATCCTTGTATCATGTTTGATTCCTGTACTTCTTCTAATCGTTTCGTCCACCACTTGCAGAGAGATGGATATACGTAGTGGATATACTGTCGCCAATGGCGACACACCTTCAGGAGTCAATGGCCAAACTCGGGGGGATACCTCGATGACTCCTAGACTTCCGGGGCCGGATGGACAGACTCACAATCCAGTTCCATCTGACCTTTCCGTATCATCTAATGGGACCCTTCCAGCATCATCGATGACACAAGATGGCCAAACACAGCTATTCTAATTCTTCCAAATGATGATGCAGGAATATAGACAATATGCAGCCGTACTAGCTACGGAGCAGAGACAACAAGCGACAGAGCAGAGGCAAGAATTTCTGGCATCACTTGAAAGGATGGCTGCAGACAATTGTACCATCTCAAATACTAGTTCCAGTATCGCGAGCTAGAGTTGGTTCAGTCAAGGGCTTTATACAGATGGGTCCCAAGCCGTATAAAGGCATTGAGAGCCCAGAGGAGACTACAAACTGGATTACCCACACTCGAAAGTTGTTAGAAGCATCACAGTTGCCTACAGATTTATGGATGACAGGCGTAAGGACGCTGGTAGATGGTAATGCTCATCACTGGTGAGAATCAATGGAGCGCCAGTTGGGTACGTATCAGACTTGGAAATAATTCTTAGAGTGCTTTGAGAGGAAGTACTTCCCGGACACTGTAAGGGATGCGTTGTATGATCAGTTCCTTCATCTGGAGCAGAGGAGCAAGATAGTTGATGAGTATGATGCAGAGTTTAGTCGTCTTAGTAAATATGGCGCTGCACTGATACCAAAATGACTTAGAGAAGGCTAAGAGATTCTACTGCGTACTGACTCAGGAGCTCCAATATTACACTAGCTCACAATCCCGGATCTCTTATGCTGAATTATTGACAGAAGAAAGATTACAAGAGTCTATCAGCAAGGAAAGGGTAGGTCAACTAAAGACACAGCAAGGACCAGCAAGGACACAGCAAGGAGGGCCTCTCAGACGTCCTTTGGCACAACAGCAGCACAGCGCAGGACCGTACCAGATTTTGGAGAAGCCCCAATATAATTATTATGGGAGATACGGACATATTATGAGAGACCGTCGGAACCGCTTAGGACAATGTATGAGGTGTAGTTCCGAACAACATATGGTGAGAGACTGTGCAGTACAGTAGACATTGACGCTTCTACCGCCAACACAGAGGCTAGCACTTCCAGCATCGAAGCCAGTTCAGCAGATGACTAGACCCAGGGCACCTCGACCTCCAGTAGCCAGACGATTTCAGCGAGGACAACCGCTACCTACTCAGAAGGATCAGTTCACGAGGGCCAGTCATGGACTTCCACAGAGGAATGGACAAGCTTTTGCACTAGAAGTGGATGATATGGAACATAAAATTGATGTCATAGCAGGTATTACTCTTGCTTTTTCTTTTCCTGCTGTGATATTATTTTATACAGGAGCCACCCACTCGTTCATATCTTCTAGTTTTATTGCCAAACACAATATTGCCACTACACATTTACCTAGTTGTGTTAGAATTCTTACCGGAGAAGGAGTTATACCTGTTGGTCAAATTAGTAGATTGTGTCCCGTAGTGATTCGTGGCAGAGAGATGAATGCCCGACTTTTAGTCCTTCCTATGCCAACTTTTGATATTGTGCTTGGAATGGACTGGCTAAGCAAGTACCACAGTTTCTTCGATTATTTAGGACAAAATATTCTTTTTATGGCACCAGGCCATACGGAACTTGAGTTTGCACGAGGATCCACATAAGCAATTGATGGTATTCAACTTGCAATGGACGATATTATCTATCACCCCATTATTTTAGAGTTTCAAGACGTCTTTCCAGAGGAACTGCAAGGACTACCACCAGACAGAGTCATAAAATTCTTAATTAAATTGACATCAGGAACAGTACCCAAAGCGTCGTATATTTATAGATTGGCAAAAAAGGAGTTGGATGAGCTGAAGGCACAGTTGAAAGAATTATAGGAGAAAGGTTTCATCCGACCAAGTGCATCACCTTGGGGAGCACCGGTGTTGTTTCTACCAAAGAAGGATGGGTCAGTGCGTATGTGCATCGACTACAGAGCCTTAAATGCAGTTACCATAAAGAATAAATACCTGTTGCCACGTATTGATGACCTATTTAATCAGCTTAGTGGAGCCAAGGTGTTCTCGAAGATAGACTTGAGATCGAAATATCATCAGGTGAAGGTACGGAAGCAGGACATCCCGAAGACCGCATTCAGGACAAGATATGGACACTACGAGTTTTTGGTTATGCCATTTGGATTGACCAATGCTCCAGCTATCTTTATGGACTTAATGAATCGACTATTCCATCAGTATTTGGACCAGTTCATGGTCGTCTTCATAGATGACATACTTGTCTATTTGAAGATCCACGAGGAGCACCTGTAGATTGTTCTAGAGATCTTGAGGAGAGAGCAGTTATATATAAAGTTCAGTAAATGTGAGTTCTTCTTGGATAGAGTTTCGTTTCTTGGGCATGTCATTACGGGAGATGGTATTTCTGTTAATCCAGAGAAAATTTCGGCAGTCGAGACATGGCCCGTTCCTAAATCAGCATCGGAGGTGAGAAATTTCCTGGGCTTGCGGGATATTATCGACGGTTCGTGGAGAACTTCTCAAGGATAGCAGCACTTATGACTCGGCTAACATGCAAGGATCAAGAGTTCGCATGGACCGACGAGTGTCAAGCTACTTTTGAGGAGTTGAAGAAGCGACTGACCACATCACCAGTATTGACTATTCCATTAGGATCAGGAGGTTATGTGATTTACAATGACGCATCAGGGAAAGGCTTTGGATGCGTGTTGATGTAGCATGGCAAGGTGATTGCATATACATCTAGACAGTTATGAGTACATGAGAAAAATTATCCAACTCATGACTTGGAACTTGCAGCTATTGTATTTGCTCTGAAGCTATAGAGATATTACTTATATGGGGAACGAGTGGAGATCTATATAGACCACAAAAGCCTTAAGTATGTCTTCACACAGAAGGAGCTAAATATGAGGCAACGTCGATGGCTTGAGTTGATGAAAGATTTTGAGATAGAGCTACATTATCACCCTGGCAAGACTAACGTAGTAGCAAATGCGTTAAGCCAGAAACCAGCAGCTTATTTCTTGATGACGCAGAGGGAATTATTGGAGGACTTGCAAGAACTTGGCATAGAAGTAGTATTACTGGAGCAGATGAGACATTAGCCAACTTGCAAGTACAGTTATCACTAGTAGAGAGGATCAAGGCAGCTTTGCCTACAGGAGATTAAAAGAGAGGACAGAGACTGGAGAGCAGACATGATTGCACATTCATGATGACGGGATATTATGATATGGTGATCGCCTATATGTTCCCAACGGAAAGATTCGACAGGAGTTGATGGCAGAAGCTCATAGTTTGATATATTTTATTCATCCTGGAGGCACCAAGATGTACCGTGACTTACGACAACACTTTTGGTGGCATGGGATAAAAAGAGAGAGAGCTCGCTTTGTAGCCAAATGTCTAGTATGTTAGCAAGTAAAGGCGGAGCATCAGAGGACAGCAGGATTATTGCAACCACTTTCGATTCTAGAGTGGAAGTGGGAGCACATCACTATGGACTTCGTCACGGGTTTTTCCAATAGTCCAAGTGGGAGAGATGCAGTATGGATAATAGTGGACCGACTCACCAAGTCAGCCCATTTTCTACCTTTTAGAGTTGGCCAGTCTACAGAAGCTTTAGCTGACTTATACATGAGGCAGATCATGAGATTATACGATATACCAGTCAATATTATATCAGACAGAGATTCGCGCTTTACATCGCACTTTTGGAGGAGCATGCAAGAGAGTCTTGGAACTCGTCTGAAGTTCAGTATATCTTACCACCCGCAGACAGATGGGCAGTCCGAACGTACTATTCAGACACTGGCGGATATATTGAGGGCTTGTATGTTAGACTTTGGAGGATCATGGGAGGACCACCTACATCTTGTGTAGTTTTCTTGTAAAAATAGTTGTCAAGCGAGCATCCAGATGGCTCCGTTTGAAGTATTGTATGGAAAAAAGTGTAGGTCTCCCGTGTATTAGAGTAACGTGGGAGAACATCATATTCTGGGACCAGAGTTGGTAGTCAACACCATTGAGACAGTGAAGAAGATACAAGAACACTTGCGAGCAGCGCAAGACAGGCAGAAGCAGTGGGCAGACCTTCATCGTCGTCCCTTGGAGTTCAAAGAGGGCGACAATGTCTTCTTGAGGATATCACTTACTAGAGGCACCATTCGATTCGGAGGGCGTGGCAAGTTGAGCCCAAGGTATATTGGACCATTTGACGTGTTGGAGGGAGTAGGAGAAGTGGCATATCGACTTGCACTACCACCTTTACTTGAGGGAGTACATGACGTATTCCAGGTGTCGTAACTTAGGTGATATATGGCAGATAGCAGTCATGTTCTCAACCATTCTGAGATCACCATTGGGCCGAGCTTGTCATACCAAGAGCAACCCGTAGAAATCCTTGATCGTCGGGAGAAAGTTTTAAGGAACCAGTCTATTTCCTTGGTCCGCATGGCATGGAAGCATGGCGCACCAGGAGAATCCACTTGGGAGCGCGAGGACGACATGCGTAAATATTTTTCGTACCTATTCGTAGACCAATGTATGAATTTACTTTGTAAATTTCTATCTTATACCATCCTTGACTTTCTATCGTGGCTTAGTTTTAATTTCGATGACAAAATTTTTATAAGTTGGATAGAATGTAAAACCCCTAATTTTAAAAATCGTATTAATTATTTAATTCATTTATATTATTTATTAGTTAATTAGAAGATATATAATTTATTAAATTTTTATTTCTAGGTAATTGTGTATTTAGAGATTTATGGAGCAACTATTATTTTATCTTAATTTATTTCATGTAGGGGACGTATGTACGATTGATATATTATTTGTATGCACTAATATAAATTTATAGAATTATATATATATATATATATATATATATATATATATAAATTTACTAAAATAAAAAAATAGAAAACAAAAAGAATTAAAAAAAAGAAAAAAAAAAGAAAGAAAAAAATTCAAACCAAACTTCTCTAATAACTAAACTACTACAGGACAGCAGCAGCAAGATTCCCTTAGCAAACCCTAACCTAACTAATTCCCTATATCCCAACAACAAACTGAAACCCATTCCCTTAGCAAACCGAACAGCAGCCGCGCGGAAGTCCCCCCCGCTTCATCTTCTCTCTCTCTCTCTCTCTCTCTCTCTCTATATATATATATATATATATATATATATATATATATATATATATATACTTTACATATTAAAACTCTAACCCTAAACCCTTACTATCTCCACGACTACCCAGCGCTGCAGCCCAGCCACGACACCGTCGCCGCCATCGCCGGAGCAGTCGCCAGCCGCCGTGACCAACGTCCGCACGTGAACACGCGCGAACACCGCGCAAAATTTTGACAGCAGCGAAGCCCTGTTCATGCATTGATTTCTGCTCCATCGCTCAACCAAATTCGACCCCGTCTTCACCGGTATGTTCACACCTATCCCTCTTCCAACTTTGTGTATTAGTTTCCATCGATCAGCACGTAACCCTAGGTAAAAACCGAGAGCAAGTTGGAGAAAAATTATAACTTTTAATCTCAGAAAACTGCTGTAACCACCAATGTTTATTGACTCGTATCTCCCACCATAGAGATCCAAACTTAAAAATTACTTTTGCTATGTGAAGACTACCTAACCTAGATTATTTTTGTTAATTATATTATTTTATTTGATATTTTATGCAGAATTAAACTATGTTAAAAATCACAAAAAATATATTTTTGAACCTTCAAAATTTATGATACGGAGCGTGCTCCACCAAACGGCACCGTCCTGTCGTGTACCAATTGCACCGAAAGGCGTGCATGGTATGTCCAGACATGTAGGTTTTCGAGAAAACTGATTCAGACGCGTGTGTGCGTCGGAATTAGCCCGTATCCGCGAAAAGTTTTTGTATCATGACTTTTGCAAAATACCGTATCATTTAGTGTATGCTCATCAGAATACGACAAAATTTACGCCATTGGACTCGTTGTAACACGCTGGTCCTGTGACCCAATTTTTACGCAATTCTGAGATAGTTGACCATGCCACCTATTTGCGAGCCCCATAGTTGACTTTTTGGGCAAATTTGTGTTCGGCTCACCGAAATCCAAAATTTGCCATACTGTTGAGTTCATACTGACGTTTAGAATTTGTTTGCCCTATAATTTATTCCATTTAAAGACTTTACCCCTGGCACACTTTTTGGTGCAAAGTGGGCCACATGTGGACTCCGCTTTGACCCAAAATTATCGTTTTGTCCCTGTGTCCATATTGGTCGAAAGGGTAGTATTTTCTAGCTATCTCGCTAATTCTGAAAATATTGGTGATATTTATTTCAGCATCCGGAGACGTTTATTCGGAGGCCATAGTTTCTGATCTTGTGTACCTGACATCTGGGCGCTTATACTTTACAGATTGCTTGCCAGGCAAGTATACCTTGCCATTGTACTATAATTTATATTCCATATGTTGCATGAATTTTATTTCTGTCATTTAGTTTATAAATTTTAAACTATTATATAAACTGTACATCCAAGAAAACTTGGGTGCAACGACGGTGACGTCGTATTCTGTTTTTATTTATGTATATGCATGTGACCTAGTTTATGAGACCACCCCATTATCATGAGATATTCTTATGTTTCGTTGGCAATGACACTATTTTTACACGAGTGTGAGTCACTTGTAAGATACGGACTTGCGTACTCGGCTGGCCACTAGTACGTATAGGTCATGCGACGGATAGGGATAACTGCCGATTGAAACTTTGCATGCTAGTAGACTTGGCAGTTATTTAGAGGTATCATCGTGTCATAGATATGATATGCTTAGAGCATGGGGTGGGAAGAACAACAAGTAAGGCATTTGGGCTCCTTTGCACTTTCTCTTCTGTAACCCGTACGCTCCGTCGGAGATACGTGGCGGTGATGACCCCTATAAATTACTGGCGGCCTCTGCCATTCAAAAGACGACATGCTTTATAGGCCCCTGATTCTCCAAAAATTGATTCATGTCGCAATGGGTGTATGTTGTACTACAAAGATGACAAGGATGAAGATGTGTACAAATTTTATAGTGCTGATCGCTACTAGGCAACTAGTACATGAAGGTCTACCGGTGCAAGAAAGCCGACCAATTCGATGCACTACTTGCCTTTGACGCCACAGTTGTAGTGGTTATTTATGGTGAAGGAGAGTGTCAAAAATATAAGTTGGCACAAGCGAGAACAGATTGAATGAGTGTTAGATCACCCATCTGATGGAGAAGCATAGAAGCACTTCGATTGAGAGTATCCTAATTTTTCTTCGGATTTGCGTAATGTAAGATTGGGGCTCTCCTCCGACAGTTTTACCCCATTCGGAGTTTCAGGCTCCCAGTATTCATGTTGGCCTGTGATTGTCACCTTGTAGAACCTACTGCTTTGGATGTGCAAGAAGACTCCATATATGTTCTTAACCGTCATCATCCCGTGTCCAAACAATCTGAAGAAAAACATCGATGTGTACTTGCAACCGTTGATAGATGAGTTGAATTAGTTGTAGGAAGTAGGCGGCAACACCTACGATGTTTCCAAAAATTAAATAATTTAGATGAAGGCAGCACTTATATGGACCATCAACAACTTTTCGGCTTACGACATGTTATCATGATGGAGCACTCATGGTTGTCTCTCGTGTCTGTATTGCTTAGACTGTACTATGGCTTTCTGCTTGAAACACTGCAAAAAATCATGCTTCTTCAATTGTCATCGACAATTTCTGCCGTCGAATCATCCGTTCCGGAGGAACAAGAATGCATTTCGTACCAGCATTACGGAGAAGGCAAAACCACCACCAAGGTGGCCAAGAGACACGATATAGAAAGAGGTTAAAGATTTACCAAGTATTATAGAAGAGCCTACTAAGGGGTACAAGTGCGATGGATTTGGTCACACTAATAACTAGACTAAGAGGAGCATATTCTGGGACCTACCATATTAGAGCACCAATATAATCAGATATAACCTTGATGTCATATAAATCGAGAAGAATGTATTTGAAAATATAATTCATACTGTGATGGACATAAATGGGAGGATGAAAGACAATTCCAAGGCCAGGTTGTACTTGGAAGAAATATGCAGACACCTTGCGTTGCATTTGATAAGAGGAAGGGAATGGGAAGTATAAGCAGTCTAAGAAAATTTTCTTAGTGGACAAGGAGGATAAATGGAGACTTCGTAGGTGGATTCGGGGCCTAAATTTTTTAGATGGATACGTGTTGAATATGAGAAGATGCGTCGACCAGAAGGAGAACAAACTGGCCGGTATGAAGAGTCATGACTGTCACGTATTCAATGAGAGGTTAATTTTGATTATATTTTGGGAATTTTTTTCGCATATAGGTTGGGATCCATTGACAGAGCTTAGCATATTCTTCAGAGATCTTTGTTCTACTAAGTTGATCGTCGATCATCTAGAAAAGCAAGAGAAGGGCATTAAGGTAATACTGTGCAAGTTTGAAAGGGTGTTCCCTCCTTGATTGTTCGACTCTATGGAGCATTTGTCAATTCATCTTTTCTACAAGGTACGAATTAGTGGGCCTGTCGTTTTATCGGTGTATGTGCCCGTTCAAGCGTCATTTGAACCACCTAAAGAGAAAGGTGAAAAACAAGGCACGTATGGAGGGTTCTATTTGTGAAGCCTATGTTCTTTAGGAGATTATAAACTTTTGCTCAATGTATTTTAAGCCGCAAGTTGCTACTAATAGGACAAGAGCTCCGAGAATGATGACGGATATCAGGATTCTAATTATGCAATATTGAAAGTATTTAATGCTTTCGGTAAGCCTTCGAGCAAAATAAAGAAGAGATATACGAATCACGACGAGCTAATTAGGCTGCTCAGTTGTATTTATTACTCAACTGGGACGAGAATGAAGTGGAGAAGGTAGAGGGATAAGTAATTAATACGTCTATATTTAAATCATCTCATTGTAATAGTTTACACTAATATTATTACACTAATTGGGCGATATTTTATTATTTTTTAGCATACTTAATGATGAGACGAGGTCGATGAGACCATACATAATAGATGATAAAGTAGAACAGGAAATGAGACATTATTTCCCTTATTGGTTGAGTTCATATGTAAGAATCTTTTTGTGTATTCACTTGCACAATAATTAACATGACGTTGAACTTAATATCGTTTCCTTGGTATTTAGGTCGATCATCCCCACACAACACTCGAGAATGAGTCTATTAGAACTCTAGCCAAGAGACCTATTTATGTCGTCAAAATCTGGCCAAGCTACTGTATGAATAGGTTTAGGTTCAAGTGAACAAAAGTCCCAATAAGAGAGAGCTTCTTGGATCTCCATTCTACAAAAAATAGTTGTTTGTGTATCAGATCTTCGAGCTACAAAGATGTTGATCCAGACAATGATTTATATGGCATCTTATGGGAGATTAAGGAGTTTACATATAATTATGGAACAAAGGCTGCTCAGATCGTGTTATTCAGGTGTGATTGGTTCGATTTGATCCAAGATCAAGGTTGGAAAATAGACAAGCATGGTCTTGTGGATATAAACTATCTGTGTCGATATCTAGGCTATGAACTATTTGTCCTATCAAGTCAGGCTCAACTCATGTACTTTCATACTAATCCTAAATGGGAAACAACGAGGTCGGACTCGTAGGCAGTATGTAAGACCAAAGCTAGAAATACCTTTGACATTAACGAAATAGCCTATTAGGAGGATGATCTACCTCTTGTAACAAATATTATAATATGGACTCAACATAAGTTTGTCATTACACGTATAATCGTGTAGAAGAGGTAGAAATATCTGAAGAGGAAGGCGAAGTAGATGAAAATGAAGATGAGGAGGAAGAGGAAGAAGAAGAGGAAGAGGAGGACAAGAAAAACGAAGAAGATAAAATTTTAGAAGATAATTAAAAATAAAATAAAATTTATTTAGAACTCTAGCTATGTACTGTATTTTTACTGTGGAATGTAACATCTAAGTGAAGTTTGGAGATGGAGAGGAGAAGGAAAAGTAGGAGAAGAGAGAATATAAGAAAGGAGATTGCAAGGGCCTTAAACCCTAGGTTGCATCTCATGTCTATTTATATTGATATGCAATACACCCACAATTACTATTATACCCTCATATGATAAATAACAAAATAAAATAATCTAACACCCTCCCTCAAGCAGGAGCATATAGATCAGGCATGCCCAGTTTGCTACATAAATCAGAAAATTGACCACGAGCAAGTGGTTTGGTGAGGATATCACCTAATTGATCCTCTGACCGAACATAAGGAGTGACAATCTATTTTTTTAGCAACAAATCACGAACAAAATGACAATCCACCTCGATATGCTTCGTGCGCTCATAAAACACCAGATTACTTGCGATAAACATTGCCGACTGATTATCATAATACATCTTCATCGGAATAAGAATCATGATTCATATTTCATGAAGAAGAGACTGCACCCACATCATCTCAAAAGCTGTATGAGCCATCGTACGATACTCGACCTCTGCACTAGAATGAGCTATAACATTCTGCTTCTTACTATGCCACATGACAAGATTGCCACCCACAAACGTATAATAGCGTGAAGTAGACCTCTTATCACTGCGACTGCCTGCCCAATCAGCATCACTGAATCCAGTCACCGTAAGCAACTGGGAAGGTTTGTACAACAAACCCTTTCCAGGTGCACCCTTCAAGTATCGAAGAATACGAGAGATAGCCTCCCAATGTGGTTGACGAGGGGCATACATAAACTGACTAACTACTCCAACTACATATGTGATGTCTGGTCGAGTAACAGTAAGATATATAAGTTTGCCAACCAAACGTCTATAATATCCAACATCCTCAAATAACTCTTCCCTGTCAGGATCAAGCTTGTCATGATAATCCATAGGAGTCTCAACTGGCCGATACTCTAACATCCCAGACTCGAAGAGCAAGTCTAGAACATACTTGCGTTGTGACAGATACACACCTTTCTTAGATCGAGCAACCTCGATTCCAAGAAAATATCGAAGAAGACCCAAATCCTTAGTATGAAACTGACGACTAAGGTAGGCCTTCAAGTCCATAATTCCAGCATGATCACTCCCAGATATAATGATATCATCAACATAAACAATCAACACGATAATACCTGCTGAGAAAGAATGGCAAAATACTGAATGATCTGATGTGGTACGCCGAAAGCCATACTGAATGAGAACTGAACTGAACTTGTCAAACCAAGCACGAGGTGACTGTTTCAGTCCATATAATGCTTTCTTCAATCGACATATGAGTCTTTTATTTTCTACTACAATATATCCCGATGGTTGATCCATATAAACCTCCTCCTGTAAGTCACCATGCAAGAAAGCATTCTTTATGTCCAGCTGATATATAGGCCATTGGTGATTAACCGCCACAGAAATAAGAATCTGAACTGAATTCAGCTGAGCCACTGGAGAGAAAGTCTCCATATAATCTACGCCATATTTCTGAGTATACCCTTTGGCAACCAACCGTGCCTTGAGGCGCTCAACAGAACCATCAGGGTGATACTTAACAGTGTACACCCATCTACAACCCACTGTTTATTTTCCAACAGGAAGTGATGTAAGCTCCCAAGTTTGATTTTCATGTAAAGCATACATCTCCTTATCCATTGCACTTTTCCAACCAGAAGATGACATAGCCTGCTTGTAAGTTTTGGGAATAAAAGTAGAAAATAATGAAACAACAAATGCATAAAAAGATGATGAAGCATGGTGTAATGAAACATAGTTAGAAATGGGATACTTATTCTTTGCGGTACAAAGGCGTTGTCTTTTTCTGAGAGCAATAGGAAGATCATCTGGATCTGTGGTGATGGGAGTAGAAACCTCAGGCACGAAAGATGATTGGTTGAAGGCTGAATTTTGCAGAACCACTGGCCTGTCCTTGGATCTCTGATAAACCTGTAAATAGGGAATGAAGACAGAAATTGATTCAGGAATGACCGAAAATGGTATAGAAGATATCAAATCTGTTGTAAAAGGAATACAACGGTCTCCCGAAGGAAAGAAAGGGGTAGACTCAAAGAATGTAACATTCCACTGACATAATATTTGCGTAACTGTGGACTGTAACAACGATAACCTTTTTGAGTATTGGGATAACCAAGAAAGACACACTTCAGAGATCTAGGAGCCAATTTATCTCGATTAGGTTCCAAGTTATGAATAAAACCGATACAGCCAAACACTTGAGGAGATAAGAAAAAGGGTACGACATCTGTATGAAATATGGTAAATGGAACTTTGTTATTTAATACAGATGATGGCATGGGATTAATAAGATAACATGCAGTAAGAACGGTATCTGCCCAATACTGTCGTATATTGAACATGAGAGTTCGAGCCACATCTAAAATGTATCGATGTTTGCGTTCAGCTATACCATTTTGTTGAGAGGTGTGGACATAACTGGTTTGATTAATCATACCACGATCAACACAGAAACTGTTCACAGAAGATTGAGTATACTCCAAAGCATTATCAGAACACAAAATTTTGATACGTTTGTTAAACTGAACATAGACTTCATTATAAAAGACAGATAACACATTTGGAAACTCAGATCTTTCTTTCATTAAATAACACCAAGTCATTCTGGAATAATTATCAATAAAAATAATAAAATACTGAAATCCTTTCGGACTTTTGACTCTAGACGGACCCCAAATATCAGAATGAACAAGATCAAAAGACTCTAATTGACGACTCTCACTACAACGAGGAAAGGCACTACGGTGATGCTTGCCTAACTGACAAGCCTCACATTCAAGACTATAAACATGACTCAAACTAGGAACAACTTGACGCAACTTAGACAAAGACGGATGTCCCAAACGATAATGCCACTGCAACGGAGAAGTAGAAACATAAGTGAAGGCTTTTCCAGGTAGATCCAAGTAGCACAATCCATCTTTTTTATGCCCCGAACCAGTCATCTTCTTCGTCCTGAGGTCCTAAAAAATACACGAATTGGGAGAAAATATCACAGAATATTGAAGAGATTTGGTTAACTGGCTCACAGATAACAAATTAAATAGAAAATTAGGCACATATAATGAATCAAATAATGATAGTGATTGAGTAGGGTGAATGACACATTTTCCAAGCACAGGATGAGTAGACCCATCAACCAAGATAATATTATGTTTCATGGAACTATGATTATGAAAGATAGATGTTATACCAGACATGTGAGAGCTTGCTCCTGAGTCGATGACCCAAGAGGTGGATGGTAACTGGGTTGCCACAAAAGCAGGATTATTTATATGTGCCATTGTTGCATTAGGTTGGGAGGTGGTACTAGCAAGCGCGTTAAACTTCTGGAGGATCTGTTGAAATGGAGATGAGGTATCGGACGTTAAAGTCTGATTGAAACCCGAAGTATCATCTCTGGGTGCAGAAGTGGTGACCTGGGACGACATATTTTCTGTATGCACTTGATGTGCATATTCTGGTTTGCCCCACTTGTCCCAACAGTAGTCTTCTACATGACCGAGCATTCCACAATAGTTACACTTCCGTGGTTGACCACGGCCACCACCACCACCGTGGCCACCACCATGACCATTGCCTCTACCACCACGGCCTCCTCCTCGACCAAAACTATGACCACCATCTCTACCACCACGTCCACTACCATGTCCACCACCACGACCAACAACACTAGAAACTAGGGCAGAAGAGTCAGTACTCGTCACCACAGAACTCTGTCCCAGAAAGGAACGATTGAGACTGGAGAAAATATCTGCCACCATAGGTAACTGCTCTCCAGTAAGGATTTGAGCTTTATAAGGTTCGAGCGCTGGATCTAAGCCGACTAGGATAAGTGAAACATAAAAATCTTCCTTCTGTCTGCGAGCTTCCTTTAAATCAGTAGTAACATGATGATATTAAAGCAGTTTCTCCCACAAAGCCTTCTTTGAAGCCAGATATTCATTCACAGGCCTCCCATTTTGCTTTTTATTGAACAATAACTCGTACAACTCATAGATACGGGCAACGTTTCGCTTTTGCGAATATGATTCTTCCAGAGATGTCCAAGTCTGTTTGCTTGATTCACACCACTGAACATTAACAGCGATATGTGGTTCCATATTATGCCACAACCACGACATTACGTATGCATCTGCACTCATCCAATCTTCATACTCAGCGAAAGTTTCAGGTAGGGGTTCTTCCGTCAAAAACTTCAACTTCTTCTTCACCCTTAACACCGCTTTGATAGACTTGGACCAGGCAAGGTAGTTCGCACAATTGAATTTTACCGCTGTAATCGACTTTCCCAATTCATCATTATGAATAATAGTAAAAGGAGAACCACCTCCGCTACCATCACCACTATTAATCTCGCTAGAAGATTTGGTCCCCACCATACTTGTAGTGCAACAAAAATACGAGATCTTTGAAACCCTAGATCTCACAACGAACCTCAACCGACGACGAATAACCAACGAAGATCTGTAGAAACCCTAGATCTCATAAACGAGCCACGAACGACCACGAACAACGAACAACGAACGACGAATCATAAAAAGTAGACAAAAAAATAGCCGAAAAGCCACGAACGACCACGAACAACGAACAACGATCGGCCCTGTCGTGGATGGGATGTACAATACTTACAAATATATGCTCTGATACCAAATAAAGTTTGGAGATGGAGAGGAGAAGAAAAAGTAGGATAAGAGAGAATATGAGAAAGGAGATTGCAAGGGCCTTAAACCCTAGGTTGCATCTCATGTCTATTTATATTGATATGCAATACACCCATAATTACTATTATACCCTTATATGATAAATAACAAAATAAAATAACTCTAACATCTATTTTTACAGTATGGATACTTTTATATTGTGCTTATTGTGCTTATTGTGTGACTATGATACTTCATATTGTGTGACTAGATGGAGATATTTATTTCGTACCTTTATCCATTTATTTTAGTTTTTATCCATTTTATTTCATATACTTTTGTGTACAATTTTGTGTTGAGTGACTGTGATACTTCATATTGTGTGACTAGGTCAGCGAACCGACAAAATTCAACGAAAGATTTCTCCGGGTCTGTCTATTTTTATGAACTAATATAAATTTGTGTATTTATTTTAATCATATGTTATTATCAGGTATGGCAGGATGACGCGGATAGTTAGGAGGTAGATCCTCTAGACCTCCTCCAGTACATGCTACTGGTTCTTGATCCTCGTTGCAGAGTACTCCAGTATACCGACCAATCACATCTTTGACTCTGTTGACGGTACATGACAGTACTCCTGGGACGAGCAGTTCCAAGCCTCCGTCCAGCGTTCCTCCAGATGATGGCATCATGGAGACGAGCAGATTAAGGAGGTCGAGCCGACTCCATCTACGTATCAGAGCGATCGTCCATGCGCGCCTCCGGACGAGACGAGGATGGAGATTTGGACCGACGGACCTACGGAGTAAGTTAATTAGTTAAAAATTTTCAAATAATAATATCTATATTTTCATGAATTTAATTATCGTTGTATAAATATCGTCCCTCGGCGGTACAAAGAGCATTGTATATGTTTCTGAGGGAGAACTATAGTGGGCCTTGGATTAACTACTCAGATACTCCTGAAGATAGGAAGGCATTCTGGTTTGTCCAATTCAAGGTAAAAATATATTTGCTTTTAATATTAATAATTATTTATGCATATTATATAACTCTCTATTTTATATTTTTTAGAAAACATATTTCTATCTACCACAACGGGTTCAGAAGATCGAGGAGCAATTTTCTGCCATCGCCGTCAAGCTGATCCGTGATGCGATCAACAATAAAAAGGCTCGTGATCGCTACGGAAACCCGATCCACGATTGGATCACGCCTGAGCAGTGGACTATGATGTATGCGATATTCGACGAACCCTGGTACAAGGAAAGGTCAGAGAAGGTGAAGACGTCTAGATCAAAGAAAAAAGTGGTATGGTGGCTCGATTCCCATCATGGAATATTTCTGTCGTCTGGTATGTATTCTATTAAAAATATATTATTTTAATAAAAGTAGGATAAAATATTTAATTTTAATAACAAATAATATATTTTTAACAGGTACAGAGGGGTGACGACGCTAACATGGTGACCGTCTTCCTGGCCACGCATCGAAAGAGCTAACAACTATAGATGAGAGGGCCACGCAGAATTATGTATGTTTTACTTTACCTTGTGTTAAGTTTAATATAACTTAGAAAATATGCAAATATATATCTATATAGTTAGTAATAAGTACCTTAGACGTTAGTAACCATTTTTCTAAGACAAGTATCTTAGACTATGTGAGCGGGCGACTGCTAGTTCACCTATAGAGGGAGGGGCTGGTACTTCCTCGTAGCCCTCTACAGCTCCTTCGACGGATGATCTCTGGATGACCATCGTTGGTGGTAATCAGAGGGGTACGTACTACGGTACGGGATCCTACAACATCTTTTTTGCGACACAGTCATTCAGGGCCCCTCTGCTAGTGTGCATTCCCTACAGCTCTCATAGGAGTCAATTCGAGTCTCGGAGAGCGTTGTCCGCTAGGTTGCTGATCTGTGTGACGAGATGCTACTGAGGATTGCGGAGCAGTCCCGTCTCAACCGTAGATGGACGATGCGACACTCACCGCACGATTGTATATGCTCGAGCGCAGCATCACGGACTTGAGGGAGATGAGCGAGAGGACGAACCGTAGCGTTAATGATCTTGCTGCGATGATAGAGCACAACGTGATAGCGATCTAGGGGACGCAGGTCACCAAGGGCAATCAACTGGCGAGGATGCAAGATGTACTGGCCAAAAGAAGTACGAGACTGACATCTTCCATGGATTCATGCAATACTAGACTGTTAGCATTAGAGCGGATACGTCCTCTTGGTCTCTCGGCATCGACACCGACTCCACCGATTTTACTACCTCCTCCATCGTCATCGGTGATGCTTACACATGGGCAATATGAGTTCCTGCTATCCCAAATGTCCGGCGGTGCTCCTCCTCCTCCTGATCAGCGGTAGCCTTTGTTTGGACAGTTTTTAGTATATTTGTGTGTATTGGCCAATGTTTAGATCTTTGATATATTTATTTCATACTTTTTATTACATTCTGAGATGCATGTGATACTTATTTTAAATTCATTCATCGACTTCTTGGGACGTATTTAGTGTAATATAAGTTTGTAGATTTATTTCTATGTGAGTTTATTTTACAGAAATTTTTGTACAAAGAATATAAATATTAAAAAAATAGGTGTAGAGAAAAATTAGCTGTTGAGAACAAAAACGCACATAGTAAGTGCATTTTTATTTTTTCCTAATTTTTAATTTTAATTTTTTTGAAAACGCACATATTAAGTGCGTTTTCAACTTACTATATGCGTTTTTGTTCTCTACAACTAATTTTGCTAAACATTTTTCACTATACCTAATATTTAACTATTTTTATTCTCTGTACAAAATTTTTTGTTTAGTTTATTATTCATATTAATTGTATGTGAATTTACCGGTGTTGAGTGTTCTATCGAAGGGGTCGGCGAACCCAGAAAATTCAACGAAGGGTTGCACCGGATCTATTTATATAAACTGTGATTTTATAATTACATGTAGAGTTTTATTGGAAAATATTATACGAACTGTATTCTGTTTTTTTAAATCTTTTTTATAATTTAGCGACGTTCTGCGACGTATAGCGACATGTATCAGAACGTCGCTAACTTTTACCATGGACGCCGCAAAATATCGCGACACGTCGCTAATAAGCTGACATAAATTTTTTTGCCATGTCACTTTATAACGTTGCTAATATGGCTATGATTAGCTACGAACTGTTATGTCGCTATTTTACGAACGTTGCGTCGTTACTGGTTGCTAATGTCAAAAATATCTGCGACGTCAGCACGTCAAAAATATACGTCCCCATAACGACGAATAGCGATGTATTTGTTGTGAGCGACCATAAAATACGCGATAACACCAATACGTCGCTAATTAATTTTAGCAACATTTTTTTACTTTATTAGACATCGCTAATATGTATTATTTTGGTAGTGAATTTTTTGATTCTTCTATTCTCTCTTCATGAAGCAGCAGCTATATACAGTATCCCTTTATCAGTATCCCTTTATCGGCCTCATGCTCTACTGACCGGCTTATTTGGATCCATACCAAGAATGGTCTTTTGAGCAACAAATTGGTTTAAAGATTGATCAATGAGAAATATAACAGAGAGAAAAGTCATGATGATGAGCACAAATTTATGAACTAGAATAAACTGGCAACTACACCATATTTGTCCCTATGTGCTCATGTTTGCGTGGAGAACGCTCACTAACTCTATACCTACTAACGCCAACATTCACAGGAGTATCCAAAGTGTGAGTCCGATGTGCCCACTATCCAATACTTGTTGAAACTACTGACCATCTTCTGCTCCATTGTTCTATTACTGGTCCATCATGGTGTAGGATTGAAGCAATATCCAATCACATTCACCCACAATCCTACTAATACTAGCTTCTTCGAGAGTGTTTTGGCTGAAGGGAACCAAAATACTATTAGTTAATAATCTAGAGTTGAATATTTCTTTGTAGGAATAGAACTTGTCAAATCTAAGATCCACTTTAATAGAGTTTGTTAGCCTATTTTTAGAATTGAGTTATTACCATAGTGGCTATATAAATATAAGTGTACTTGTTTGTTTAACATTGAGTAAGAAATAAAGACATTCTCCAAATACATTGTGTTCACTGTCCTTGCCTCCTGAAGGTTACAACCCGCTGCTTCTAGCCAACAACAACATCTGGTATCAGAGCCAAGTGTAAGCCAAAGTACCTTCGACTCAACAAGATGTCAATCGTCGAGCACTCGACGGCGCCAACAACAAAGGAGGAAAGCATAACCTTGCACTACTCGATGCTGACACCTGTCAACTACTTCACTTGGGCGATCAAGATGGAGGTCTTCATGGAGGCTCAAGGCGTTTGGAATGCAATTGAACCCGCGGCCGGGGTGGTCATAAAAAAGAAGAGAGACAAGATGGCATTGGCATGCATTTTTTAAGCTATCCTCGAGGAGATCCTACTCTAGCTGGCCAAGCACAAAATGGCTAATGAAGCTTGGGAAAGCCTGAAGACAATGTACCTCAGCGTAGATCGGGTGAAGAAGGCAAGAATTCAAACCTTGAAGAGTGAGTTTGAGGTTTTGCGTATGAAGGGAACATATTCCAATGATGAGTTTACAGAGAAATTGACGACCCTCGCAAACAAGATTCGTGTATTGGGAGACAAGATAGAGGACGTTATCATCGTTAAAAAGCTGCTCGTCTCCGTCCCAGATGAGTACCTGCAGGTCGTTGCTGCGATCGAGCAGTTTGTGGATGTGGAGACCATGCCGGTCGAGGAAGTGATCGGCCGCCTCAAAGCGTACGAAGAAAGCATATATGGTCGAGGTGGGAGCAACAACGGACAACTCCTGCTTTCTCACGCTGAGTAGCAGGCGCGATTGAAGAAAGGCTCCGCTGATTTGTCGTCGAGCGAAAAGGGGCACTCTAGCAAAGACTGGGGCCGTGGCAAGCCCCGTGGACGTGGCCGCTGGCACGGCAAGGGTAGTCATGGCGGCCAAATAGTGCAACACCAGGAAGGTGAGGGGACTCGCGGTTCAAGTTCCAACCGCGACAAATCAAAAATCAAGTTCTTCAATTATGAAAACTATGGGCACTATGCGTCGGAGTATCGCAACAAACGTCGTGATGAGGAGGCGAACCTCGCACGAGCGTAAGACGAGGAGGCAGCATTGCTGCTAGGAGAGACTCATGAGGAGACGCCTGACCTCGTCATGCTCAATGAAGAGAAGATAGTACCAGACTTGCGCAGTGCTGGAGAAGCGCAGGCCGACACCGATGTGTGGTACCTCGACAACGGCACTAGCAACCACATGACGGGCCACAGAGGAAAGTTCAAGGACCTTGATCGGGACATCACCGGCCGTGTCAAGTTCGGTGATGGCTCAACCGTGCAGATTGAGGGTAGGGGATCAATATTGTTCCAATGCAAGAATGGCGAACAACGTCTTCTGTCGAAGGTATACTTCATTCCAAGTTTAAGAAGTAATATATTGAGCAAGGTGGAGATTGTCGGTTCCTACTTGAGGGTGTACGACAGAAACGATATTCTGCTGATGAAGGTGAGGAGATCACCTAACTACTTGTACAAGATAGCTCTTGAATCTTGCAGGCCGATATGTCTAATAGCCAAAGTATAAGACCTAGCCTAGTTGTGGCATGCAAGGCTCGGGCACGTGAATTTCTTCGCGTTCAAGATGATGGCAGAAAAGGGAATGGCCACCAGGCTGCCGAAGATTTCTCATCCAAACCAGCTCTGTGAAGGGCGCCTCATCGCCAAACAAGAACCACTATCGTTCCCTCTGCAGGCAAGCTTTAGAGCTGAGAGGCCACTTCAACTTGTGCATGCTGAGATTTGCAGCCCGATTACACCCGCTACACTTGTTGGTAACAAGTTCTTTCTTCTACTTGTTGATGACTTCAGTCGCATGATGTGGGTGTATATGCTCAAAGAAAATAGTGATGAATTTAATGCTTTCAAGAAATTCAAGTCTCTTGTAGAGAATGAATGTGACAGCAAGATAAAGACACTAAGAACTGCTCGAGGAGGTGTATTCCTGTCCAAGGAATTCACAAGCTTCTGTGAAGGCGAAGGCATACAACGATACCTCACTGCACCATATAAACCACAACAAAATGGCGTAGTAGAGCATCAAAATCGTACCGTGATTGCTACGACAAGGAGCTTGCTCAAGAGCATGCATATTCTTGGAAGTATGTAGGGCGAGGCGGTCAGACATGCTGTGTACCTGCTCAACCGGTTGCCAACTAAAGCTCTCAGTGCGCTCACGCCGTATGAATCCTGGACTGGTAAGAAACCAAACCTTGAACACTTAAGGATGTTTGGATGCGTCACACACATAAAGACTGCAGGTCCTCATCATAAGAAACTTGATGACCGAAGCACTCCATTGGTGTACCTTGGCGTGGAAGAGGGCTGCAAAGCACACCGTCTCTATAATCCTCAACGTAGCCAGATCCATGTGAGTAGGGATGTTGTGTTCAAGGAAGAAAGGAGATAGGATTGGACCAATGGTGATGGTACCGAACCACAAGGCTGGGTAAAACTCTCAATCGAAGATCATGTTGTCGAGATAGTGGTCACTCCACATAGAGCAGTAGGCACGGCTATGCACACGCCGGAGGGCACAGAAGATGCGGCAACACCTATGATGCACAGAGCGGCAATGGCATCAAGGGAGCCTACTATACCATAAGCTGCAGCCTCAACTTCGAGCGGCTCACCCACACCAACGGCAGACTAGAATGAGCCAAGGAGATACGGCTCATTTGTTGACGTATATGGTGAAACTGAGGAGATGTTTCTTAATCCAGAGATGTTGTTTTTGTCGGCTGAAGAACCGACAAATTTTTAAGATGCTACCCTTGAACATGAATGGCGGAAAGCTATGAAGAAGGAGTTTGAAGCCATCGAGAAGAATGGGACTTGGGTGCTTACTGAGTTACCATCTGGGCACAAATCCATCGGTTTAAAATTGGTAAACAAGGTGAAGAGAGACAGTAAAGGCAAGATCCTCAAGCACAAAGCTAGATTTGTGGAAAAGGGCTACGTCCAACAACATGGAGTTGATTTTGATGAAGTGTTTGCTCCAGTTGCAAGACTCGACACAGTTCGCTTGATCATTGCCCTCGCAGCCCAGCACGGATGAGAGGTTCACCATTTGGACGTTAAATCTGCATTTCTGAATGGTAACCTCAAAAAGGAGGTATATGTAGCTCAACCTGAAGGCTTCGTCGTCAAGAACCAGGAGCACAAGGTGTACAGGCTGTCTAAGGCTCTCTATGGTTTGCGACAAGCACCGAGGGCCTGGAACACATGCCTGGACAGCTGTTTAAAGGAGCTGGGATTCATCAGATGCACTTAAGAGCATGCTGTGTACCCGAGGAGCAATGGAGAGGATGCACTCATTATCACAATGTACTTTAATAACTTAATCATCACAGGCACAAGAGCAACTGCAGTAAAGGTTTACAAGCAGCAGGTGATGCAGAAATTTGAGATGAGTGATCTTGGATTACTCTCTTACTACCTTGGTATAGAGGTAGATCAATAGGGTGATTGCATTACACTGAAGCAATCATCATATGCGAAGACAGTTTTGTCGCAGTTTGGAATGGGAGATTGTAATCCAACCAGGTATCCCATGGAAGCTAAACTACAACTCAGCAAGAACCTTGAAGGAACACCAGTCGATCCGACGCAAAATAGGCGAATCATTGGCTGTCTCAGGTACTTAACTCGTATTCGCCCGGATATTTGTCGAAATGGTGAGTAGGTACATGGAGAAGCCAACAACCATGCATCACCAGGCTGTGAAACAGATCCTCAGATATGTGAAGGGAACACTTGAGTATGACTCATGTATGGAAGAGGACATGGTGAAGATGAACTGTACGGATTCACCGACAGCAACTTAGCCGGAGATGTCGACGACAGGAGGAGCACCAGCGAATGGCGTTCTACCTCAACAAGAACCTGATCACTTGGGCGTCTCAGAAGCAGAAAACTATCGCGTTGTCCTCCTGTGAAGCTGAGTTCATGGTGGCAACGGCTGCAGCGTGTCAAACTTTGTGGCTGAGGAATCTAGTTAGTGAAGTGACTGGCCGCAAACCTAAGCCAGTCACGCTCTATGTCGACAACAAGTCTGCAATTGCACTGATGAAGAATTCAGTGTTTCATGGGCGCAGTAAGCACATTAATACTTGCTTTCATTTCATTCACGAGTGTATTGAAAGATGGCAGATAAAGGTGGAGTTCGTGAGCACTGGAAAGCAATGTGCCGACATTCTCACAAAGGCTCTCGCCAAAGTGAAATTCACTGAGATACAACAGGTGCTTGGAGTTATCAACCTTGATCAGACTTAGATTAAAGAGGAGAATATTAGTTAATAATCTAGATTTGAACATTTCTTTGTAGGAATAGAACTTGTCAAATCTAAGATCCACTTTAATAGAGTTTGTTAGCTTATTTTTAGGATTGAGTTGTTACCATAGTGGCTATATAAATATGAGTGTACTTGTTTGTTTAACATTGAGTAAGAAATAAAAACATTCTCCAAATATATTGTGTTCACTGTCTTTGCCTCCTGAAGGTTACAACCCGCTGCATCTAGCCAACGACAACAAATACTGTGTCGGCCAGTCTTTACTTGCTTTGGCCGATCTGGAAAGTGAGGAATAAAGCCTTATTTGACCAAACAACCTATCTGTATCATAAAGATCGTAGACGAAGCTAAGCTCCTACAATCAAAATATGAAGCCATCAACCTAGTGAAAGATCTTTATCCTTCTTCCTAATCTGATCACCAATCTAATACTCTTAGGTATCCTCCTCAAATTGGATTCTGGAAAATCAATTGAGACGGCTCATTTCTTGAGGTCAATGTCTGCAGCAGTCGTAGTTCGTGATGCAGAGGGACATTACCATGGGGCATCTTCTACACTCCAACATGGAGGTTCGTCTCTAGAAGCTAAAGCACTAGGAATCTATTTAGATATGACTCTCTATTCAAACTTAAACCTGAGCAGGGTCATCATTGAGGGTGACTGCAAGACTCTTATAAACCAACCACATTTGGACATTCCTTGGTGCGCCAGATACGTGGTTTAAGAAGCCCGTAGAGCTATTGGCCATTAACAGTGAAATATCGTTCTCCTTCGGATCGAGAGACTCTAACAAAGTTGCACATTTCCTTGCTGCAGATGTTTATGATCAAGCGCCCGCATGTATTTCTGAACATATCCTTTTCCCGGCTTCCAAATGCCAGGGATCCGGACGCATCAATGTAGGTTGTAGCCAGACACGCACGATAGTAATACAAAATCTAGTCCACAATTTTGTGGAGACATATGAATAGGCTTAATAGGCAAAGGTCAGTATCTAGCTTCGACTACCGTGCATGACAGCAGCACAGTCGAGTATGGGGTCTTCGAAAGTGATGTTTAAAGGGCAGACTCGAGGTCTACATAAGCCTCCAGTAAGGGTAAGAAGAGAGGGACAGGTCATGGAATTCGAAAGCAGCCTGCGTCTGGAGTGTGTAAACGGTGCAGGAAGGGCAGAAAGCACTATTGCGATATATGCAACAAGGGAGCATGCTTCGGACCACAGCCCTGTTAATGGCTACGTAGAGAAGATTTTTGGTTGCCTTCATATATAAGAGCGAGCTTCTTTCATTGGAAACATACCAAGAAGTTGGGCATCCATCTTTAGACCCTTGGAAGCCGATGACTGGTAGAGCCAAGATTTTAAAGAACCGGCCGGGACTGCGAGAGGGTGTCTGGTCTGTGGATGGATGCTCCGACGGCCGACCATGGTTGGCTAGCTTATGGTCAGATATTGGTGAAGGTTTTAGCGGTGAGGTCCTTACCTACGGAGGTTCTTGTCTCTCCTCCCCTCGGGCTTGGGATAGAGTATGGTGTTGTCTATGAGTAGGCTCCTTCCCACTTGAAAAGCTTATCCTCATTTCAGTCATAAGGAGGTGTACTATCCTGCCCGATGGGAGAGGTCATTGCAAAATCTAATCTAGATATATCAAAAACTTTATTATTAAAATGATTGCATATAAGTAGTACAAATGTAGATTATATTGAAATGTATTACAATCTTAATAAACGTCCTCCAAGTATGCTCATATTACCCAGCAGCGCCAATGTCATATAGAATGCACCTTTCTATTTGTTTCTGGCAACAAGGAAGAGAGGATTTTTCTTGTAAGTCACTGAACCAGAAGCTTCATCCAAGTCGATGTCCCTCTCCTTCAAACCAGGAGGCAATTCCCAATCGAAGGCATAAAGAAAGTTAGCAAGGGCGAGATGTACAGTAGCCAAACCAAAGTTTATTCCTGGACAAATTCTTCGTCCCCCACCAAACGGTATGAATTGGAAATCATTTCCCATGTAAGAGACCATTGCCGGTATCAGTTTATATAGATAACATATATCCACTTTGGTCACCGATGGCGGGTAGAAAATCTGGGTGCATGGCTTGAAATTTTGGGTCGATTGCCAACATTGAAACGTGTATTGTGGGACCCAGTCTCTATTCAACAGGTACGAGTGAAGTACATACTTTCATGTTTGGCGGGTAGAAAATTACAGTTACCTCACCGATGGCGGGTAGAAAATTCCTCTTCCTGACAGTTACCTCAAATATCATTGTACAAGAACTTTTCTATCACAACTGCATCAAGGCGGCACCGGACTCAACTGACTCTTGTGACAAGTCATTGATAATTTTTAGGATCATTTTCATTAAGTCTAAACAAAAGTCCAACCATGGAACTCACCTATTATATTGTTCGCTCCATCATATCCTTATTCACGTTTACTTGATAAACTCAGTCCATGAATAGAAAAGAGGATCTCAATAGCTTTCTCAAGTGACAAGGCAATAGTATCACTTATATGTACAATGCCAAAAAAGTGCTCAACTATGCATCTTCTATCATTCGCAAAACGCAAAGCAACAACCATTGGTTCTTTCACAGATATATTTCGTGCCTCGTCAACTAAAATAGCAAACAAAATTACCTTCACCGACCTCTCTAATAATTGCATTTGTAGTCTCACTTGCAATGGCACTAGCAATCTCTTTTTGAATTCTAGGCAATATCAATTTATGATTTTCAGGAGCATTCTTCAATACGACATTGTTGATTTCCTTATTGTGGTCGACAAAGTTACCTTTATTTGCCGAATTCTCAGATTCATCATGACCACGAAAAGTCAAACCTTGTTTCTAAAGTAACCTAATGCAATTAACTGATGCAGCCAATCGAATATGTTAATCTTCTTGAACTTGTTTGAATTGATTGGATGTGTAAACTTCTATGTGTTATCGTTGATGTAGTAGATGTCACGACCCAATTCCGTAGAATCATTGGGGCGTCCCCCGAATCATGATGCTGTGCGGGCCTGGGGTTGCGCCCGCACAAGGCTAAAGTATTTTGCATAACGAGCACATATTCAGAGTACGCAGATAAATTGAAACACAGATTTGAAACATGGAAAAGTTCTCTTTATTGATAATGAACATCTATTACAAACTCTTGAACGAGTCAGCTAATATGCCTCATGGGCTTACAAAAGTGTTGACTCAAAATGAGATAGCAGTCCTGTACATTATATCCCTTTACTAAACTTCAAAAGATATAGACCACCAGGCTGGAGGATAGCTTTGCCAAGGAGCTGCATTTGTGTATAAAGAGTTGCAAGCTCCTGTCTTCAAAATGCTTCAAAGGGGCGCGGTGAAGATGCGCTAACAGCTGGACTGGATCGGAAAGACGACTTCGGCTCCTCGCTCGGTTCGCCTTAGTACGGAGAACCTGTTTCAACAAGGGTCAGCATGTCGAAACATACTTGTGAAGGCGAGCTAACCGAGCTATACCAATCAACACGTTGTTTTAATGAAGCATGCATATTTGTGGATTTCTATCTTGCCTTTGTTTATTTACATGTAAGCAGCATATAGAATTTACTGAAATGAACATGCCACCGTTCGATGGATTTTACCTGCCCGTCTGAATTACATGCACAATACTTACCATGCCTTCCCTGCCATAAAGTCACAAGTTAGTTTGTAACAGGTTTAAATATACAAGATGATCACTGACTTGGTTGCCATAATGGACGATAGTCTTTGACGAGAATGGCGTGTAACAAAAGTATAAGGGGCGTTGCAAGCCATTCCACCAAGAACAAGAGACTAAACAATAGGTCTCGCCCGGACCGGATCGATGCCAGTGCCCCAGCATCATCCGCAAGACCGTTACCCTGTGCACAAGTTGTCCATGATCGAACAATATACAAGTTACAATTTCATGCAGTTGAGGCAACAAGAGTACAAGACAAGCAATGTACAAGACAAGCAATAATACTTGATTTATTCCCAAGCGAACACGCATGCAATTAAGTATCCGTTCGTGCAGTTTATTGACAAGCATATATACCAAGTCTATTCTCTTTTATCTTGGTTTCTTTTATTATTACTTGGTATCGTTTGATCGGGGCAAAGAAGAATGCAGATTTATTAGGGTGTGAAGACTGGAAGCAGGGCTAGCTAATCGGGTTGGTAGCCACTCACTTAGATTGTTGGAAGGGAGAAGAAAAGAGGCGCTTCACGACTCCGCTCGTAAGCCGCCTACTGCTCGTTCACCTGCACACGAACAGCTCGATTAATACTTCTTTCTCTCTTTCCAATCTCGGAATTAAAGTGCAAGTCAATGAACGAAAATAATGAAAACCATCGAAACCGTTCAAGGAAAACAAGCAAATCCTAAAACCAACTCAAAGCACGAAAGCAACAAGCGATATCAAAAACCGAGGCAATAAAAGATAGCAGCGGAGAGGTCCCTCCTGACTCTGCCGCTAAGTCGATCCCGGGGGCACGGTCCACTGAATATGGGAATCGATTCCGAAGAAACAAATCCATAACGAGGACGAGTTCTTAATTCAATCTATCCCGATCGAACGATACCGTTTGTGTTTCTTAGCCGCACTCTCCGTACCGGGAGAACGGGGCGCAACAGTAGATCACTAGAAGCCCTTGAACAATGATTATGAGTACTATTATGAGCTCAACGTGAATACCGAATATGCTATTCTTCTTCCAATTTCTAAATCCCTCTCAAACAAATGAATTACCACCGCTTTGGTGCCCGTAGTTGGGTTTAAATAGATAATAAACCAAATAATAGGCATCATCTTTTGATATGCTATACTCCAACCAATCGTACTCCCCAAACCAAGCAGCAACAAAACTACGATCAACTCTAGAAAATAGTGTCCTAGAAATATTATGATTTTCTATGTTGATATGGTCTTTTTTGTAAATACTACCATCGAACTTTCTCCCTATAATTAATATCATACTCATGAATATTCTTTCTTAATCCAAGATCGGCAGAAAGTTCGTTCAAGTTGATCTCTATACGAGGCACCCGAGGGAGCATAGGAGTGGAGTGATGAACTTCATATTTATTTCTAGGAGAAGTATTCATATTTGTCGACTTTTGTGTCGAAATATTAGGAAAGAAACCTTTTTAACCTGAAATAGTGAATGAAACCTAATTTATTCCCATTTTTATCTTAGAAAATTAAAATAATTTTAATTATTTTATAATTATATATAGAACGAAGACCTAACAACTAAAAATATGTACAAAATTTTTAGGCTAAGTTACTAAATCCTATGTTTCTTAATATGATTTGTCAGGTAGTACTATTGACGTCTGCCAAGAGGATACTAGCAGCATTGTACATATGGAAGTGACATATTGTGGTATATATTAAAAGAAAATGACTAAATTGTAACTTGATACCAGCAACTATTCAAGTTTTTCAACTTGATACCCTAGACTTTAATAGGTATTAACTTAATACTATCAACTATTAAAACTTTTTATTTTGATATCCTTCGTCAGTCAGGGCTAAATATATTGTTAAATAACAAATACAAACTACCCCTCCTTCCCCAACCCCACACCCTCGGTTGCACCCTATCCTACCCCCAATACTCCGCCATGCCCCCCAGCCCAACCCCTTTCTGCTGCGCCCTCCTGGCCGCGCGCAACCCCAACCACGTCCCCTCCCCACCACGCCAGTACACCTCGAGCCGTATACCTTCCCTCCACGCCGCTGCCTTTCCAATAGCCCTTCCCTCCCCGATATGCCCTTCCCAGCATCCCCCTCCTCGCTGTGCCCTCCCCAGCATCCCCCTCCTCGCTGTGCCCTCCCCAGCTTCCTTGCCAATCACCTGCACCCTCCACGTAGCCGCCCCTACACCGCTTGGCTGTATCCTCCCGCTCCCCCGTTGCCGCTACGCACCTCCATCGTCGTCATTGCTTCTGCCTCTACTTGTCATGCCCAAATTCTGAAAGGGTTGATCATCCTCCCTTAGATCCTTTGCGGAACCGATCGTCCTCACTTGGGGCATGATGTCGTGTGAGACTGGAGTTGCCCTCGTACAAGACAAGAACGTGCAATGATAAAATCTATTTTGAAACACAAGTTAAAAAACACATTCACAAAGAGTTGAACGCAGAGTATAGGAAGAAAATATGCTTTTTTTATTGATTGAAATCAGAGTCATTTACATAGAGTTTACATTTAATATGCCTCTCGGCTACATTGATTGCATTACAAAAGAAAACTAAAAAGGCAGGGCGTTCCATCAGATAATCTTCGTGGTTCTGTGCATTACGCCCTTGTATAGGTTGAAAATCCATGACTCCAAAATGAACTGACTTCAACTATACTTCAAAATAGAAATCTTCCAATGCCTTCTCGTCTATCCACTAGCGTTGCTCACCCTGAGTGACCGAAATTGTGCCCACAAACGTGGGTCAGTACTAAGTTGTACTGGTGAGCGGGATGAACCCACTCGCGTAAATCAATACTTGCTTATTAAAGGAGAGCATGTATTAAAGTAGTCTAGCTATTAAGAACTTGATTAAATTCAGATCATATCGGTTGTATATTTTTGAGAGAAAAAAATAACTTAGAAACCATTTAGCCCATCGGTTGCTTACTCAACCGATACGCCCCTTCCCTGCACTGAAACACAAGTATACTTACCAGCAGCACAAGACAATAAATTAGCGTGTGCTCTATCTATATGCGATCATCGGTGTGATTGATACCATATGGACTTATCCAACGGCATTGTGGCGTGCCCTACCAGCCCGGGTTGCAAGCCCCGTTGAAGGTCCTACAATGCATCACACCAAGTACGATCAAATATTTTTCCCAGGTCAATTCGGTTCCAGTACCCCAGAAACTGTTTCGAGGAAATGCCAAACCTTATGCACAAGTTTTCCTAGACTATGCGAATGCGTAAATAGTTAGAAATCTTTCGTCTATCCTTCCTTCCGAAAATCCCCAGGAACGACGATCAAACGTCAGTTACGCGGACCTACAATAGCATGAGCATCGAGTTAAAAATCTTTCGTCTATCCTTCCTTCTGAAAATCCCCAGGAACCAAAGCTCAAAGTAAGAAAGACAACAACAAAAACCAAGCAAATCGAAAGCAACACCAAAACGAAATCCTAAAGTGAAATCAAGAATACCAAGCAACAAAACATAAAAACTATTGGACTTCAATAGAAGCCTATCCATTTGTTGTAAAGGATCATCGAATTTTGTCCATAGCAAGAAGATGCTGAAAGACTACTAAACACCAAGCTATGACTCAGACGACTAGCCACAAGCACATTATATAGTGCATATACCTGTCGGATCAGGATTTGAGGCACTACATAATATACCACTAAGAAAAAGTTTTGTCCCGAAACTTAAGAAGAAGGTCTTACCTCCAATAGAATGAACAATGAAGGGTACTTCTCCTTTATCTCTGACTCCATCTCCCACATTGATTCTTTGACTGAATGGTTTCACTACAACACCCGAACGAAAGACATCGATTGATTATGTAGCACTTTTTTCTTGCGATCCAAGATTTGCACATGTTCCTCTGAGTATGATAAGTCCGTGTGTAGCTCCAACTGATCCAAACTAACCACATGACTTAGATTATGTACGTATTCCAAAATTGAGAGACATGAAAGACATCATGCACTTTAGTCAAGGCAGGGGGTAGTGCAATCCGATAGGCCACAACTTCCACTCGCTCAAGTATCTCAAAGGGGACAACAAATCTGGGACTCAATTTACCTTTAATACCGAAGCACATAACTCCTCGCATCGATGTCACCTTTAAGAAGACGTGATTCTTGACCATAAACTCCATGGGTCTTCGATGAGCATCGACATAGTCTTCTGTTGGATCTACGCAGTGCGAACTCTTTCCTGAATTGTGCGAACCTTTTCAATGGCCAGCTCCGCCAGATCTGGCCCGAGTACCTGTCGCTCACCGACTTTGTCCCAACAGATTGAAGATCGACACTTCCGTCCATACAGTGCTTCGTATGGTGATATCTGGATGCTCGATTGGTAACTGTTATTGTACGCAAACTCTGCTAGTGGTAGGTGTGTGTCCCAACTAGTCTTCTGATCGATCGTACACAGTCGCAGCATATCTTCAAGTATCTGATTTGTCCTCTTCGTCTGGCCGTCATTCTGGATGTTACATGCGGTACTGAACTTCAGTTTGGTGTTGAATACAAACTGTAGGCTAGTCCAAAAATAAGGTAAGAAACGTACGTCATGGTCTGAGACGATTGAGGCTGGTACTCCGTGTAATCGGACAATCTCGTTAATGTAAATCTGTTCTAGCCGATCGATGCTACATGTAACTTTGATTGGAAGGAAGTTGGCAGATTTGGTCAACGATCAACAATGACCCAAATCACATTATGCCCCCACGATATCTTCGAAAAGCTCGCGATAAAATCCATGACGATGTTATCCCATTTCCACTCGAGAATAGCGAGGTTCTGCAGCTCCCCACTAAGCCTCTGTTGTTCAGCTATTACCTGTTGGCAGGTCATACACTGTGACACAAAGGTCACCATATCCCATTTTATATCATACCACCAGAAGGTCATGCACAAGTCCTTGTATATTTTGGTGTGTCACGACCTGCACCCGATGTGATGGCACGAGTACGTGGGTACATCCAGCCTGCGCAGCAAAATCAGCAGTAGAACGGTGTCTAGGTCATTACTAACTAACTAGCATCTCACACAATATATATAATCTGTCAATGATATCGCAACTCCAAGAAGGAGGACAATATGATAATAATGACAATGATAAATACTCAATCAGAAATCTAAAGCACGATAAGGTATCTAAGAAATCTATCTACAAAGTCTAAACAACAACAACTACAACAACTACAACAACAACATCCAATAGAAACAATATCCAAGTCTCAAATATAAGCTGGAAATAAATTCGGTACCAAAATGCTAATAAAACTAACTAGTCTAACTAGTGATTTCGGCTAGTCCTCCTGGCAATTACTCCTAGGCTACTGGGTCCATGGTTGTACCATCAACATCTTGGGGTCCGTAATAGGTCGGACACCAATCCTCCAGATCCTTTGAAAAATATTATCAAGTCAGGATTGGAGCAAAGTACAACCCAATAGTTGTTCTAATTAATTGAGAATGACTATAAAATAGTTATAATAAGTAATACATGATGAGCAAGAAAAGTAAATAAATCAGAGAATAAATGCAGTTATAGTTAATTTAAGAAGCAAGAAAAGATAAGCATTGTGAATCAAGAAAGTATGGTAAATAAAGACTGTAAATAAATGAGAACGGAACTAGATAGATATGATGTGTGTCCAGCAAGTATCATATAAAGCCAGCAAGAATGTAACTAAACTAGTGCATTTTGAAAAACTACTTTCAACATGTAAACGGCTAGGGGTACGGCTCATCGCACGTGAGGTATCTGACTGCTATCTTTCCTTATTAGACCAGTAGGGGGTGATTCCAGAATTTAGGAATATTTACATGTCTACTCAAGTATTTCTCCGCCTGACTAGTATAAATGAAACCAAGTTCCGACACGCAAATCAAGTATGAGGCCAGCCAGATAAAAGTAAGTGATGCCAGTAAGTGAGTCCTGATGTGATGCCAGTAAGAGTCATGAAGTAGAGGCCAGACAAGTATGATGCACGTGTCGCAAGAGAGGGAATCTATATAATACTAATTCATGTATACATAGTGTCAAGGAATCAAGTAGAACAATGTTATATACCAGAATCAAAGTTGATATCAAATAATAGAAACTATCAGAGAATGTACTCGACTGTGGTCCAGAGCAAATGATACGATCAATGTCCGAACTAGTGTCACACTGATCTATATATGAAATTCAAAGTCATTTGGTGTATTGAAGTAATAAACATGCTTAATTAATCAAAAATATGATTTCTAGGTAAAAACTAGGTCCAATTAGGTTAAACTAGATCAATACCTTGCTAACTAGGTTTTCTAAATCATACCAGATTTATATCTAAGGTATACTAGTTAGTATTAGGTATTACTAAGTATACTAGTCAATATAGACTATACTAGCTATTACTACTAATACTTAGTTGATATTATCACTTGGTCTCATATATCTATATACCTTAACTAACACTTACCTCAAATTAATATACCCATAACCCTTCTACAAGTACCTAGGTACTTACCCACTGATACCTGACTCACTCATTACCCAACTGAATTGGAGCTCAAACCCACATCAATATCATCCTATCCACATGTCTGATAGTAATAGTCCATAATATCTCCAATGAAACTTTACATTACCTACCAATTCACGAAAACTGATTATTCTGAATATAGGTATTGGCTGTCCAAAACTTGTAGGGATCTAAAATCATGCTCAGTCCCTTGACCTGGGAATACTTTCCCCACTCTTAATTGCATCCAAAACAGTTTACACATTCTCAAAGCATTCCCTTTGATACAGCCCATACAGATCACAAATACACCGTGCACTCACTGACACTCCTTATACTACACTCCTCACATCCTGCACTAATACACCAAGAATACACTGATACAAATCAAGACACACACTCACTTCTCACTGAGTACTCCACTGTAGGCACAACATATAATTCTTTCTATTTTTACTATCTAGTCTGTACACACCAATCTATTCATTCCCTCCTTAGTTCTGTAAACCCCCTCACCCAAAAATAGGTATCTTGTGTGTATTTTATATTTTTTGTATTTGTTTTAGATTATTTTTTAAAACAATTAAAACCCAATAATTTTATTAGGATACTTCACCGTGGTTTGGACATTAATGATATAGGATGGCCCCAAAATATGCATCTCCCTTCATAGGAAGTAGCCTACACAAGAGACACTACCTGTAGGATCTTTTCGTGGCACAAAAATATGATCCATTAGCATTAGTATGACATTAGTGTAACGACCATAGATTCTGTGTTAAATATTTAGATATTATATATATATATATATATATATATATATATATATATATATATATATATAATTTAATTGTGGTTATTTTTTAATTCTAACTTTTCTATAATTAGCATCCCATAATTCTCCATGCCAAGGACAATTTTTCTTTTTGTAAGATTTCATATTATTTACATTTATCCCATTTTGTTGGATATCCATTTAGTTATTTACTTAGTTAATTAGATAATACAGTTATTTAATTTATATAACTAGATAAATATCTAATTATTAATTATAAAATTTTTTTATAAAATAATTTGGGTGTAATATTTTATTAAATCTTTACAAAGTAAATTTTCTAAAATTTATTTTGTGTGAAAATATTCTTTTTGGATTTTTTATAACCTCATCTATATATGTTAATAAATATCTAGATAATAATAATAATAATAATAATAATAATAATAATAATAATAATAATAATAATAATAATAATAATAACAATAATAATGTTGATAATAAAATAAAAAGAAAAAGGAAAAGGAAAGAAAACAAAAGAAAACAAAAGAAAACAAAAGAAAAGAAAAAGATAATATAAAAACCTAAACTAATTAATCCTATTCCTAACCTACATCTACCCAACAGAACACCCCCCCCACCGTAGCAACAGACCCCCCTCTCTCTCTCTCTCCCTCGAACTATATATATACACACATATATACATCAAAATCGAAAACTAAACCCTAACCGTAATCTATCCTCCTTCACCCGACCTCAGCTCCGACCCATGCGACCGCCGGCGACCACCATGCAACCGCCGCACCGGCCGACGATCATCGCTGCAGCAGCCGCGGGCCGCCCGCTCGTGGGCATCAGCAACCTAACCCTCTGGGATTGTTCGTGTACGTTCACAACCTAACACTTTAGGATTTCCTTCAAGCGGGACGAGTTTTCGTGCCCTGGATTAGTCAAAAAATTGACCGGAAGTTACCAAAAAACTGACCAAAAATAGTCCAGAATTTTGAACCAAACCCTCATGTTCATGCCCAATTTGCCACCAACCAGTTTAATATTTTCAAAATCTAATTGAAAGGTTTTTTTCTCAATATAACCAAAAATTTAACTGTTCTTTTACTTTTTATTAATTTATTTTATTTGTTAAATTATTCGACCTCCAAAACGACCAAAAACTTGACATTTTAAAACTAAAATTTTGTGATTCGGAGTACACCCCACTAAACGAGACCACCTCATCACGTACCAATTGTACCGAAAGGCGCGTATGGTATATCCTGACGTGTGGTCTTTCACAAAAGTTGATTAGGACTGTGTACGCGTCGTAATCAACCCGTATGCGTAAAAAGTTCCTGTATCACAACTTTTTGTAAACTACCATCCCACTTTGTGTACGCTCGTTGGAATATGATGAAGCTTGCGCCATTGGATTCATGGTATCACACTGGTCCTGTGACCCAAGTTTCACGCGATTTCAAGAAAGTTGACCGAGCCGCATATTCGTGGGTCCCACGGTTTGACTTTAAGGGCAAATTTGTGATCGTCTCACCGGAATTCAAAATTGGACATACCGTTGAGTTCGTATCATCGTTTAGAATTTGTTTGACCTATAATTTGTCCTATTTAGAGACATTTATCTCTGGTACGTATTTCGGTGCAAAGTGGGGCACATGTGGGCCCGCTTTGAACTAAATTTTTTGTTTTGCCCCTGTGTCCAAATTGGACGAAAGGGTAGACTTTTCTATCTCGCTTATTCCCGGAACGTTGGTGATATTTATTTCAGCATCCGGAGACGTTCATTCGGAGGCCATAGTTTCTGATTCTCTGTACTTGACATCAGGACGTTTACATTACCCAGCTTCTTGCTAGGCAAGTTTACCTTGCCATTATACTGTAATTTATATTCCATATGGTGCATACATTTTATTTCTATTATTTAGTTCATATATTTTAACTGCTATATAAACTGTGTGTCCAAGAATAACTTGGGTGCAACGACGGTGGCGTCGTATTTTGTCTTTATTATATATTATGCATGTTGACCTAGTTTTATGAGACCACCCCATTATCATGAGGCATTCTTATATTTTATTTGGCCGTGACATATTTCTTACACAAGTTGTGAGTCTCATATAGATCACGAACTTACTTATTGACTGATCATCAGTATGTATGGGACGTGCGATAGGAAATAACTCCTAATAGAGATATGTTAGAAGACTTGGCAGTTCTTAGAGGTCTCATCGTGTCATGGATATGGCATGAATAGAGCATGGGGTAGGAAGAACAACAAGTAAGGCATTTGTGTTCCTTTGCACTTTCCTTGTGTAACCCGCACGCTCCGCCGGAGATGCATGGTCAGATGACCCCTATATTATCTACAGGCGGCCTCTGACGTTCAAAAGACGCCAAGCTTTTTAGGCCCCTGATTCTCTAAGAGAATCATGCCAATCCCATTTTAGCCAGATAGCCCACGTGTTGGAAAGTTGTTATCAAAGTGCATTCACATAGGCGGTTAGACGACCCTTTTGATGTTTATTTTCAGTATTTTATTGGCATGCTTCTATGTATCTTGTTACGTCCCTCTGAGGACCTGGTCCCCTTCCAGGTGTAGACGATAATGACTATTCGCAGGAGCATGGATCCGGACTTGCTACTTCATTATCTTTCGAGGAGATCTTTCTTTCGAGTCTCTCTGATCAGTAGATGATGTACTTATTATATTTACTTTTATATTCTAGTTTGGTAGTGAATTTGTCTCCATCCAACTATTAGTTCTTCTCGACTAGTTCATATTTTATTTATTGACATATATAATCATTTATTTCTTTATAATTATTTTTGTGGATGAGATTTAATTATGCCCTGTGACTTGTGACAAATATATACCACTGGTGAATTATTGTTCATAATACATCGTACGTATGTGTTATGGTTTTCATATATTGGAGTCTCCATATACATACGGTTGGCATACTTACGTATTCCTAGTCCTACGTATTTTGGGACTGGGGCGTGACAAGTTCACTAACCAACACTTGACCATCACATATATTCTTTCCTCTTCTCTACTTCTCTCCAAACACATACTCAAATCAGTCCCCAACTAATCAGTACTCCAGACTTCTCCAACTGTTGTGACACAGCACATGCCATACACTATACATAATATACTCCTCTTATATATACATATATATAAACCCCAATATAATGCTCAATATAATATAGGCACACACGCAAACACAACAAAGTATGATATAATCAGTAATCCAACCAGGCCCCTCCAAATATGAACACTAGACTTCCAAGTCAACACATCTGAACTGAACCTAACAGACCCCATCTCTTTGCTTACATCGATGCCTACAATAATGCACCTCAATGGTCTGCCTCTACCTAGTACATACCTTGCCCATACTCTGAATGCAGCATTGCTACTCCAATACTTACTGCCTTGGATGATCTTCTCCTCAACTTGCCAACTGCTGATCACTTCCCCACAATTCTATTGTAAGCATCACACTTTACAGTGAATGTAGTCCATATTACAGTCCATTTTATGGGTCAATGCTATCTTGCAGTGATACTCGAGCTTCCCTGATACACACACACACACACACACACACTTACTAATATCTTTGTCACAGTGTGAATTGCACACTCGTGCACTACTGTACACCACAGCTACCCATCTCTACATATGTCTGCAGGCTCCCCCTTTATATCAACTTCTAAGCTTCCAATGCAACCCCCTCTCACTGCATACACTGTCTAACCCGAGCCCCTCTCCTAGCATAATTCTTCCCTCACTTGACACTCCTCACATACACAGACATACAATTCACAACATTGATACCACTTCTAACACCCATGATACATCAACCCATATCATCAAACACCTAGTGTGCAACACCTAGTATCACTACCCATGTATCATGATACTCATGATACCAATACCTACTTTCTCCTATACCATGATACATTATCTAATTACTATATATTATCATTAAAAATATTAAATAGGATATGATACATTTATTCTATTGCACATAAAAAGAAAATGACATAAGGGAATACCTACAATTAGAAATTACCAACTCTACCCTCCGTATCATGGGGATTTTATGACACGGACTCCCCGTATCCAATTATGGACATGACACTAGTCTCACACAATCAAACACATGTCAATTTGGTTCAAGTGAACTATTGACAAATACATGGTGCACCAATCTCGGATTTTCTCCAAATTAGGCACAAAATACACAATAACATTCACAATAGGTGTCCCTAAAGGTCAATTTTTCTTCCTATTGGTAGCCCTAGTCCATAGGTGAGTTACTAATGATTAAACTATATTTTATAGTCTAATTAAGGAGAGAATTCTGAGTTGCACCTATTGGGAGATGGATTTCCAATAAAAGTCTACAAATGGATGCAAAGAGCCCTCAACTTGTGCACTCTTTACCTCCTTGTATATTATTGCCTCCTCCTTGCTCCTAGAGTCTCCAATAGTGAAGTAGAGATAAATTAGGAAGAGAATTGGTAGGAATTTAATGTAGGGATAAAGGAAATTTGGGGAAGAAAAATTAGGGATCTAAAATGGAGTAAAATGAAGTGGAAAGAGAGAGAAAATCCCTCCTCAAGTGGCCGACCCACCTCTTTTGTTGTCCAAGAAATGTGTATTGTCCAAAATAACCCTTGGGGCTTGCCATAAAGAAAGTAATTAAGGAGGAACCTTCTACTCCTAATGGTCGGGTTAATTAAATCGCTAACTTAAGAAAAATGACTAATTATTGGCTCAAATGTCTCTAACTTAAAGTTGGTCCATGACAAGTCTAGTTAGGTCTAATTAGGTTGACTAACAACTAATATAACTAAGGGCTAACAACTTACCATTAACTATATACAACATATAAACATATATAGAAATACTAATTATTAAAAATAAAAAATACCATTAAATATAATAATTATGAAATACCATTATTCACAATAATACCAATAATAGAAAAAGACAAAAAATACTACTCTCTGGTAAAGTGGTAGTGACAAGTCTACCTCGAAAAAATTTTGTCCCCAAAATTTAAGGGTGATCATACTCCTTCTAGGTCAAACCTCCAGCAATCATGGTTCAAGTAAGCCCTATCTAAAATCATACAATATAAGTTTTATGAAAAGAAAATAGTATGCATGGTTATGATATTCATCTGTCTTGATACTGCTGCCTCAATCAGGGTATACTAACTACACTAACTACAATATAGAACCAGAGCAATCTAGAAGGTACTAATGAAGCACACAAAACAATAGATGTAAATAAAGGAAAGGAATGAAGGAACAAAACAAAACATAATAGAACAAAACCTACTAACCCATCACCTATAGCATCGGCCTTCTCGACCGTCATCGCAAATGCCCTACCCTGCTGGGGTATCTTCCTCTGCTGGTGCGGGCCATGATGTTTTGTCATAGGTGGCCTAGTTTCATCTCTCTAACCTCGTTCTCTACTAAATAGAGGTGCGGTGGGGCAATCTCTCATCTGGTGTGCAACGGATGCATAAAACAAACACACCTTCAGCCTCCTCCTATAAACGTCCCAAGTGTTTTTTGACTTTTTACAGTAGGCAGAAGTGGACACTGGCTGAATTTTCCTCTGAGGCTGCTGTTGAACTAGAGTACGAACCGACGCCTGAATCTGCTGCTGCTGCTGCTGCTGGATATGGGGATGCTTAGCTGGTCCTGCACTGCTACCAGCACTACCCGAAACATCTCTACCTCTCTTGGACTTGAGCTCAAAGTCATCCTCATCTCTCTGTGTATCTATTAGGATCTCCTCGAATGTAGCTGTGCGGTGTCCCCTAGTAAGGGATTTGACCTCCCTGATAAAACTCTTTTGGAACTTCCTAGCCTTTCCTAGGATATTCTTCCCCTCCATAAACCTTTCCAATCTGCAAAACTCTGTGGCGTACTCGTCCACTTGCATGCTCCCATGGATGAGGTATAGGAACTGGCTCTCTAGGGCACTTAGAGCCACATCCGGAAAGAATTTCTCCTTATAAAGCTCTTTAAAAGCTTCCCAAGTCAATCATGTCATCGCGATCCTTGGGTCTGTAGGGAACCATATCAGGGCAATGTCAAACATTTGGCTGCCCGCTGCCTCCACTCGTAGACTATTCAAAATCTGTGCCAGTCGCTGGTTCCTCTCTATGACCTTAATCCAATCATCAGCATACAAGATTCCTTCTATGCCCTTGAAGTCCTTGGACCTCATCATCTTAAAATCAATAATGGTACCCGGCCTCGGCTACTGTGGGGCGGGACGAGATGAGGCGGTATTTTATGGATGAACTAGGGCAACCCTCTCTACTGCTGCAAGTGCCAGCTGATGGGCATTTTTTATTCCCTACCTTATCGTATCTGACTAGCGGTGCTGAGCCTCCGCTTGGGCCTTCTGGGCCTCCATCATCTTCCGAAATAGCATAAACATTTGTGCGGCATTGACTGGTGTTGGGGGTGGTGGAAACTCCTCTAAAACTGCGGGCAACGTCCTCTGAACTGGAGGTGGAGCACCCCTGAAAGCTGATGAAGCCCCCACCTAAATCGGTGAGAAAATCCTCTAAGTTAGAGAAAGTGGAGTAGTAGCTGCCCTCCTTTGAGGTGGTGAAGTAGTCGACCTCGATAAAACTGCCCCAGAGTGTTGTGATCGGGTCTTCGGCGATATCCTGAAGATAGATCAAACCAAAGGAATCAATATTGCACAAGATACGATATCATCAAAGAAGGACATCAATATTCAAAGAAACAATATTCAGAATGAGTAATTATAGTAAAATCAATAGATTAGAAATTTTCCTAGTTGTGATTGAGTATTCTCTTTCTATCCTATATCCTATATCCTATATTCTATCGTAGGCTCGCAGTAGTACAACTAATCCGTTGCACTACCACGATATCGCACTAATTGTGGAGACAGACCTATATGGGCCACCACAAAAATGTGTCACAACCCGCACCCATTGTGATGGCATGAATACGTGGGTACGTCCAGCCTACGCCTTAGCATCGGTGGTAGAACGCTTTCTAGGTCATCACTAACTAACTAGCATCTCACACAATATATATAATTTGTCAATGATATCGCAACTCCAAGTAGGAGGACAATATGATAATAATGACAATGATAAATACTCAATCACAAATCTAAAGCACGATAAGATATCTAAGAAGTCTATCATATCTATAAAGTGTAAATAACAACAACAACAACAACAACAACAACAACATCCAATAGAAATATTATCCAAGTCTCAAATATAAGTCAAAAACAAATCCGGTACCAAAATGCTAATAAAACTAACTAGGCTAACTAGCGATGCGGACTAGTCCTTCCGGCAATCACTCCTGAGCTACTGGGTAAATGGCTGTACCATTAACATCTTGGGGTCCGTAATAAGTCAAACACTAATCTTTCGAGTCCTTTGAAAAATATTATCTAGTCAAGGTTGGAGCGAAGTACAGCCCAATAGCAATTTTAATTAATTGACAAAGACTGTAAGTAATACATGATGAGCAAGAAAAGTAAATGAATAAGAGAATAAATGCAGTCACAGTTAATTTAAGAAGCAAGCTTAGATAAGCATGGTAAATAAAGACTGCAAATAAATAGAACTGACCTAGATAGATATGATATGTGTCCAGCAAGTATCATATGAAGCCAACAAGAATGTAACTAAACTAGTGTGTTTTAAAATACCACTTTTGACATGTAAACGTCTAGGGATAATGCAGCTCTTCGCAAGTGAGGTGTGCGACTGCTATCTTTCCTAATTAGACCAGTAGGAGGTAATTCCAGAATTTAGGAATGTTTACATGTCAACTCAAGTATTTCCTCTCCCGGCTATTATAAATGAATCCAAGTCCCGACACGCAAATCAAGTACGATGCCATCAAGATAAAAGTAAGTGATACCAGTAAGAGAGTCCTGATGTAAAGCCAATAAGAGTCATGAAGTAGAGGACAGACTAGTATGACGCACATATCGTAAGAGAGTAAATCCATATAATACTAATCCGTGTATCTATAGTGTCGAGGAATCAAGTAGAACAATAGTATAAACCAGAATCATAGTAGATATCAAATAATAAAAACTATCAAATAATGTACTCGCTTGTGGTCCAGAGCAAATGATGCAATCGATTTTCAAACTGGTGTCACACTGACCTATATATAAAATTCAAATCATTTGGTGTATTGAAGTAATAAACATGCTTAATTAAGCAAAAATATGATTTCTAGGTAAAAACTAGGTCCAACTAGGTTAAACTAGGCTAATACCTTGCTAACTAGGTTTTCTAAGTCATATCCGATTTATATCTAAAGTATACTAGTTAGTATTAGGTATTACTAAGTATACTAGTCAATATAGACTATACTAGCTATTACTACTAATACTTAGTTCATATTATCACTTGGTGTCATATATCTATATACCTTAACTAATACTTACCTCATACTAATATACACATAACCCTTCTACAAGTGCCTAGGTACTTACCCACTGATACCTGACTTGCTTATTACCCAACTGAATTGGAGCTCATACCCACATCAATATCATCATATCCACATCTCTGATACTAATACTCCATAATATCTCCAATGATACTTTACATTACCTACCTATTCACCTAATTATTCTGAATACAGGTATTGGCTGTCCAAAACTTGCAGGGATCTGAAATCATGCTCAGTCCTCTGACCTGGGAATACTTTCTCCACTCTTAAATGCATCCAAAACAGTTCACACACTCTCAAAGCATTCCCTTTGATACAGCCCACACTGATTATAAATATACCTTGCACTCACTAACACTCCTCATACTATTTTCCTCATATCCTGCACTGATACACTAAGAACATACTAATACAAATCAAGACACAAACTTACTTCTCACTGTCTACCCCATTGTAGGTACAACACGAAGTTCTTCCTCTCTTTACTATCCAGTCTGTACACACCAATCTATTCATTCCCCCCTTAGTTCACTAACCAACACTTGACCATTACAGACACTCTCTCCTCTTCTCTACTTCTCTCCAAACACATACTAAAATTAGTCCCTAACTGATCAGTACTCCAGACTTCTACTAGTGTTGTGACATAACACATGCCATACCCCACACATAATAAACTCCTCTCATATATATATATATATATATATATATATAAACACCAATCTAATGCTCAATATAATGTAGACACACACACACACACACACGCGCACCAAAGTCTGATACAATTAGTACTCCAACCAGGCCCCTCCTAATCTGAACACTAGACTTCCAAGTCAACACATTTGAACTGAACCTAACAGACCCCATATCTTCCCTTACATCGATACCTACAGCAATGCACCTCAATGGTCTGCCTCTACCCAGTACAAACCTTGCCCCTACTCTGAATACATCATTACTGCTCTAATACTTACTACCTTGGATGATCTTCTCCTCAACTTGCCAACTGCTGATCACCTCCCCACAATTCTATTAAGTGCATCACATTTTGCGGTGACTTAGTCCATGTTACAGTCCATTTTTCAGGTCCACACCACCTTGCAGTGATACCCGAGCTTCCTTGATATACAAACACACACAAATATCTTTGTCACAGTATGAATTGTATACTCATGCACTGCTGTCCACCATAGCTACCCATCTCCACATATGTCTGCAGGCTCCCCCATCATATCAACAGCTAAGCTTCCATTGCACCCCCCCTCTCACTGCATACACTGTCTAACCCAAGCCCCCCTCCTGGCATAATTCTTCCCTTACTTAACACTCCTCACATACACAAACATACAACTTACAACAATTATACCACTTGTAATACCCATGATACATCAATCCATATCATCAAACACCTAGTGTGCAACACCTAGTGTCACTACCCGTGTATCATAACATAATACTCATGATACCAACACCTACTTTCTCCAATACCATGATACACTATCTAATTACTATATATTATCATTAAATACATCAAATAGGATATGATACATTTATACTATTGCACATAGAAAGAAAATGACACAAGGGAATACCTACACATAGAAATTACCAACTCTACACTCTGTATCATGGAGATTACATGACACGGACTCCCCGTATCCAATTATGGATACGAAACTAGTCTTACACAATAAAACACATATCAATTTGGTCCAATTGACCTATTGACAAACACATGGTACACCAATCTCAAATTTTCTCTAAATTGGGCAAAAACACACAATAACATTCACAATAGGGATCCCTAGAGGTCAATTTTTCTTCCTATAGGTAGCCCTAGTCCATAAGTGAGTTCCTAATGGTTAAACTATATATTTAGATTCTAATTAAGGAGAGAATTCTTAGTTATACCTTTTGGGAGATAGATTTTCAATGCAAGTCTCCAAATGGATGCAAAGAGCCCTCAACTTGAGCACTCTTAACCTCCTTAAATATCCTTGCCTCCCCCTTGCTCCTAGAGTCTCCAATAGTGAAGTAAAGATGAATTAAGAAGGGAATTGGTCGGGATTTGGTGTCGGAATGTTGGAACTTTGGGGAAGAATAATTGAGGATCTAAAATATATTGAAATAAAGTGAAGAGGGAGAGAAAATCCCTCCTTAAGTGGCTGGTCCCCCTCTCATGGTGTCCAAGAAATGTGTATTGTCAAAAATGACCCTTGGGGCTTGTCATGAAGAAAGTAGTTAAGGAGGAAGCTTCTACTCCTATTGGTCGGGTTAATTAAATCACTAACTTAATAAAAATGACTAATTATTGGCTCAAGTGTCTCTAACTTAAAGTTGGTCAATGACAAGTCTAGTTAGGTCCAATCAGGTTTACTAACAACTAATCTAACTAAGGGCTAACAATTAACCATTAACTATATATAATATATAAACATATATAGTAATACTAATTATTAAAAATAAAAAATATTATTCAATATAATAATTATGAAATACCAATATTCACAATATTACCAATAATAGAACAAGATAAAAATACCCCTCTCCGAAAAAGTTGTAGTGACATGGTGCTTCCGGATGCATGGAATACTTCGCATAGTATGCCTCAGTCATGATTCACTTTCGGAGTGCTGGATCGTTAGGAATGCACAATCTTCCTTTCTATGGTAGGGTCCCATCTTCACCTTCTACAAAGTCGAACATCTTTTTCGTTGAGATTAGCCCACGCATTTTCTTCAGGAATTGATCGTCCTTCTGAGCAGACTTAATTCGTTCAGACAGACTCGACTCAAGATAAAGTGGAGCCAACTGCATCCCTTGATATTAAACTAAAATTTGATGCCCATTCCCTCTAGCTCTCAAAGCAACCGACAGTTTATGGATAGCGAGCCCATGTCCTTTCGACTCAGAGTATTAGCTAGCAACAACATTTCCATTGCCCTACGTGTATGCAATCGTCAGGTTATAGTCCTTTATCAGTTCTAATCAGCACCGTTGCCGAAGGTTTAGTTCCCGTTGGGTGAATAGGTACTTGAGGCTCTTGTATGGTCTGTGTAGATTTTGCAATCAACATCATATAGAGAATGTCGCCACAACTTTAGTGCGAACACAATTGCTGCCAATTCTAGGTCATGCGTTGGGTAGTTCTTATCGTGTTGCTTCAATTATCTTGAGGTGTATGATATCATATTGTCCCTCTGCATGAGAACACACCCTAAGCCAAGTCCCAAAGCATCGCTGTATATCTCAAACTCTTCTACTCCTTCCGAAAGTGTAAGTATTGGAGATAAAATGAGACGCTACTTTAGCTCCTGGAAGCTGGCTTCGCAGTTGTCGCTCCACTTGAATGCAATCCCTTTCTGAGTAAGGTGAGGTAAATTTAGAAAAATCTTTCACAAACCTACGGTAGTAACTCGCAAGGCCCAGAAAACTTTGAACTTCACTGGCTCACGTAGGCTGCCTCCAGTCTACCACCACCTCGATCTTCTTTGAGTTCACTATGACGCCTTCTACCGAGACAGCATGCACTAGGAACGATATACTTCTTATCCAGAATGCACACTTGTTCAGCTTTGCAAATAATCGATGCTCCCATATGTCTACAACATGCTCTTCAAGTATTACTTGTGCTCTGCCTCATCCTTGGAATAGATTAGGTTATCGTCGATGAACACGACCATAAACTTGTCCACGAACGGTCGGAATATGCGATTTATCAGATCCATAAAAGCTACTGGAGCGTTCTTCAAGCAGAACGATATCACTATAAATTCATAGTGCCCGTATCGGGTTAAGAATGCTGACTTAGGGACATCATCGAATTTGATCTTAAGTTGATGATAGCCCGACCTAAGATCAATTTTATAGAAAATTGTCACTTCCTGTAGTTGATCAATCAGGTCGTATATCCTCGGTAACGAGTACTTGTTCCTTACTGTGGCTTTATTCAGTTCTCGGTAGTCGATGCACAGTCGCATGGATCCGTCTTTCTTCTTTACGGACCGTAATGGAGCTCCCCACGAAGAAATGCTTGGGTGAATGTATCCTAGGTCCAAAAGATCTTGTAACCCCACCTTTAGTTCCTTTAGCTATGTTGGGGCCATTCGATAGGGTGCCTTTGATATCGATCGCGTATCCGGAAAGATGTCAATGGTGAATTGGATCTCTCAATCAGGAGGCATTCGGGGCAGCTAATTTGAGAATATGTTGGGGAAATCTGCTATTATGTCAGCTTGAGCTGCATCTGCACCTACCCGCCGGGTGTCTCGAACAGAGGCTAAGTGCACTTCACCGCCCAAATACAACATATGCCTTGTCGTAACTACTGATATCACCATTGCCGTTTTTGATGCTGCGTTGCACAAATAATAGAACTCTGCTTTATCGGGTAGACGAAATATGGCTCGCTTCTTCGCACACTCGATCGTCGAATGGCAAGCAACCAACCAGTCCATCCCGAGAATAATATCGTATTCCTTAATATCTAGAACAATAGAATCTAAAAAAATCTTTCTCCCTCTGATACAAATGTAGCCATCCCTACAGATTGCATTAGCGGGCATGTCAACTCCTGAAGGGGTACTCATGCACATGTTCATATTTAATGGTGTTGAAGATAATTTATTCTCCATAATAAAATCAGCAGATATGAAACTATCCATAGCACCTGAATCGAATAACACTATAACGAGAAATCTCTAAAACGTAATATGCCTGTCACAACCATGTCAGAGGCGGATGGCTCATCCCGAGTGAAAGCATAGACTCGGCCCTAGGGCCCCATGTAGATGCGGGTTCAATGGTACGATATTGGTGACATTTGTTGGAGGTCCCCTGTTCTAGTTCGGCTGGTCCTGGGGTTCGCCCTTCCGTGTCAACAGTCGAAGGACTTATGGTCTAGGCGACCATATTTGAAACATCCCATGGCTCGACATTCAGTTGCTCGATATCCAATCTTGCCGCACAATGGTATTGTATATTCCTGGGTGGTCACTCCTGTGCTTTGACGTGTGTGAATGCTTTGGCGCTCCAGACCCTCCCGTGTCGTGAGAACGCTGTTGAAGTTGCTGTAGATAGTCTGTCCAGACTTCTAAGAATTGTGCCCAAAGTTTCGTTCGCTATCTAGAGCGCCTTCGTAACACTCCTGATAGGTTTAGCACTTCTGGTTCATGACATTGTATGAAGGTCGTCATTTAGGCCTTTCTTGAAGCGATAGCACCACGCCTTCTAGTCTGGTTAGAAGTTTTTGGTGAACTTAGCGAGTTGAGCGAATGCCAAATCATAGTCATCAACTGACATGCTTCCTTGCTAAACTCGTCCTCTTTTTGTTGCCGTATTGCCCTGGAAATGTACTGTTAAACGAACACTTTTTTAAACATCTCCTAAGTGAACTTACAATATGGATTGGCATCGTATATCCCCTATTTGGTGGCCTCTTATTAATCATGCACCCTTAGTTCCAGTTGCCCAGAGGCGCACACCACTCGCTTAGACCCTTTTATGCCTACAAGGTTGAAGAGTCCTTCGATTTTCATGATCCACTCTGTCACCACTTCCGGTTTGGCTCTCCCGTTAAAAGTAGGCGGGTGCATCTTAGTGAACTTTGCCGCCATATAGGAAGTCTTACTGGAAGACTATACCTCCTTTGAGTCATCATCTACTGCCACGGCTTACAGCGTAGGCGCTGCCATAGCTATACCGTTGCTAGGCACCAAGGATGTAATCAACTGCATCAGGGTGTCCAATTACTTTTGTTGTGCAGCCGCACCTTTCTGCCATGTCGTTTAAACCCGCCCCTCCGGATTCTTCCAGACTTGGCTGGTCGTTCTGGAAAGTTGGAGGACTGCATGCAGCGGTATCATTCTTTCTTGCCATTGCTACAAAAGTGAGTATCATATCAACACTCCAAAAATAATATATCTATGGGCTCATTGTATGGGGCGATTATCTCATACAGCGGACACCGAATGCAATCAATCGAGAGACGCATCAAACTTCTAGAAATATCTTTTTGAAAACCCAAGGAAGTGAAGTCGTGCTATGATACCAACTTGTCATGTCCCGATTCCAAAAGGGTCGATCGTCCTTGCTTGGATTCTTTACGGAATCGATCATCCTCGCTTAGGGCGTGATGCCGTACGAGCCTGGAGTTGCGCTCGCACAAGGTATGAACATATAATGATAAAATCTATTTTTAAATATAAGTTAGAAAACACATTCACAAAGAGTTGAACACAGAGTATAGGAAGAAAACATATTTTTTTATTGATTGAAATCAAAGTAATTTACATAGAGTTTATGTTTGATACGTCTCTCGGCTATATTGATTGCATTACAAAAAAAAAAACTCAAAAGGCAGGGCACTCCATTAGATAATATTCGTGGTCCCGTGCGTTATGCCCTTGTATAGGTTAAAAATTCTTGCCTCAAAAATGAACTGTATTCAACTATACTTCAAACTAGAAAGCTTCAAAAGCCTTCTCGTCTATCCACTAGCGTTGCGCACCCTAAGTGCCTAAAATGGTACCAAAAAATATGGGTCAGTACTCAGCTGTACTGGTGAACCGGACGAACCCACTCGCCTAAATCAATACTTGCTTATTAAAGGAGAACATACATTAAAATGGTCTTGCTATTAAGAACTAGAGTGGGTTCAGTTCATATTAGTTGCATATTTTTTAGAGAAAAAAACAACATAGAACCCATTTAGCCCATCGGTTGCTTACTCAACCGATGCACCCCTTCCCTACACTGAAACAAAAGTATACTTACCATCTGCACAAGACATTAAATTAGCATATGTTCTATCTATATGCGGTCATTGGTGTGATCGACACCATGGGGACTTATCCAATAGCATTGCGGCGCGCCCTTTCACCCCGGGTTGCAAGCCCCGCTGAAGGTCCCGCAATGCATCGCGCCAAGCACTATCAAATATTCTCCCGGGTAGTTTCGGTTCCAGTAACCTGAAAACTATTTCAAGGAAATGCAAAACCTTGTGCACAAGTTCTCCCAGACTATTCGAATACATGAACAGTTAAACTATAAAATATGTATAAGATGAAACAGAAGAAGTAAAGCAGCTATGTACTTATGTAACAGTTCATATTTTCTTAAATTTGTGTTTCGATTTTGGTGTCCTGTGGGTCCAAACTCTCCGAGACACTAGGCTGCAACCACTATTTCATATGCCGCACTCCATCAAGCAGTTTCTTGGTTTTGAACCACAACTGCTCGCTTCGTTGCGATGCTCGTATTATAGGTCGTGTGCATTTATTACAAGTTAGACTACAATTATCAATGTTACTTTCTTAGTGGATGGCATGCATTATGTCTAAGGATTTCCTAGGCGTTCAGTCGGGCATCATTGATTAAACGTTTGAAACATTAAGGATGTTGGCATAAAGAAGTAGGAAAGAAGGGTCCGAACCACCCACCGAATGAAAATGTGCTGAAAGAAGGAGTCCCACCTAGCGATGATCAAGCGTCAGTTACGCGGACCTACAATAGCACAAGCATCAAGTTAGAAACCTTTCGCCTATCCTTTCTCACAAAAATCTCCAGGAACCAAAGCTCAAAGCGAGAAATCCAACATCAAAAACCAAGCAAATCAAAACAACACCAAAACAAAATACCAAAGCAAAATCAAGAATACCAAGCAATAAAATATGAAAACTATTGGAATCACTTCAATAGAAGCCTATTCATTTGTTAGAAAGGATCATCGCATTTCGTCCATGGTAAGAGGATGCCGAAACTCTACTAAACACTAAGCTATGACTCAGACGACTAGCCACAAGCCCATTATATAGTGCGCATCCCGGTCGAATCAGGATTTGAGACACTATACTGCCGGAGAGAGAGGGAGAAAAGAAGGGGTATTTTGGTTATTTATAATTTTATGTTGACAGTAAGAAAATAGAGGGAGGGTATAAAGTTAATACCTATCAAAATTTAGGTTATTAAGTTAAAAAATAGATGAGAGTATCAAGTTGTAATTTAGCCAAAGAAAAATAAGGGTCAATTTATCAATGATTGAACAAACTACTACATAAACCCAAATCCAAGGGAAGATAAATATGTTATCCCTATTAATAATATTACAGGCAATGATTTTAGTAAACTAAAGTTGTTTCATACTTTAATAACGAGATCTAAGAAGGATAAAGTGATACTGAAGAATCACAGTTTGATAGACTCATAGTACAAAGGTGGTTTCCTTGGTTGAAAAGAACAGACTCATTCCAAGAACCCAAAGGCCTAAAAATTTGTGTAGAAGGGAGTTCAACGTATTCTTGAATCACATGTCCCTATTATGCGCGTATGTCAACATAACATGGTGAAAATAGAGGAGATTCAAAAGCATGTACATCTGATTAAAAGGGATGAAATCTTGTCATATTGTAAAGGTACCTTTTACATCTCTTTCAATTGAGTGGATCATAGTTCGATAGGAATGTACCTTTTCTAAGTAAATAGTGTATGGGTACACAACAAATATCATATATTTTTATCAATATGCCCACAAGCTAGGATACCAACATGTGAGCTCGAATACTTGAATGTTTTAACTTGTCTAATCTTAGGATCGACCTTGGTTAAAGTGAGAGAGTATTTACATCGATCAATCTAGATATTGATCACTTTGATGTCACGATCAACCAACCCAAAATTGTTCTATTTTAAGAGATGATAGAATATTTAATCTACCTTGATCTACTATAAGATGATTATGACTATACTAAAGTGATCTTATTGTCACGTCCAGTACCAAAAATACAAAAAAATATGATATAACAAGGTTAGTTATGGACTATGAATAACCAATATCCTGTGGTATGATCTCAATTGTACCTAGACATCTGGGTTATACTAAAATCCAATACCCTTTATAGGGCATCATAGATAAATCCTATGTCTCAATCTAGCAAACAAGAAGAAGTAAGATATGACATATAAAATAAAGAAGAAGGCATCATAAATGCTTTAACATAAATTATCATGAAGTTAATATAACAAAATATGATATTAGCACAAGTGTTAATAATACTTGATCATAAAATTAGCTATGGTCTAAATATATAATTATGTTGTCTCAAAAGATGGGAAACAAACACCTGAATACACGGATGAAACAAATGCCTAGTGGATAAACTCTTAAAATTATGATACAAAATATGAGTGGCGGAGAAAGAACCCAATTAAGACTCATCGTTGAATCTCTCCCCTAGTGCATACCATTGAGTTAAAGTGACAAAACATCCTCGAACACGGCTATGAGATTTTTTCATTAAAAACTAGAGGGGTTAACCCCTAATAACAAGTACCACAAAAAGCATGAAGGATAATACAAAACTAGCAAAAAAAACCACCTGAATAAATAAGACAATAATATAAGTAAAATATCAATTGGGAGATTTGTTCGGAACCAAGGCATAGGCCCCCCCCCACCCAATCAATCATCCAACAAGCAAGAAATATAGAAGAAGATAAAGTATATAATAGTACAAAGTCAATCAGTCACTATAACTTGCTACTTAGTTTACCTAAGTTATCCTAGTTACAAATGCAATAAGAATGTTTAAGAATGTATAATACACAAGATAGTACTGGCTAGATCTAATACAATATATACATAACTGATATCACTACTTTTGGTTTAAGTGGACCAACTAGTAGTCTATAAATATGAGATATATAATAAAAGAATGACACTACCATATAGGGTAGTTATCATATCTAGTGAGCTAGCTAGCAACAACGTATAAAAAATGAGATTCTTCTCCATCATATCTAGTGAGCTAGCTAGCAACAACGTATAAAAAATGAGATTCTTCTCCATCCCGAATACTCTAGGTGGTTTAAGTAGATAATTTAACCCTACAATAACCTTCATGATTCCCAAACCGGGAACACTTGATAAATTTGTCCTAAATATCTTATCGGAGTAATAGTACACTAAGAAGTATTATGAAGTCAGTTACCTAAAATATCATTATTGAAGAGTTTTCCTATCTCAAGCTACATCATGGTAGCTACAAGTTAAACAAAGTCTAGCAGATGTTACACTTGATAATCATAGTAAAAAAATTTGATTTACGAGACTTTATTATGAAACTAGGAGTAGAGGCACCACCACTTTCGGGTGGATAAGTGACGTGGAATGAGCGCTTAACTTCAACTAACCAATTTTAAACTTAAAATTTATTGGAGATTTAACTAGTGAGAAAATTATTTATATTGAACATAGAAAATGGCAGAAGGAGACCAAGTTATCGTTATTAGTTCTAAAATTATCTTTCATGACATACTCTTCGATTCATTTTATTTTCTAAATGCATATTAAATGTTTACTCGTGTAAGATACTCTATGCTTAAGTAAGAGTAATTATTATTAGTGATTTAAAGATCAACAGGTGCATCTAATATAATATTTGCTCATCTCATTGACCTTTGAGGTAATCAAGCTTGTATATTTATGATATCTCCTTAAGCTATATTACCTCGATCTACTTTCACTTACAAATTTTATTTTGTTAATTTTTTTCTAATCATGATGATGAAACCCTATTAAAAAAGATGATAGTTACTTTTGTTTCATATTCCAATATGTATATAATATTTTAGTCTTATAAACACATAATTTGTGAATCTTTGTTGAGAATTTACATGCTGTTCGCTACAATAAAAATAACTTGTTATGATGGCTAAAAAGTGTTATAAATTACATTTTATAACGATATACCAGTGTTAAAAATGTTTTACAAGCGTTATTAATGGGATTCACATATATAATTTTTTTTGAAAGTGATATTAATAACCACATTCATTTTTTTTTAAAACTATTTGATAACCAAAATGTTATAAAAGTAGATAACGGTGTTATAAAATTGGTGGCTCTATTAAGCATTATAAATGGGGTTTTTTATTATTACAAATACACTACAAAAAAGGACTTTCTTGACGGTCTATTTATTGACGGGTGTACTAAACTGTTAAGAAAAACCATTTTTACTGGTTTGGCTATCCGTCATGGAAACACTTTTTCTTGAAGGTTTACTAAAAATTTAACAATATTGTTGAAGATTTTAGAATGACCATCAAGAAAAGTTATTTCTTTTATTAACAGTTATTTCAAATCGGTGGTCATTAATTATATGGACGAAAAAGTTCTCGCTTGACAATTCACTAATTAAGTGTTTTATTTGAATACTCACTTTATCCCCTCCTCCAACCACGAGTCCTAAAATTTCAAGTCTCTCTCTCTCTCTCTCTCTCTCTCTCCCTCCCATCCTCCTATTCTTCCTCCTCCTTCTAAATTCTTCACTCACTAAGAACTTTTGAATTTGATTCCTCCTAGTTGATCACGATCGAGGATCCCCTGGAAAGTGTCGATCCCCAAATTCTCCTTCTTTGGCATCCACATCACATTCTCATTGAGATCCTCCAGCCCGACGTTGCCATAGTACCCAAGGTCATGGGCATCGACTTGGTTGACAGGTTAGTTGTTATTATTTCAATGGTAGTATCATACGACCGTGATGAGGAGGAGGTGGCGGATGAGGCAGATTATGCTCCCAAGTTGTCAGGGATGAGGTCCGGGCTGGTTGCAAGGTTGAGGAAGGTACAGTCACTGTATAGGCATCAGACGGCCTTGTCATCGGCATGAGTTATGTCAACAACAGTGGTGAAGATGCCCAGCCAGAGTCAGTTATCATAGTTGGGCTTGTCGATATCGACGACCCACTTGTCGAACAAATTAGAGAGTGTGGGGCCTATGTGATGGATGCGAAGAGGTACAAAAGGAGGCACAAGGTCTACGAGGTACACTTTCAGCGCCTTCTGTGCTGGTCGGATCCAGTCCTCGATCTCGTTCGTGCTATGGTAGTAGATATAGCAAGAGGGCTTGGAGCTAGGTTTTGTAAGAGGGGGCAAAGTGGTAAGTTCTGCCTTTGAGCCGATCCCCTAATAGAAGTGTGAGTGTTTCTAAGAAATTAAGATCTGCTAAAGGGGCAGGTTACCTGAGAAGAGGGACAACTTCGAGGCACCCTTAACTCGCTTAAACTTTCTTTTTTGATTGAAAGTAGCAAGCCTCTCAACTACTAGTACATGGGCAACTGGAGGGTCTTTTATATGCATGTTCAGGCGAAGAAAATAACAAAGTTAGCTTAAGGGGAGATTAGATGAAAGCGAGATAATAAAATTGGAACCAATTGACTACCCGCTACACCCGTCACAACCGAAAGACTGGCACTTGAATAAGCACTAGTACGATCATTAGGATATCGTAAAAGTTATAGGAGGACATCAATCCAGTGGAGGTATGTTTTTACTATTTCTTTTCACTACTGTCAAACAAGGAACAGTACAATTGCGAATCATGAGGACCAGGAAGGAGAAGTCACTCCACTTGTTAGATCTAGAAGCCACCCATGGTCTCATGCAAGAAAGTCACTGGCCGCCAAACAAAGGCTCAGTCCGAGGGACAATTCTTCTAAAAAGGTCAGTTACAACTGGGTTCTAGCATGCGCGCCACTTACGATCTTTGAAAGAATTCCCTCTTTTCATCTTCAAAAGAAGTAGGTGTGTAGGCTGATTCAGGGGTCTTTACATTCTTGGTTTGTGGTGGGCAAGAGTTCACATAAATAAACCAGCCCAAGTAGAGAAAATAATGCAACAAATGATGACGCTAAACTTTTGGTTATTAGGTCATCTTAATAAAATTATTTTATGCCTCATGATTGTAAATCGTGTCATGTTCATGTCATATTTGTGTTCATATTAATTACTTGAGTTTCCTAGCTAATTATTCCTCGTGCTTACTTTGTAATACTATCTTAAGAATATGTCCGATAGTTTTGAGATTTTGTAAAAATTGTGCCATATCTATGTTGTTATTGCTCAAGATGCTTAGTATATGTCATGGCCCTTCACATTATCTAACTTATTTTGGAGATAACTTGTATTCTAATTGTAACATTATGTTTCTTTTCTTTCTTATTCTTGTATTATAGTTTTTAGTTTGTAACTCTCCAGTGTCATCACAATATCAACCATAAAAGCTAATTTATGTTGGTGTTTTTACCTTTGGACTAGAGAAATATAGTCCCACATCGGTTACACCACCAAGTGGGTATATTAATATAATACTTTGCTTGTGTTGAGGTATACACATGGGGTGTGGAAGGGCACATATGGGTGCAATGTGGGGGGTATTTTCCTTAAAGGAAAAAATGATTAACTCCTCAAAGAAAATATTCATGCTTTTTGTCACATTTATAGGAAAATTTTCTTTGGAGCTAAGCCCCAAAAGGGTTTAGCGACTCGGACTTGGGCTCAAGAGCGCAAAGTGGTACTTTATTGGCGCACTTTGCACTTAGCATCGTCGTATGACATTTGTGCCCATTTGATGCACTCGTTTGATGTGCGAGTTGCATGCGCTATTGCTAGCTTGGTTGCTACGCGGGCGTATGCCCGGGCTATGCACAGCTATGTGCGTATACGAGTTTACATGCATGCACTGATGGCTTATGCGCGCATGAGCAGTTGGGTTGAGCTGCTGCACACATATGTGCAGAGAGCGCAGTTGGCGTATAATCCCCCTAATTGTGGGATTTGAACTGTTATGGACATATTGGGTTGTTAATTCAGATCCAATTTTTGTGAGATTTGAATTTGATTCATTCTTATTTTTTCGTAATTAGTTGGAAGCCAATTTAAGTATTAGGGTTTCCTCCCTATTCCTATAAATAATATCTTCGTGCCCCTTTGAGAACTTACTTCAAAATTGAGAAAAAGAAGAGAGTTTCTGCTGCTGTCGTCTTTGGAGTCCAGAAAGTTTGTACGAGTCCAAAAAGGAGGTGACAATGGGTGTTCAAGAAGTTCTTCGAGAACTTGCTTGTTCATAGGAGCAGATCGTATGGGGGTGAATCTTGCTTTAAGCAACAGTGATCTTCATCACCCCAGGAAACAGAGATCCATCATCTTCTTTTCCTTTCTCTTTTGCTTTTTTCTAATCGGTTCTGTCGCAATTACAACTGTGTTTGCAAGAAAGAATAATGATTGCTTTCTTATTATTGTAATCTTTTGCAAGTTCTAATCAGAGTTGATATATTATAGTTTTTTGTTGGAATCAAGGATTCAGAGGGCAAACTAGTTTGCTGAAACTTCTGAGTCTCGACTAAAACTTCAGGATAAACAAAGGGTAGACTGTAAAGTTACTGGAACCTCTATTCCTAGCATATTCTACCATCTTTTGATTAAGTCTTGGGACTAACGATCTCAAAGAAAGATCCGAGTAAGATGGAGAATAACTATGCAAACCTTCTCGATACAAGTTTTAACAAACATGAGAAGTTTGATTGGGAGCATTACAACATTTGGAAGAGAAATGTCGGCCTTAATCTTTAACTCGTAAACTTGGATTACATGTTGACAGATCTTGATCCTGTTATTCCAGAGGGTGATGATCCTACTGTTCGGGCGATGGCTAATGCAACTACTGCACGAAATAAGTGGAGTAGAGACAACAAACTCTACAAGTTATTATTTTTGATCTCCATGGAAGATACTCTAGCAGAGTCATACAATAAGACGGACTACGCAAAGTTTATTTGGGAGTACTAGAAAATTATTACAAGGCAGATGAGAACTGCAACAAGATCCATGTGCCGAAAAAGGTCTGGAGGATGTAATTTTAGGACGACAAGATGATGTTGCCTCAAGTCAAGAAATTTCTCAAGTTATGTCAAAAACTTGAGGATAATGGCATGCCCATGGTCTACGCTTTCTTCGAGGGAGATATTGTCGCCAAGCTCCTACTTGGATGGAGTACCTTTATCTCGGACAAGCACCAGAAGAAGATGGTGGTCAACCTTGATCTCCTACCGCATTACATCTACATTGATGATGGGGTAATGGCTCAAAATAAGGTGGATTATCTATACAAACAATTGGCTAAGTCCAACTTGGTGCATGCTAGTGACTCCAAGTGGAAGCAGAAAGCTCCCCACAATAAGAAAAAGTACTTTAAGTATCTGAAAGAGAAGTCGGCTTCGTTCAAGCCGAAGCTCAATTCCAAGCCCAAGTCAAACATGACTTGTCCTAATTATGGCAAGAAGGTCCATTACTGAAAAGACTGCAAATCCACGCCCAAACAGACATATCAAGGTGAGCCTAACAAGGTTGCTATGATTGTACAGGTTGTCTCGACTGGTATTGACCTTAATTGGTGGGTGGACACTGGTGCACCTGCCATATTTGCTCAAAGAAGGAGTTGTTCACCATATATAAGCCTACCTCTGAGAAGGTTATGTTGGCAAACTAGGCACAAGATGAAGTACTTGGGAACGGAATGGTGGTGCTGAATTTGACATCTGGGAGTCACTGACGCTTCAAGATGTGAAGCATGTACCGATAATTATAAGGAAACTGGTCTTAAGAAGTCTGCTCTGCAACGCAGGCTTGAGGCTAGATTTTAATGTTGGTCAGATGGTGATGTCTTATAAAGGAGCATACTTCGAAAAAGCCTTTTTTACCAAAGGGATGTTCAAACTTTAGCTTGTAACTCCTACTAATAATGTTAATGCAGTCACTTCTTCTGGTTATTCTCTTGAGCTATGACAAAATAGACTAGGATATATTCATTATAAAAGAATAAACAAAATATCTAGTATAGGACTTATCTCCAAATATGGGGTTAAGGAGGTTAAGAAGTGTTAGGTCTGTGTGTAGATGAAGATCACAAAAAATTATTCAAACGGGTAAACCGAAGCACATATCTTCTAAAGTTGGTGTACTCAGATATCTGTAATTTCAAACAGTTCTCTAAAAAGCCTAGGATAAAGTATTTTATTACATTCCTCGACAACTACTTGAAGTACGCGTTCGTCTATCTTGTCAAGTCAAAAGATAAAGCATTTGAAAAGTTCAAGAAGTTCAGGGCTGAGGCTGAACGTTAAACTGGACAACAACTCAAGAGACTAAGAAGTGATCGAGGCGGAGAGTATAGGTCTATTAAATTCGTATCGTTCTGCAAAGAACATAAAATTGTCAATGAGACGACTGCTCCATATTCTCCTTAATCAAATAGAGTTGCTGAAAGGAAGAACAGGACATTGACAGAGATAATGAATTCAATATTGTTGATTGTAGGTCTTCCAAACTACTTATGGGGAGAAGTTGTGCTCATGGCTACTTTTATTCTGAACAAAGTACCGTACACAACTTCTGATGCCACTTCTCATGAACTCTGGTTCAAGGTTAGACCCAACTTAAATATCATTCGAGTGGGGGTGTCTGGCATATGTAAATCTTTCGGACTTAAAGATTCAGAAGCTTGGTATGAGGACTACGAAGACTATATTCCTGGGGTATGCTTAGAAGAGTGATGCTTAGAGGTTTCTTGATACTGAATCAAATTATATCATTAAATCTCTCGACGCAAAATTCTTTAAAGATAAATTTGTAAGTCACAAGAACATTGTTACTGCAAATATTCTGGAGAATAATGTGAGTGCACAGGAGGCTAACGCTTCCAATAAAGATGTAGTCCAAGATAAAGTTGTCACTGAGATAACGTTCGAAGCAGAACTCGCAGAACCGATAACTAAGTGAGTGAGGAAACAGAAGAACTTCGAAGATAATTTTGTCACCTATCAAGTGAAAGCAGATCCGCTTACCTATGGTTAGGCAATAAAGACCAGAGACGATATCTTCTGGAGGGAAGTTATTAATGATAAGTATTATTCAATAACCTCCAATAATACTTGGGTATTGGTCGATCTATCTGAAGGAGCAAAACCAATCGGATGCAAGTGGATCTTGAAGAAGAAGATGAAGGCTGATGGAACTGTTGACAAGTTCAAGGCAAGGCTGGTAGCCAAGGGATTTTCTTAGAAGTAGGGGAATGACTACTTAGACACATATGCTCCAGTAGCACGGACGACAACCATCAGGATGTTGATTGCTCTGAGTGTAATTTATAAGCTAGTAATACATTATATGGATGTAAAAATAGCATTCCTGAATGGAGTGTTGACCGAAGAGATTTACATGCAACACCTAGAATGATTTATCGTCAAAGGGCTTGAAGATAGTCTGTAAGTTGGTAAAATCTTTATACAGTCTGAAGCAAGATCCAAAGATGTAGCACAAGAAGTTTAATGAAGTCATCATAACAAACAACTACAGGGTCAGCGAGATAGACAAAGTGTGTTTACACTAACTTTGCTAATGGGAGAGGAGTCATAGTTTGTCTATACGTGGACGACATGTTGATCATAGATACGAATTTAGCATGTGGCACTAAGACAAAGAAGTTTCTCTCTTAAGAGTTTATTATAAAGGACTTGGGTTATGCTTATGTTATCGTGGAGATAAAGATCATTCGCAAGGACACTGAAGTGATATTGTCACAGTCTTATTATATTGAGAAGATGCTCACATGCTACGGATATCAGGATCTTCTAGGAATCGATACTCCGTACACTTGTGTCAAGAAGCTGAAGCCAAATCCAAAGAAAAGTGCAGGTTGATGGAGTATTTTAGCATCATCAAAAGTTTAATTTATGCAACAACTGCCACAAGGCTTTAAAGGAATGTAGGAAACTCTAGATGGGGGTGAATAGAGTACCGTGGAATAATCTACCCAATGAAAAATTAAATAGAGTGAAGGCAGCTAGCAACTAACAGAGTATAATCAAGACAGTAATATAAAGAAGTAAGAGTAAGAGAAAGCAAACATAAATACCACCATGTATACTTATTTTCCTTTGAGAGGACAAGTCCAGTCCCGATAACTCTTGCTCGGACTTGAATCCACTATAATATCCAATAATGAATCACAAAATTTGATCCGAAGGTTTGCGACTTCTTATAACCACGAGATTTAATCCGAAGTATCGCAACTTCACAGTAAGAGAGAGAGAGAGGAAACTGGTTGAGCCAAGTTCGTTACAACTCTTGTAGACTTCTAGACCGAGACCGTACTTGGCACTTAGAAAGATATAATGTTGTGCTTGGAGATGGGAAGGTTGAGGCTCAGATGTTTGCTTATTAAAGAATTAAAGATTGTAGAATGTGATAAGATATTGAGAGTATAAAATTCAATCCTATTTATTGGGTATTGGAAAATAGAATTCAGCCAGAGTTCGGATAGGTTTTAATTCAAAATTTTGAACGTTGGGCCAGGAAATCAGGGGTGTAATAATTGGGTTAATTTTATACTATATAGGTGACCGAGTTCGGTCCGGGTTCAGCACGAATTTGGCCCGAGTTTGGTTGCCTTTGTTAGTAAGGTTTGGTTTTGAATGTAGTCTAATTTGGTGGCTACTTTTGAGGGTTTGTTTGAGTGGCCTAGGTCATGCCAGTGCGACTCGATGTACAAAAGTCCTATACTCAAATAAAGTAAAAATTATATTTGAATGATGCAGCACAATCAACATGTAGCAACAGTATTGAGTCTTCAGATTGTGATATATCGATACATGGTTTAGTTAACTATCAAAATTAAGTTGACTGAGACCGGATGTACGAACAATCTCCCATATTTTGATGATTGATAAACTAAGAATGATACTGCAAGCATTTAGTGTGCAAGACTCCCTCACAGTTTGTAGAGAAATTTAATATACTGAAGTCACATCTGACTTGAGTCGAGTTTACATTATCATGTTATACTTCTCCACCATTGTTATTTGATCGAAATGGCATGCTCCCACAAAATTGTTTGTCAATTAATAGTTTGTCAATTCCCCTAAAATTGTTGCCTTGCACACTCAAAGCTTGCAGTATCATTCATAGTTTGTCAATTATCAAAATAGGGAATATTATTGGCGCATCCAGTCTCAGTCAACTTAATTTTGATAGTTAACTAAACAATTTATCGATATATCACAATCTGAAGACTCAATACTGCTTCTACATGTGGATTGTACTACGTCTAATTTTTTACTTTATTTGAGTATAGGACTTGTGTACATTGAGTCGTACTGGTATGACCCAAAGTCCACTCAAACAAACTCTCGAACCTAGCCCCCAAATCAAGCTACATACAAACCCAAACCTTACTAGAAAAGGTAACTGAACTCGGGCCGAATTTGTGCCAAACTTGGACCGAACTCGGTCACCTATATAGTATGAAGTCAACCAAGTTATTACACCCTAATTTTCTGGTTCAACATTCAAAAATTTGAATTAAAACCTACCCAAACTCTGGCCGAATTCTTTTTATCAATACCCTATAAAGAGGATTGAATTTTACACTCTCAATATCTCATCCCATTTTACAATCTTCAATCCTTTAGTTAGAAAATATCTGAGCCTCAACCTTCCCATCTCCAAGAGCAACTCCCTAGCCTTCTAAGTGCAAAATACGGTCTCCGTTTAGAAGTCTACAAGAGTTATAAAGAGCTTGACTCAACCAGTTTCCTCTCTCTCTCTCTCTCTCTCTCTCTCTTTCTCTCTCTTTCTTTCTTGCTGTGAGGTTACGAGACTTTGGATCAAATCGTGTGGATGTATGAAGTGACAAGCCTTCGGATCAAAGCATGTGATTCACTATTGATGATTATAGTGGATACAACTCAGAGCAAGAGTTTTCGTGACTTGACTAGTCCTCTCTGAGGAAAACTAGTATACATCGCGGTATTTGCGTTTGCTTTCTCTAACTCTTACTACTTTATATTACTGTATTGTATGACTGTTAGTTGTTAGCTGCCTTCACTCTACTTAATTTTTAATATGGTAGATTATTCCGCTGTATTCTATTCACCCCCCATTAGAGTTGTTCTATGGTCTATCAATTGGTATCATTCATAGGTATTATGTATGACAAGAAAATAAGAGAGTGAAACATATATAGATTTATAATTAGGAGAAGAAGAACCAACAGTTATAGAAAATAGTAAAATCCACTGCTTTTATTAATCTTTAGTTCTTAAATAAAAAAAGAGACATGTATATAATAAAATTTCTTTACTAAAAAATATCATAGTAGATCAACCAAACTAAGTCTATAACATTCAAATCTATTATAGCATCTAGTTATTATTTTCATATTCATCATCAGGCTCTGTTGTTCTATTTGGATCAAAGAAAGTATCGACTGGATCCAAATATCTTCGAACATAAGGGTGATCAATGCGAAATCATGTTTGTTGGGATTTTATAAAATCAAAATGGACCAGCTGGGTGTTGGGAGAGGGTATACTGGATATCTAGCAAGGTGTTGCCAAGGGCTTGAGTCTGAAGAGTTTGGCGTTGATCAAAAATACGATAGCGCTCGTCTTCTTTGTGGAAGCGATCACGCAACATATTGATGATAGATTCTAAGGTTAGTGGTGGTTCAGGATCAGTCGGAACAAAATCAGCAGGATATGTGTTAGAGTTTGAGGATGAGTTATAAGGTAAAAGTAAAGATGGCGCAATCCTATGAACCCTATTAAGGGATAAAGGTTCATCGAGATGAGGGCAAGTATCCAAAGAAATGCCAAAGTAGCTGAAAATGGTTGGCAAGTACATGGCGTAAAGTAGTGGACGCCATTTTCTGCGATATTGAACCATTTGAGCGATGATTGTCACTACCACATTTCTAGATGAGGATATTCTTGTCATTTAGCATATTTATTATTTATTAATTAAATATTTATATTATGTGCTACTAATTAATTATATTTTGTTGTGCTATTAAATTATTTGTTTGTGGGATAACCTATTTTATTTAGACTTGTCATTAGTAGACCCATTAGTTTGTCATGACACAATGATCCCAACATTGGGTTAGGCCTATTAGACCCAATCCATTAATTAATTATGAAGGTTAGATTAGTTTCTTAAAGAATTAGAAGCTTCCTAATATAGCCCTCTTAATTAAACCTCATGACTAGCTAGTAGGGGTACAAAGGACATTGTACATTGCTTGGAAAGGGGGAAAGAGGGGGACGACTATTTGAGGAGGTCCTCACTCTCTTCTCTCATTAGTTTATTTCATTATAGATCCCCAATTGTGCTCTACCCTAAATTGACTCATTCTTCCATCAAATTCAACCCAATTCACTCTTATTCCCTATCAATTTTATCATTTAAGAAGCATTGGAGCTTGGATTGTAAGGAGCACTTGATGGAGGAGAAATTAACAAGGATATTGTGTCCTAATTGTGTCTATTGAGCATAATTTAGACTATAATTTATATATTTAACTATTAGAAATTCTTTCTTGTCTTAGGGCTACCCATAGGATCAAGAACTAGGTTTATATGACTTGTATTGTAAATTCTATATGGTAATTTGTGTCCAATTAGGGGAAATTTCGAGACAGACATATCAAGTGTGTGTCATGAGACCAATTAGATCAAATTAGACTTAGATCAGGATTATGGGACTAGGTACCTGTCCAAAATTGGATAATAGTAGAGTGTATCATAGTATTTTTTGATACGGTATGATATATGGTCCATTTTGTTTGACTTGTGCAATCTATCTTTCTTTTCTATCATAATTAGTTACATTAGTCATATTAATATGTAATTGAGTTGTATTATGAGCATTAGTGGAGAATTGGAGGTTTTGTCATTCCATTTGGGTACGTATCGTGAGTATCCTAATGATACTGTCATAACCCGATTCTAGAAAATAGGGTTTTTTTTGGATAAATTGTGTATTGTATTTGATTAATTATATTTATATTTAATAGTGATTGTATTATTTTTAATTGATTGTTTTATGGTTTTGGCTAGCCTGGACCCATGTCAGACCCTAGTGGACCCATGCCCGACCCAACCCACACCCTTGTGAGACCTATTTTTGGGTTTTAGAATATTTATTATATTTTTAGTGGGTTAGTTGGAGAGATTTGGAGTTAGTTTGAGTTCTTTTGGAACCCGAAACCCAAACCCAAGTGAGAGGAGGGCATTTTGGACATTGGAGAATTAGTGAAACTCCTTTATTACACCATGGCTGGCCCTATTTCCACCCTCACCCGTGAAACACAGCATCCTCCTTGTCCCATTTTCTACTTCTTCTTCACTTCTTCTTCTTCCCCACTCCTTCTTTCTTCTTCCTTCCTTCTTCCAAGTAAGTTCTCCTTTATTTTTCTTCCTTTCTTCTTCCATTCCTTCTTCTTTATGTGAACCCTAACCTTGCATTTTCCCTAACCTAGGTGTGTAGAGCCTAGATTTAGTGTGGAGGCTAGATTTGGTGGCTTGGAGCTTGAGGGAGGTGATTTCAAGTGGATCGGAGACTTTGGTCTTGGGATTTCAACTCCCAAGAGATAAACCCTAACTTTTCTCTTGCTAATTAATCTTATGTAGTGTAATTAGTGGTTTAGAACCTTCCTAGACCCTAAGCCTACCCGTGGGAGGAAGTTGGAACTAGTTTGGTTGAGTTTGGAGACTTTGACACTAGGTTTTGTGTCAATTTCGGGTGGAATCCGAATTTGACCCAATTTTGGGTGATGCCCTAGGTTAGACGGACCTAGGTAGATGTTGTCGGGTGTCTTGAGAGTGAGTGCATGTCTCCGTTCGGACACGAGAAGTCGTGTCGTGGAGAAACGGGCGTTTCGGGCGAATTTGGGTTTTTTGTCGTCGCCGATTCTAAGTGCGTGCGCGTTTTCGCCACGGTCCTAGAATTGATGGGGTAGCATTTTTTCTAGGATCTAGACATCGTTTAGAACCCGTGGGTAAATTTTGGGCCAATTTCGAGTTGGTTTGGTGTGCGTTTCAGGAGGTTTTTTGAACCACACACCGCGTTTTCGTCGAAATGACCGAATGGCCATTTCGGCGTGGTTTCTTAGTTTCGGGCTTGTGCGCACGTTGGGTTAGCATCGGAGAGTGTGTACTAGAGTTTTCGGGTTATATTTTATATATTTTTAGGTATTTGTGCGTGTCGGGGCCGTTGGGCGAGCGTTGTGTGTAGTGTTGTGTTTGTGTTTAAGTGTCTCTCTCTCTCTATATATATATATGTATGTGTCTATATATGTATATATATTTATATATATATGTGTGTATTAATATATATGTGCTTGTGTATGTATATGTCTATGTGTATATTTGTATATATATGTATATGTATAAGTGTGCGTGTGTGTGTATATGTATATATATATTAATGTGTATGTGTATATATATTTGAGTGTGTGTGTATATGTATATATATATATATATATAGATCTGTGTGTGTGTGCATATATATATAAAGAGGTATGTTTTTATATATATAGCTATGTGTGTATTTATGCATAAGTGTTTGTGTGTGTGTTAGTATATATGCTAGTGTGTGTGTGTTAGAATATATATATATATATATATTAGAGTGTGTGTATATATATATATATATGTATGATTGTATATATATATATATATATAGTGACATATATATATGTATATAGGTGTATGTGTGTCTGTGTGTGAGCGATGCGAAGGGGGTGGGGGCTGCAGCAGTAGTAGCAGGACAATGCAGCAGCAGCAGCAGCTTGTAAAGGTAGCAGCAGCAGCAAATACAGCAAAGCAGCAGCAGCAGCAGCTGCACAGCTAGCAGCAGCAACAGTAAAAGCTAGCAGCAGCAGCAGTAATGCAAGGGCAGCAGCAACAGATGTTCGCGGGAGCGGGCTAGCTTAGTGTGAGAGAGATATAGGTATATGTTTATCAATATAGATAGATATATAGATTATTAGATACTAGATAGATAGATATATCTAGATAGATAGATGGTTAGATGGATATTAGATAGATGGATAAATAGGTAGTTAGATAGATACGTAGATCAATAGATAGATAGATAATAGTTAGATGGATAGATAGATAACTAGGTAACGTATGTATGGGTATATGTGTATGTGTGAATAGGTATATATATATATATATATATACATAGATACTTAGATATGTATAATATATGATAGAGATATATTATCTAGCCTAGATTAATAACTAGGAATATATCTATATACCTAATAGCTAGTTAGAGGGGTATTAGAGCGATACCTCAATACCTTGGGATACCAAGGTATCTCAATACCTTGAGATATCCAAGGTATTGAGTTTCGAGCGGGATTTTTGAGCATTATCCTAGGAATAGTATTGGAGTAATTTTTATTTGCTTATGTGTATATATTTACGCTTGCTAGCATAGGTTTTAGCGGGTTTAGGGGGGTTGCGTGGCCTAGATCGAGGTATCGGATACCGAGGGTATCCCGGTATCTCAAGGAGGCGAGTTTGAGAGTTTTCTAGCTTAATGAGCTCAGTTTGACCTAGAATTTTAGGGGCACCCTAGTTTGACCTAGCTTTGACCATAATTGTCCTCGTTGATCGTAAAGTCATTGTTTGACCTAGTTTTGACCTAGAGTTCACTTTTTGGACTCCGAGTTGACTTTTTGACCCAATTTTTACCGGTTTGACCCGTTCGACCAAGAATATCCCTAGAAGCCTGTTTTTAATTATTTTATATCAGTTTAACTCCTTAGAACCCTGTTTAATTCTGCTTTTCATATTAGGTTCTTGCGACACCGGTCCGGATCTTGATCCTCATCAGTTGCTCAGGACATCAGGCGAGTACCTACCTCTGATAGTTTCTATTTCATGATAGCGTTTATATCACCTGTTCTAGAACTGAAATACTTGATTCTGACACATTGTTACACGAGCTGGTACTAGTGGATCCCGTCATGAGATGCTATCCCCCTTACCGTGTTCAGCGGGTACTCTATCACGTGTATTTCATCATTCGCTTCGGGTATTGATTCTCATATGCTATCATGTGCTTCTTATGCTCTCGCCTTCGTGTGCGCGAGCTATTATCATGTACGTAGCGTGCCGTGGTTGGATCTAAGAGTATTAGTTGGGGAGGGGAGTGCGAGTTGGTTATGTGATCAAAGCCAAACAGTATTCATATGTATGTCAGTTATGCAACTCACGCATAACGGAGTTATCATAGTGATTTTTATGTGCAACCTAAGCCGATCACATAACGAACTTGTGCTCAAGGCACTTAGCTATTATTCATGTTTTCTCACATGCAGTTAATTCTCTACTTGTATTGTTCTCCAGTTTACTTTGCAGCTACTTATTCTGCTAGGTGGGTTTCCTGGGTTGTTCCCAGTGGTTTATTTTGGATGATTGTACTAATTTTTTTGTTGCTGTGAGATATTGTAGACTATTATAGACTTGGACTGTATTTGGATATTGTCTTGCTCTCTTTGGTTCTGTTTCTTTGTTCATATCATATCGTGCTTTTATTCTTCCCCTAGTTATTGTGATTGAGAGATTATATATATTGCATGGTTGCCCTCCTTTTGGAGAGGATTATTTATATATATATATTGCGTGGTTGCCCTCCTTTTGGAGAGGTTATTGTGAGATTTTTGTGAGATATATAGATATGGTTGACCTAGAACGAACCTTACCGCGTTCTACCGCCGATTCTGCAGCGTAGGCTGGACGTACCCATGACTCATGCCTAATTTTTTGGGTGCGGATGGTGACACGTTTTTGGTGGCGGCCCATGTAGGTCTAGTTTTTAGGTTTACCTGGAATAGGATATTGGATATAGGTTGAGAGAGAGTGTGCTCAATCACAACTAGGACTCTTCCTAATTTCTTTTGCTATCTTAATTTTCCTGAAATTATTTTCTTTTGCAATATTACTGTCCTTCTTTGATGATATCGTATCTTGTACCGTATTGACTTCTTTTGATCTGTGTTCTTCTTGATTCTATTCCAGTACTTGCTTTATTTGATTCCGGTGCTTCCCATAACTTTGTGTCTGTATCTTTTGCTGTTAGACACCATCTTGTTGCTGAACCTTTAGCTAGACTCTGCAAGATCACGACCGGGGGTGGTATCATCCTAGTCAGTGATGTCTGCAGAGACCGGAGAGTTACTTTGGAAAGCCGGGAGTTGAGTGTGTGCCTACTCGTAATGCCACTTCCGAGCTACGATATTGTACTCGGGATGGATTGGTTGAGTATGCATTGTGCTAGTATAGATTGTCGTGGAGGCAGAGTGTTGTATAGTCCGCCGGGTGAGCCAGAGTTTCAGTTTGCCAGAGGAGCAGCGGAGCAGACCGAGGGAGTCTTCTGCGGAGCCCTGGTGGTAGAGCTAAGGTTGCTACATCCACTGATAGAAGAGTACATAGATGTCTTTTCAGAGGAGTTGCCAGGGTTACCTCCGGATAGAGACGTGGAGTTCTCTATAGACTTGGTGCCAGGGGCGGAGCCGATATCCCAGCACGTCTATAGAGTCAGCAACAGTGAGCTGATAGAGTTGAAGAAGCAGGTGGATGAGCTTCAGGACAAGGGATTTATCAGATCTAGTTCTTCCCCGTGCGGTGCTCCGGTACTTTTTGTGTCGAAGAAGGATGGGTCGATACGGATGTGTATCGACTACAGGGCTCTGAACAAGCTCTAAATCAAGAACAAGTATCCGCTGCCGCGTATCGATGATCTTTTTGACCAGTTGAGCGGAGCGAGGGTGTTTTCCAGGATTGATCTGAGGACAGGCTACCACCAGGTGAAGGTCAGGAAGGAGGATATTCCGAAGACAGCTTTTCGGACCAGGTATGGACAGTATGAGTTCATGGTGATGCCGTTTGGGTTGACTAATGCCCCGGCAGTGTTCATGAATCTGATGAACAAGGTGTTCCATCAGCATCTGGATAGGTTTGTGGTGGTGTTTATAGATGATATCTTGGTGTATTCGAAGACCCCAGAGGAGCATGAGGAGCATCTGAGGATAGTGCTGGAGACTCTCAGGAAGGAGAAGCTTTATGGAAAACTTTCGAAGTGTGAGTTCTTCCTTGACAAGGTTGAATTCCTTGGTCATGTGGTGACTGGAGAGGGTATCTCGGTGGATCCGAGAAAGATTATGGCAGTTGAGGCATGGAGTGCTCCGAGTTCAGTAGCCGAGGTAAGGAGTTTCCTGGGACTGGCAGGTTACTATGGGAGATTTGTTCAGGAATTTTCTCGGATTACAGAGCCGTTGTCCAGGCTGACTCGGAAGGACGTGGAGTTTGTTTGGTCAGAGGAGTGCCAGATCGCCTTTGATGAGTTGAAGAGGAGGTTGACGACAGCTCCAGTGTTGTCGTTGCCATCAGGTTCTGGAGAATTCACTATCTATAGTGATGCATCAGGGAAGGGACTGGGTTGTGTGTTGCAGCAGAATGGGAGGGTGATTGCTTATGCTTCTAGGCAATTATGTCCTTATGAGAAGAACTACCCTACCTACAATTTGGAGTTGGCAGCGGTCATATTTTCTCTGAAGTTGTGGAAATACTATTTATACGAAGAGCGTGTGAAAATATTCACAGACCACAAGAGCTTGAAGTATGTGTTTACCCAAAAAGAGCTGAACATGAGGCAGAGGAGATGGTTGGAGTTGATGAAAGACTTTGACATATTATTGCAGTACCATCCAAGGAAGGCGAACGTAGTTGCGGATGCGTTGAGCAGGTATCCAGTAGCTATGTGCCTGACTACAGATCATTCTCTTCTGGCAGATCTAGAGAGCTTGGGCATTGAGGTGATAGTGCCTGGAGTTGAGATGCAGATGTAGGGACTGCAGATTCAGTCTGAGTTGGTAGACTGGATCAGGGCTACACAGTTTGAGGATGAGTCCTTGAGGAGCATCAGGGCGCAGGTTCAGATTGGATTGTCAGATGACTTCACCATTGCTGATGACGGTTCATTGCGGCACGGTACCAGGTTGTGTGTACCGAGTGGGTCGTTGCACGAGGAGGTTCTTCAGGAGGCGCATTGATCCCAGTACTCTATGCATCCAGGTGCCAACAAGATGTATAGAGATCTGAGAGAGCATGTATGGTGGTACGGGATAAAGCGGGAGGTAGCACGCTTCGTATCCCGATGCTTAGTATGCCAACAGGTGAAGGTGGAGAGGCAGAGGCCAGGAGGTTTGCTCCAGCCGTTACCTATTTCGGAGTGGAAATGGGAGCATGTGACCATGGATTTTGTTTCTGGACTTCTCCGTTCTCCAGGTGAGAAGGATGCGATTTGGGTCATCGTGGACAGGTTGACCAAATCGGCCTACTTTCTACCATTCAAAGTGGGTACGTCTATAGAGAGACTAGCAGAGATGTATGTACGCCAGATAGTCAGACTGCATGGAGTTCCTGTCAGTATAGTATCAGATCGGGACAGTCACTTTACTTTGCATTTCTGGAGGAGCCTGCAGGCTAGCTTGGGCACCCTGCTCAAGTTTAGTAGTGCGTATCACCCACAGACAGATGGTCAGTCAGAGAGGACCATTCAGACACTTGAGGACATGCTTTGCACTTGTGTTTTGGATTTCAGAGGCTCTTGGGATGATCACTTGCACTTGGTAGAGTTTGCTTACAACAACAGCTACCAAGCCAGTATCGAGATGTCACCTTTTGAGGCATTTTATGGACAGAGGTGTCGCACTCCGTTATCATAGGATGATGTAGGTGAGAGAGCTTTGCTTGGCCCGGAGATTGTGGTTGATGCAGCGGAGAAGGTCAAACTCATTAGAGATAGACTTCGGGTGGCGCAGGACAGGCAGCGGCATTGGGCCGATAGCCACCGGAGACCTTTGCAGTTCGAGGAATAGCTTAGAATCTAGATTTTATTCTTGTGTTTGCTTGTGATTGCTTGTTTTAGACTAAGTACAGAGACCTTATTTGTGCTAGGTTGGAGATCTGGTGTTCCTGAGGATTTCTCCGACGCGGGGCACTATTCGCTTTGGTGTAGGCGAAAAGCTTAGCCCACGTTTCGTCGGACCCTTTCGTATCCTTGAGAGGGTCGGCGCCATGGCGTATAGGCTCAATTTTTCGTCTACGCTAGAGGGAGTTCATGATGTATTCCATGTGTCGCAGTTGAGACGGTACGTGGCGGATCCCAGTCACGTATTGGATCACTCAGAGATCGTGGTGGGCCCTACTCTTAGCTATCCAGAGCAGCCGGTGGAGATTCTGGATCGGCGAAAGAAGGTGTTGAGGAACCAGACTATTCCCTTGGTTCGCATCGCATGGAGGCATCACTCTCCAGGTGAGTCGACCTGGGAGAGGGAGGATGAAATGCGCGAGCGATACCCTTATCTTTCGAGCCCTGAGGTATGGTTCTTTCCTTGCATTCCTGTCCTAGTTTTGTCTTTTAATTTCGAGGACGAAATTATTTAAAGGAGGGTAGGCTTGTCACTACCCGATTATTGAAAATAGGGTTATTTTTTTATTTTTATTTTGGTAAATTGTGTATTATATTTAATTAATTATATTTATATTTAATAGTGATTGTATTATTTTTAATTGATTGTTTTAGGATTTTGGCTAGCCTGGACCCATGTCAGACCCTAGTGGACCCATGTCCGACCCAACCCACATCCTTGTGAGACCTATTTTTAGGTTTTAGAATATTTATTATATTTTTAGTGGGTTAGTTGGAGAGATTTGGAGTTAGTTTGAGTTCTTTTGGAACCCGAAACCCAAACCCAAGTGAGAGGAGAGCATTTTGGACATTGGAGAATTAGTGAAACCCCTTTATTACACCATGGCCGGCCCTATTTCCATCCTCACCCGTGAAACACAGCAGCCCCCTCCCCCTTGTCCCATTTTCTACTTCTTCTTCACTTCTTCTTGTTCCCCACTCCTTCTTTCTCCTTCCTTCCTTCTTCCAAGTAAGTTCTCCTTTATTTTTCTTTCTTCCTTCTTCCATTCCTTCTTCTTTATGTGAATCCTAACCTTGCATTTTCCCTAACCTAGGTGTGTAGAGCCTAGATTTAGTGTGGAGGCTAGATTTGGTGGCTTGGAGCTTGAGGGAGGTGATTTCAAGTGGATCGGAGACTTTGGCCTTGGGATTTCAACTTCCAAGAGGTAAACTCTAACTTTTCTCTTGCTAATTACTCTTATGTAGTGTAATTAGTAGTTTAGAACCTTTCTAGACCCTAAGACTACCCGTGGGAGGAAGTTGGAACTAGTTTGGTTGAGTTTGGAGACTTTGACACTAGGTTTTGTGTCAATTTAGGGTGGAATCAGAATTTGGCCCAATTTTGGATGATGTCCTAGGTTAGACGGACCTAGGTAGACGTTGTCGGGTGTCTTGAGGGTGAGTGAGTGTCTCCGTTCGGACACGGGAAGTCGTGTCGCGAAGAAACGGGCGTTTCGGGCAAATTTGGGGTTTTCATCATCGCCGATTCTAAGTGCGTGCGCGTTTTCGCCATGGGCCTAGAATCGACAGAGTATCATTTTTTCTAGGATCTAGACATCGTTTAGAACCCGTGGGTAAATTTTGGGCCGATTCCGAGTTGGTTTGGTGTGCGTTTCAGGAGGTTTTCCGAACCGCACACCGCGTGTTCGTCGAAATGACCGAACGGCCATTTCAGCGTGGTTTCTTAGTTTCGGGCTTGTGCGCGCGTTGGGTTAGCATCGGGGAGTGTGTGCTAGAGTTCTCGGGTTAAATTTTATATATTTTTAGGTGTTTGTGTGTGTCGGGGCCGTTGGGCGAGCGTTGGAGAGTGTTGTGTGCGTAGTTGTGTGTAGTGTTGGGTTTGTGTTTAAGTGTCTCTATATATATATATATATGTATGTGTCTATATATGTATATATATTTATATATATATATATATATATGTGTGTGTGTATTTATATATATGTGCTTGTGTATGTATATGTCTATGTGTATATTTATATATATATGTATATGGATAAGTGTGCGTGTGTGTGTATATGTATATATATATTAATATGTATGTGTATATATATATATGAGTGTGTGTGTATATGTATATATATATATATATATATATATATATATATATATATATATATATATATATATATAGATCTGTGTGTATGTGCATATATATATAAATAGGTGTGTTTTTATATATATCGCTATGTGTGTATTTATGCATAAGTATTTGTGTGTGTGTTAGTATATATGCTAGTGTGTGTGTGTTAGAATATATATATATATATATATATGTTAGAGTGTGTATATATATATATGTATGATTGTGTATATTTATATATATATATATATATATATAGTGATATATATATATATGTATATAGGTGTATGTGTGTCTGTGTGTGAGCGATGCGAAGGGGGTGGAGGCAGCAGCAGCTGCAGCAGCAGCGGCAGCAGCAGCAAATGCAGCAAAGCAGCAGCAGCAGCAGCTGCACAGCTAGCAGCAGTAAAAGCTAGCAGCAGCAGATGTTCGCGGGAGCAGGGTTGCTTAGTGTGAAAGAGATATAGGTATATGTTTATCAATATAGATAAATATATAGATTGATAGATACTAGATAGATAGATGGTTAGATGGATATTAGATAGATGGATAAATAGGTAGTTAGATAGATACGTAGATCAATAGATAGATAGATATAGTTAGATGGATAGATAGATAACTAGGTATTAGATATATATCTATCTAAGTGTATAGATATCTATATACATATAGTTATATATATATGTATAGATACTAGATAGATATATATATATATATATATTTATGAGTTGGGTAAGGTATGTATGGGTATATGTGTATGTGTAAATAGGTATATATATATATATATACATAGATACTTAGATATGTATAATATATGATAGAGATATATTTTCTAGCCTAGATTAATAACTAGGAATATATCTATATACCTAATAGCTAGTTAGAGGGGTATTAGAGCGATACCTCAATACCTTGGGATACCGAGGTATCTCAATACCTTGAGATATCCAAGGTATTGAGTTTCGAGCGGGGTTTTTGAGCATTAGCCTAGGAATAATATTGGAGTGATTTTTATATGCTTATGTGTATATATTTACGCGTGCTAGCATAGGTTTTAGCGGGTTTAGGCGGGGTGCGTGGCCTAGATCGAGGTATCGGATACCGAGGGTATCCCGGTATCTCGAGGAGGCGAGTTTGAGAGTTTTCTAGCTTAATGAGCTCAGTTTGACCTAGAATTTCAGGTGCACCCTAGTTTGATCTAGCTTTGCCCATAATTGTCCTCGTTGACCGTAAAAGTCAATGTTTGACCTAGTTTTGACCTAGAGTTGACTTTTTGGACACCAAGTTGACTTTTTACCCAATTTTCACCGGTTTGATCCGTTCGACCTAGAATATCCCTAGAAGCCTGTTTTTAATTATTTTATATTAGTTTAGCTCCTTAGAATCCTGTTTAATTCTGCTTTTTGTATTAGGTTCTTGCGACACCGGTCCGGATCTCGATCCTCATCAGTTGCTCAGGACATCAGGCGAGTACCTACCTCTGATAGTTTTTATTTCATGATAGCGTTTATATCACCTGTTCTGGAACTGAAATACTTGATTCTGACACATTGTTACACGAGCTGGTACTAGTGGATCCCGTCATGAGATGCTATCCCCCTTACCGTGTTCAGCGGGTACTCTATCATGTGTATTTCATCATGTGCTTCGGGTATTGATTCTCATATGCTATCATGTGCTTCTTGTGCTCTCGCCTTCGTGTGCGTGAGCTATTATCATGTACATAGCGTGCCGTAGTTGGATCCAAGAGTATTAGTTCGGGAGGGAGTAGGAGTTGGTTATTTAATCAAAGCCAAATAGTATTCATGTGTATGTCGGTTATGCAACTCACACATAACGGAGTTATCGTAGTGATTTTCATGTGCAACCTAAGCCGATCACATAACGAACTTGTGCTCAAGGCACTTAGCTAGTATTCATGTTTTCTCACATGCAGTTACTTCTCTACTTGTATTGTTCTCCAGTTTACTTTGCAGCTACTTATTCTGCTCCAGCATATATCTATTTCCTGTGCATCTTGTATACTTTTCTATTGCTAGTCATATACACCTTACTATGTATTTGGAGTTGCTTTCAGAGTTATGTACTTCGCTCCAGTCCTGACTGGGCATATTTTTTCTAAAGGATCCTGAGGATTACTGCCCGATGTTCTATGGGCCGGGTGTTGACGAGTGCTATGACCCTAAGATCGAGGAGGAGTGCGCCGAGGAGACGCCGTTAGCGCCCTCGTTAGCTAGGTGGGTTTCCTGGGTTGTTCCCAGTGGTTTATTTTGGATGATTGTACTTATTCTTTTGTTGCTGTGAGATATTGTAGACTATTATAGACTTGGACTGTATTTAGATATTGTCTTGCTTTCTTTGGTTCTGTTTCTTTGTTCATATCATATCGTGCTTTTATTCTTCCCCTAGTTATTGTGATTGAGAGATTATATATATTGCGTGGTTGCCCTCCTTTTGGAGAGGATTATTCATATATATATTGCGTAGTTGCCCTCCTTTTGGAGAGGTTATTGTCAGATTTTTGTGAGATATATAGATATGGTTGACCTAGAACGAACCTTACAGCCTTCTACCGCCGATTCTGCGGCGTAGGCTGGACGTACCCACGACTCATGCCCGATTTTTCGGGTGCGGGTCATGACAGATACACTATAGGTGTTTGTTGAATTGGCTATAAGATAGTGTGGTTGCAATTATAGTTTAAATAGATACTAATATATATATATATATATATATATATATATATATATATAAGTATCTATTTAAACTAGATTGACTAGTGTTAGCTAGTTAGTAACCAATATGGACTAATTAACTTAGGGTGGACCTAGTTTATCTAATATGACCTAGAAATGGCCTAAAAAAAATCATGTTAGTGCAATTTAACTCATTTCTTATTTATTACACCAAGTAACATGATATTCATATATAGGTTGTGTCACATCAGCTTGGATACCGAGATATACCATTTGTTCAGGACCACAGGCGAGTATATTCTCTGATAGTTTTCTTATTTGATAGACTCTATGTTTTATGTATTTAGTATTGAGATATTTGATTCTAGACACTATGGTTTCACAGATTGGTATACGTAGATCTTGGTCATGAGATATTATTGTTGTGATGACTCAGTGATCATCGTATCGTGCTTCGTGATTACTCAGTGATTACCGTGATATCTTAGTGATTATATAGACCGTTATTATAGTGCATGATATTATAGACCGTGCAGTATGGTATACGTGTTATAACGTGTCATAATTTGGATCCGTATACTAGTCGGGGGTTAGAAAAGTATTAGTGGATATGTAATCATACCTTATAGCCCATGATTTAGTATAGTCCGTGATAGTTTGTAAATCCCCTCAACCAAATTTAGGCCTACTTAGCTTAGACAGAGAGATTATGGTTAGTTTGAATCCAATTAGAAACAAAACATTGCATTTTAGATGATTTTACAATATATATATATATATATATATATATATATATATATATATATATATATATATATATATATATATATATATATCACTTAGTGTACCTTACTGTTGCTTCGATAATTGGAGCACCTCACTAGCCATTGCGTTCCTATAAATTTTACATCCTTGTCCTAGACATGCTAGTCTTCTATTCGGACCATTGTGTAACTTATAATTATGCTCTCTTGTGCTACATTTTAGTTGCATAATATTCGTCGCAGACGTTTATATTTAATTCTAAATAAATTCAACTTTGTATCTTTGTGCGTTCCAATCGAAATTGAAGACACAATCTTGACCCGTTTTGTGCAACACAATTTATGATAATATTCTATTCTGAGCCCTCTACGTCAACGACACTTGTGTCCACCTAATTTTAGCCCCATGTACTTCTAATTAATTTTAGAATACCATTTATATTAATTTTAATTAATTTAACCCAATTTTCATTTTTGTGTAATTTTCCAATTGTTGGGGACTTTTTTGTAAAAGTGCAATAAGCATTAACACTTTATTGCCAACCCGACGACGAGCAGCACCCCTCGACTCCTCTCCACCGCCGGAGCAGTGAGCATCACTATCCCCGACTTCCCACGACCGACAGCTCTTCACCCCCGGCTTTTCTTCGACTTTATCTCCTCCGGCCATCCCAACACCATCATTAACACCTCCTTCTCCTCTGTTCCCGTTCCCCTCATCGTCCCCAACTCCGCTGCCATTATTGCCGGACTCCTCCTAAACACCACGCCAGACCGTGTCCCATCACCTCCACCATTAACACCACCGCCATTAACAACCTCCTCTACCTCCTTCTTTGGTCCATCACCACTACCAGCCGAGCCAACAACACCTCCATCCTATGTCCTTCTCTCGCCGGACTTCCCCAGACCCGACCGGAGTACCACCCTCATCATCATCATCATCATCATCATTCTCATCATCATCATTATTCTTATCATCATCACCATAATCATTCTCATCATCATCCTCATCATCATCCCCATCATCATCACCATCATTATCACCATCATCATTCCCATCAACATCATCCTCATCATCATCATCAACATCGTCGTCATTGTCATCTCCAAGCGCGCACCCCGAGGTTTGAACCTGTCCCTCTTCTTTCATGTTATGTGGGCTTATATGAATAACATTAGGTTAGCATGTTTCTTCATGACTGTTTAGTTAGTTGGTTGATTGTAGACCCGTGTCGGTTAACCTAGTGACCTATTGCGTGTGCGTGTGTGTGTATAATATTATTTTGATATATATATGAATATATGGATATAGATATATGTAAATAAATGCTAAAACCAAATTATGACTATATATGTATTTATACTGTACGACCCTAGGATACTGTGGATTTCCCATAAGTGCATATGACTTTATGATCCAGAATATTAGAGAATTGTCTGCCTTATGTACACTGACGTACTGGCTAGACATGTGTTAGTTTGACTGTCTGATTTGATACAACATTGAAGACAGGACACCCGCATAGCTAGACGCACATTTGACCCGGCTAGTTGACCAGTGTCACCCCTAGCGTTGCCCTTGAGTTCAGAGTAATTATGGTTGTATATGTGCTATTATAATGACTGATGCTGTATTGTATTATATTATATGTATATAGGACCATTGGGTTGTTCTACGAGACTTCAGGAGCAGGTTATTGGCACTACGCAGCTTTCTTGCCAGGCAAGTATATCTTGCCATTGTACGGTGATTTATATTCCATATGATGCATGCATTTTATTTCTGTCTATTTAGTTTATATATTTTAAACTGCTGTATAAACTGCACGTCCAAGAATGACTTGGGTGCAACGATGGTGGCGTCGTATTCTATTTTTATTTATATATATGCTTGTTGACCAAGTTTGTGAGACCATCCCATTATCATGAGACATCATTAGGTTTCATTGGCCGTGACACATCTGTTACATGAGTGTGAGTCTCATGTAGGACACGGACTTGCGTGACAGGCTGGCCTCCTGTACATATGGGACGTGCGATTGAAAATAACTGCTGATAGAATTTGCATGCTAGGAGACTTGGCAGTTATTAGAGGTATTATCATGTCATGGATGTGACATGCTTAGATCATGGGGTGGGAAGAATAACAAGTAAAGCATTTATCTCCTTTGCACTTTCCTTGTGCAACCTGTACGCTCCGCCGGAGATGCGTAGTCATGATGACCCCTATATATTACCTGACAGTCTCTGAGGTTCAAAAGACGACATACTTTATAGGCCCCTGATTCTCTGAGAGAATCATGCCAATCCCATTTATGGCTAGATAGCCCACTTGTTGGAAAGTTATTCTCAAACTGCATTCACATAAACGGTTAGGCAACCCATTGGATGTTTATTTTAAGTACTTTATTGGCATACTTCTATGTATCTTGTTATGTCCCTTTGAGGACGTGGTCCCTTTCCAGGTGTAGATGTTCATGACTTAAAAGGAGCACAAATCCGGACTTGCTACTTATATTTCGATGAGGTCTTCTCTTCGAGCCTCGTGATTATTAGTTGATGTACTTATTTTGTTTATCTTATATTCTAGGTTGGCAGTGGATTTGTTTCCACTCGACTATCATCCTTTGATACTTCATATTGAGATTTAGTTACATAGTTATTGGTTATTTATTTATTTATGATTTTTGTGGATGAGATTAAGTTATGCCCTGTGACTTGTGATAAATTTATACCACTTGTGAATTGTTATTCATATACAACGTACGTATGTGTTATGGTTTCCATATATTGGAGTCTCCATATACATACGGCTGGCATGGTTACGTATTCCTAGTCCTACGTATTTTGGAACTAGGATGTGACATATTTTTTATGGTGGCCCATGCAGGTCAAGAGCATATTGTCTCGGTTACGTTACTATACCGAGCAAGCCTGCACCTAGGATTAGAGTATAGGATCTCATCCATATTTGACTATGACTCATCTTCCTTCCCATACATCCTATTTGAATAATTGTATCCTGCTTGATTTATGTACTTCCTTAATAGTTCCTTGAGTATAGCCTTCTGCTAGAATATAGAAATCCTTATTGTTAGGATGATAATTAGGGTAACTTTCCTATTAAGAATACAACTAGAATATTATTTTATCACTAAGTTTAGAATACCTAATGAACCCTAGCATCCCTTACTTGTAGATTAATTGACCCTTATCCATTGATATATTTATGAAGGACTTGAGAGTAGTATAGACACTAATAAGGTTAGCTAGAAATTGACCATATTGTTTGACCCTAGTATTGAGGAACCAATAGAAATCTAAGGTTGAATATTAGGACTAAACCTAACTTTTATAGTGAGATAGTATTAGAGAATAATAAATTTAGATTCTTGTCTTGATATTAGAAGAATAGTACCTTAGGAAGCCAAGAGGAATGAATATAATAATTCTCTTGATCATACCTCGAACATAGAGACTAGCATACCACTTCTCCTTAGGAAACTATGATATTATCAAGAGTCTCTCTATTTAATTTCATGTCTAGTTCCTCTGAAACCTTAATGCTCGCTATTTGTGCGACGACTAATTATGTTTTTCTTTTCTTCATCTTTCAATTCGTGCCACCTGGCCTTTCTGATTGTAGGCCAAGTGATATTCTTTTATGTTAAGATATATAGTTTGCTAGTATTATAGTTGTAATCTTGAAATTTGAAATTATGTGTCTCTTCTTCCATTTGTTCCTTTTCCAAATCCAAGAAAGTTTTCTTCACTTTCTTCTCTTCCTTCTTCTATTTCTTCCATCAATGCAACCCTAACCCTTTGCTTTTCCCTAACCTAGATGTGTAAAGCTTAGATTTGGGGCTTTTTGGAGACTTGGCTTTAAAGAATAAACATTAGTTTAAATAAAGAGTTGAGAATTGGATATGGCAGCATTGACGATTTTGTTAAACCATAAGTTTTTGAAGATTATGATATGATTGAATTTGTGTTTAAATTTAAAGGAGATTATGTTGATGGATTTAAATTTAGATTTGAAGTATCATGAAGCATTTAAATTGAATATAGTAAAACATGCATAATTGACAAAAAATATATAAGTACGCTGTACTAGACAATCTATATAAATATGCATAATGAGGATAACTTTTCAACGTATGGGCATGGGTAGGCTACTCTATCTAATCTGACAACTCACACACACGTCCATGAACATCAGAAGCCGTCATACCGCGAGGGTAGCGACCATCATGACACCAGAATTGACATACCGCGAGGGTAGCGACCATCGCGACACAACTCCCGTAGTGCGTGCTAATTACTACGGTTTACCAGATTGGGTAGCCCATACGCCTACTGATTGTCCTCCCCTCCCATGATACTATGTGTCAAGGGTGTGTCAACATATATATAGTATATAATTATGATTGAAAGAAAACACATATATAATGAATATATAAAAATAGGATAAGCATGCAAAGTACTATAAGCAATTTGGCAAGGTATCTTTCCTGGTCTGAAAAAGAATGAAGTCCCAACTCAAGGCGTTGTCCAATCTACCTGTCACATAAATCCCCACATACTTGATATGAGCACCTCAGTTCCTTTATACTTTAAAATAATTTTTTAAAAGGGAAATATGACAATGACACTCTTATATTAGTGCAAATTTATGTCGATATCATATTTGATTCTACTAAAAAATTACTATGTGAGGAGTTTGCTAAGTGTATACTTAGTAAATTTGAGATAAGAATGATGGGAGAACTCACATTCTTTCTTCGACAACAAATCAAGTAAAATTTACAGGAAAAATTCATCAATCAAGCAAAGTACATCAAGAATTTGCTGAAAAAATTTGAGATGGATAATGCAAAACCTATCGGTACACCGATGGCTAAATCTACAAAGTTTGATCTTGATAAAAGTGGCAAATCAGTCGACATACGTAAGTATCGAGGTATGAATGGTAGTTTATATTATTTAACTTCTAGTCATCCCAATATCATGTATAGTATTTGCCTATGTGCTAGATATTAAGCTAATCCTAAGGAATCATATATTTCCAAAGTTAAGCATATATTTCGATAACTTAAAAGCACTTTGACAGTTGGCTTATGGTATCCTAAGACCCATCCTTTGACCTTAAAGGTTATTTGGATGCTGATTTTGCTGGATGCAAAGTTGGTCAAAAAAGTACCAGCAACACATGTCACCACTTGTGCAAAGCTTTAGTCTCATGGTTTAGCAAGAAACAAAACTCTGTTACATTATCAACTACTGAAGCAGAATATATAGCTTCAGGATATTGTGTAGGGATGTGAGGAAACTCTAGAGGGGGGTGAATAGAGTGCATCAGAATAATCTATCAAAATAAAATTTATGTAGAGTAAAGATAGCTACCAACTAATAACAAGAAATAAAGTAGAGCAGTAAAGTGAGAGAGAAAACACATACACCTCTATGTATACTGGTTTTCCTCTGAGAGGACTAGTCCAGTCCCGAGAACTATTACTCAGAGTTTTATCCACTATAATCACCAATAGTAAATCATAATATTTGATCCGAAGGCTCGCTGACTTCTTACATCATCGAGCTTTCATCTGAAGGTTCGAAAGACTTCATACGTGTGTTTGATGTGAAGTGCATGATGACTTCAAAGTAAAGAGAAAACTTGATGAGCCAAGATCTTACAACTCTGACAGACTTCTAACCGAGATCATACTTGACACCAGAAGGCTGCAGAGTTAATCTTGGAGATGAGAATGTTTAGGCTCTAAGGGTTTTCTCACTATAGGATAAAAAGATTGAGAATGGTTGAGTGAGTAGGAATATAAAAATTTATGTCTATTTATAGGGTTTGCTCAAACCGAGTTTGACCAAAATTTGGTATGGAATATTTAAAATTTTTGAACGCCGGAACCATAAAATCAGGGATTTCACAACTGGTCATATTTCTAAAATAGGCTGACCGAGTTCGTCCCGAGTTAGGTTTTTCTTTTTTCAGACTGGTTTAGGCTTTGTTTTAGGTTAGTTTTGGTCTGATTTTGGGTGGATAGGTTTTAGGCTTATTTGAGTAGACTTGAGTATTTCTTGTTGCCAAGTACGACTCAATGTACATAAGTCCTATACTCAATAAATATTAAATTACATATGATGAAGATAAAACCAAGAGCACTTGATGCTGCCAAACTTATGAAGCGTCTGCTGACTAGAAGACGCATTTTCTCTTTATGGTAGTGGAAACCTCGAATGTGAGGCTCCGGATAAGTCATAGGCGGTTCAGAAAAATCTTCTGGTATAATATCGTATTTGGCTTATCATCATATAGCATATGTCTATTGCTTTTCTGCAAATATATCTTAGACGAACAAACAATATACAAAAGCAATATATATGATAACATTTAAGATCAGATATGGATAATGTTGAGTTTAAGTAGAAGTTACAAGTTACTTATAGTGATTGATCGATTATCATAATGCTAGACATAATCGGTTAGCCATATTCAAAAACTTAATTTAAATATTGGGCCAACACATTCCTGTGCACAGATTTTGTGGATGAAACAGACCTTATAAGATTATTATTTGTTTTATAATAATATTCCTATTTTTTGTGATAAAACTAGCACTTTCAATCTCACAAAGAACCCTATATGTCACTCACGCACTAAATATATTAAAATTAGACATTACTTCTTGCATGATCATTAGTTACACGAAGACATTTATATACATTTTGTTGACACTGAAGATGAATGATAGTTTTTTACTAAACCTGCCACCACCCGCACTCGGTATAGGGGCCCGAGTACGTGGGTACATCCAGCCTATGCCACAACATCGACAGTAGAACGCTATCTAGGTCAACAATTTATAGCTATCAATCATCCTATTACAACTAGTTCTATCATATACTCAATCACAATAATCTAAAGGAAGAAAGAATAAGAAAGATAAATCAGTTAATAATTCTAAAGGAAAAATACTAGACATGATATGGAATAAAAAGTACTAGCCTAGATCTCTAAAGTTGTTACCTCAAGTTCCACAGTGCCAGTGCAGTCCTGATTATATAATCACACTAAAATCCCAGAATATAGAGCACAACAATCACTAAAAAATGTTATCTAGTAAAAATTGGTACGAAGCAAATAAACTAACAGCAGTTTCAATTAAATTGGTAAAGATAATAAAATAGTGAGTAATGAATATACATGAGGGAAATATAATACTGGTAATGCAAGAAAGTAGGAGAACATATGAGCAGTGAGTAAGCAGGTGATTATCAGTCTCATCAAGTATAAGATGGAATAGAAGAATACAGTAAACTAGCTAAGTGTTTGAAATATTAGTTTGTTATGTGATCGGCTTGTGTACAAGATTAGGCTCTACCATTTATGATTGGCTAAGCACAAGTACGAGTAAGGGATCAGGCCAATCATATTTGGGGAGCTATACACAAGTAATAAGACCAGGCTACACCCTAGGTGTAGTGAGGGTGAGCTATACACAAGTAGGTGGGGGTATGATCTTATAACTAGCTAATACTTCCCCTGTCCCCCGACTAGTATAGTGGATCCAACCATGATATGTTACGATACAGGTTTCATAGAGCAGGGGGCCAACCTACTCCTGAATCGGTGTCTTTATATGTACAAGAATAAGATGATATATACATGGTCTAAAAGGAAATAACATCTCATGACGGGATTGTGAGACTTGTCTCACAGTATTCGTATTTGAAGCAGCTACATATTTTTGTGCTATTTATTGCATTACATTGGTTCTCGAGGAAGCTCAAAAATTTTTGAAATTGAAACTTTACTACCTGACTATTATACCGACGGTATACTACAGTATACCGACGGTATACTATAGTATACCGACGATATACTGTCCGACATATAATTGTTTTACTTTTCAAGATATTTTCAGAAATTTCTCTATAAATAGCTTTTTAATTTTCTTTTCTTTTCATTTCGCTTTTCTCTTTCTCTCTCTTCTATTCACCATTTTTCGCTCAAACTTGGAGCTTGGTCTTTAGACCTGGAGTGTGGTTTCTGAACCTGTCACCCCCACATTTCAGATTAGGGGTATTTTTATATTTTCATAATTAATGTGTAAATGATTGCATGATAATTATTATATTTAAATTGCTATAATTTTATTTGATTGTTACACATTAACGTTGTTTCGATAATTAGAGCACTACACTAGCCATTGTCTTCCAACAGATTTTACACCCTTGTCCTAGACTTGCCAGACTGTTATTTTGATCCTTGTGTGACTCATAACTATGCCTTGATGTGCTTCATCTTAGCCGCACAACATTCGTCGCAACCAATTATATTTAATTCAATATAAATCAAATTTTGTATCCTTGTGTGTTCCAATCAAAATTGGAGACACAATCTCGACCCATTTTGAGCAACCCAAATTAGGGTAATATTCTATTCTGAGTCTACTTCATTCATGACACTTGTGTTCCTCTTAATTCTAGCCTTTGTACTTCTAATTAATTTTGGAACACCATTTGCATTTATTTTAATTAATTAAAATCATAAACCTCACTTTGTGCAATTTTCCAATTATTGGACATTTTTATGCAAAAGTGCATTAGGGTGACCACCCCGTTGGACATGACACGCGAATAAACCTATTTCCCCTTCATGTGTATTTTTCCATAATTTTTGGGAGTGTGCAATGCAACATCAATCTTCTTGAACCATGGCCTTCAAACCTTGAACCAATGCAATTCTATCAATTTCATTTGAATCCTATCCCTTGAAATATTTCAATGACAAGCCCTTTTCCCAAGGGTTTGACCAAGCCCTAATTCTAGGTCAACCCAATACATTATACTCATATATAAATAATCCTTCTTTACTTTTCCTTTTTTCTCCCATAAACCTATAGCTACAACCGTTCTCCCAGACCTATTCCCTGTTCACCCATCATCCCATCTTTCGATCGCCGGACGAACCCTTTCCTTCGCCGTCGTCCCCTTCAGCTAGAACCAGGGCCTGTCGACCTCGCCTGAGAACCACGCCGGACGACCGAGTCGTCCCCCGCTGCACCATGCAGCCCGACCCCGGTCACCTGGAGCCCTCCGCCTGATCCCAACCGACGACGACCCGCTGCTCACCGCCAACTCGTCGACAACCACCCTCTTCTCTCCTACGACCGACTTCATCTCCGCCCAGGCACCCCGCTGAACCCGCTGCATCCGCCTGCACTCGCCATCCTGACCCGTCGACCATCGTTCCCTGTCCAACCTAACTCGACAGTAGCAGCTACGACCCGGCCAGACCTCCTCCTCTCCTTCCAGTCATCCTCCACCGCTCGACTCGAGCAGTCACCTGAGACTTCTCGACCACCTCGCCTATCCTTCACCTTGCTAGAATACCTCGTCTTCACCATCATCTTCATCATAATCATATTCATCATCACCTTTGTCATCGTTGTCATCAACATTGTCGTCATCAACATCGTGGACATCATCGTCATTATCACCTCCGTCATCGTCGCTCTCGTGCACGTGCACACCAAGGACAAGGTGAGGAGTATTCCTCTTGTGAATCGTTGTGTACGCATATGTACGCATATGCATATATTGTTTATTTAATATATATATATATAATATATAATTAGTATATATATATATATACATATGTATATATATTGTATATGTGCTCTCTTCTATACGTTTAATATGTATATATTTGATTGGTATGTATATGTATATATATATATAGATAGTATAAATTCTATTAAGTGTATATATACATATATCTATTATATTTGTAATAAATGAATATTAATTTATATGCTAGATAATAATATGTATAATATGTCTATGTACTAGATGACCCGAATGTAACCACGGATACCCTGTAGATTACATTGACCTGTGACCATGTAACATGTTAGCAAACTACCATATGTACACCGACGTACTGGCAAGACCGTATCATTGATTGTCTATTATGCACAGCAACTACAAACGTGACACCCCTAGCATAGTCTCTGAGATCATTGTGTTTTGATTGTGTGTATTAGTGTAATATCTGATGCAATATTGTATTATATGATATGTCTATAGGACTATTGGATCACTCAGACGATTCCTTGGAACCAGGACATTGGTATTACCAGCTAAGGACCACAGGCGAGTACATTCTTTGATAGCTTTTATTATGTTGATTATCTTTATAATTATAGTTGTATAGTGTACATGATTCTGACACTGTTGTTTACACGAGTTGGCATTATCGAGACCTGTCACGAGGAGTCATGATTTGGAATCCATCGTGCTAGCTGGGGAAAATGGTGAAATATTAGTAGCTTATGTGATCACACCCAACTCTACTTGCATCATAGCTCACATATACCTCACGTCGGTACAGCCTGACCATTACATGCATCATAGCCTGTTATGTATGATTAGCCTGACTATTGCTTGCATCATAGCTATCCGGATGGTTAGCCTGACCTTACATGAATCATAACTAGTCATACATAGCAAGCCTAATCAGTCCCAAGCCGATCACATGATATGCTAATATTTCACACACTTAGCTAGATGTTCTTGACATGTATCTCTAGTATATTGATCTAGCATCTCTACATATTCTAGTTATTGTTCTAGTACTCATTATATTCTAGATCATTGTTCTAGCATGCACTGTATTTCTATTCATTGCTAGATGTACATTGATGATGATGTTCCAGTATTCTTTATTCCAGTACTTCTTTATGTCCAGTATTTCTTATTGCTAGTATTCATATCTATCTTGTATTTCTTTACACTGTATTATAGTTTTTGTCAATATATGTGGAACTGCTGTTAGTGCTTGTACTTCGTTCCAATCATGACTACATATTTTTTTCAGAGGATCTTGAGGATTTATGTACCACACATTATGGACCGGGTGTAGATGCAGACTACACACCCGAGATCTTAGAGGAGACTGTTCCTTTAGAAGAGACATTACCTGCAGCTATCTAGACAATATTATCTTATGCAATTGCAATGAGACTTAATTGAGGTTTATTGAGTTTATGTTTAGACTTATTCTTAGTTTATGTTGAGACTTATGGAGACTTTATGTTGGACAGCTAGACTGTGGTTTATCTTTATATTAAGACATGGTGTTTAACTATGTCATTCTTCTTATCTTTTATCGTGCCTTATACTCTTATAGTTGTTGTGATTGAGTTTACATTATGAGATATTGTGAGATGTATATTGTCTTCCTTTTGGAGATTGATATTATTGATAGTTGTGAGTTATATTCGTATTTATTGTGACCTAGACAACGTTCTACTGCTGATGTTGCGGCATAGGCTGGACGTACCTACGACTCATGCCCAAATTCTGGGTGCGGATCATGACACGTTTTTAGTGGTGGCCCATGTAGGTCGAGTTTCGCAAGTTTTGCGATATCGTGGTAGTGCGACAACTTAGTTGTACTATTGTGAGCCTGCGATAGGATATAGGAAATAGGATTTAGGATGAGAGTATGCTCAATCACAACTAGAAAAATTCTGATCTTTACAATGCTATACTGAATGATTGTTTTCTTTAGAATTTTATTGTCCTTCCTTGATGATATCGTATCTATCACCTTAATTGATTCTTTGGGTCTGTCTTCAGGATGTCGTCACAGACTAGTTCTCTGAGAGCGGGACCATCAACTTTAGAGGGTCTGCCACCTCTTGACCTAACCAACAGACATCTGGAGTTCCTCCTACATCTCCTGTTCATGTGGGAGTATCTGTAGCTAACGGGATTCCTCCTCCACCTATTCAGAGGATTGACCCAGCTACGACGGACAACCTTCCACCACCACCGATACCGATTCCCGGAGTAGTGCCCACTGACGGGGCACATATGTTCGCATTGATCCAGGGCATATTAGAGGTCCAGAGAGTAACAGCAGAAGCTCAACTTGTTCAAGATAAGGCTCAGAGGGTGCAAGCAGAGGCACACCAGGCACAGATAGAATTGATGAGAGAGCATGGAGAACGCTCATCAGGTAGCTCTCCAGGCTGTGGAGAGAGTAGCACGACAACCGCAGCATCCTGGCCAGCAACAACAGAGGCCAGGTGACTTTAAGAGAATGATGCCTCGAGAGTTCAAGGGCACAGAAGGAATACTCTATGCTGACGATTGGTAAGAGGACATAGAGAGAAACTTGCGCTTAGCACAGATTCTGGAGATTCTTCAGATCAAGGCCGCTGGCAGTCAGATGTTTGATATCGCGCTGATGTGGTATCGTACAGAGCCGAGACTCGCTGTCGAAGGACTTACTTGGGATGACTTCAAGGAGCTCTTCAAGGAGAAGTTCTTTTCTGACGTAGCATTGGGAGCATTAGAAAGTTAGTTCCATGACTTAGTCCAAGGGAGCATGTCAGTCGACGAATATGCCGCAGAGTTTTGCCGTTTGAGTTGATTTGCGCCATCGATGATTCGAGACCCAGGGGACAGAGCACGAAAATTTAGGAAGAGATTGAATAGAGAGATCAAGTCTCGTACTTCAGGACGACGCGCTGCTATATTTGAGGGTATTCTGATGGATGCCCAGATTACTGAAGATGACTTGGACCTCAGGCCCAAGAGAGGATACGACACTTCTGGAGCAACAGGCGGTAACACAGGAACGGCCAAGCACCCACACTTTCAATAACAACAGAGGCCGTAGTAGCAGCATCAGCAGCACCAGGCACCAGTTCGAGGACACATCCAGCAGCAGCAGCCACAGAGACAGAATCAACCCGTTGCCCAGTGTGCGTATTGCGGGAAGATGGGACATACCAGAGACATCTGCAAGAAGAGGTTGGGTACATGCTTGTCCTGTGGATCATCAGCACATCAGCTGAGGGACTGTCTATCTATTCAAACTCGTCAGGGTGGAACAACCGCTCAAAGAGGACCAGCCAGAGTACCTACTGTACCAGGAGGCCAGCAGAGAGGAACTCCACTTCCACCACAGCAGCAGAGGTTTGCCCAGCACCACCAGCAGCAGAGAGGAGCACCACAGGGACACGCATATGCCATGACGATCGAGGAGGCTGAGCCAGCTGGAGACATGATTTAAGGTTCAGTTTCTCTCGATTCTATTCCAGCACTTGCATTATTTGATTCTGGCGCTTCCCATATTTTGGTATCTGTATCTTATGCCCTTAAATATTGTTTAGAAACAGAACCATTAGATAGGACTTGCAAGATCATGACAGGAGGAGGCATTATCCTAGTCCGTGATTATTGCAAGGATTGGAGAGTATCATTAGGAGGCCGAGAATTAAGCGTGTGTTTACTCGTCATGCCACTTTCGGGATACGATATTGTACTCGAATTGGACTGGTTGAGTAAACACCATGCTTCTATAGAATGTCACGGAGGTAGAGTAGTTTTCGACCGCTAGGAGAACCAAAGCTTGAGGTCGCCAGAGGAGCAGCAAAACAGAGCAGAGGCACTTTTTACGGAGTTAGGATGGAAGAAGGGGAGTTACCACATCCACTGATAGCGGAGTTCATGGATGTATTTTCAGAGGAGTTGCCAGGTTTGCCGCCAGACAGAGATGTTGAATTCTCTATAGACTTGATACCAAGAGCGGAGCCTATTTCGCAACATGTCTATACAGTCAACAACAACGAGTTGGTAGAACTGAAGAAGCAAGTTGAGGAGCTACAAGACAAAGGTTTCATTAGATCCAGTTCATCGCCATGGGGAGCACCGGTATTATTCGTACCAAATAAGAATGGCACGGTACGCATGTGTATCGATTATAGAGCTCTGAACAACCTCACTATCAAGAACAAATACCCGCTGTCGAGGATAGATGATCTTTTTAATTAGTTGAGCAGAGCGAAGGTATTTTCAAAGATAGACTTGAGGTCAGGCTATCACCAGTTGAAGGTGAAGAGTGAAGACATACCGAAGATAGCTTTTTGGACCAGATATGGCCAGTTTGAATTCACGGTAATGCCGTTTGGTTTAACCAATGCACCAGCAGTATTCATGAACTTGATGAACAAGGTATTCCATCAGTACCTTGACAAGTTCGTAGTGGTGTTTATTGACAACATTCTTGTGTATTCAAAGACCCCAGAGGAGCACGAAGAGCACCTAAGGATAGTCTTGGAGACTCTTAGGAAGGAAGAATTGTACGAGAAGCTTTCAAAGTGTGAGTTCTTCCTTAACAAGGTTGAATTCCTTGGACATATGGTGACGGATGATGGAATTTTAGTTAACCCAAAGAAGATCGAAGCAGTAGAATCATGGGCTACCCCTAGTTCGGTAGCTAAAATCAGAAGCTTTCTCGGCCTAGCAGGATACTACAGAAGATTTGTGCAAGATATCACGCCCAGTCCCAAAATATATGGAACCAGGCCACGTGGCATTGGCCAGCTGACACGCCTCCGAGGATATCCCAATTTAATGGATCATGGCGAAGCGTGCTACGCTGTCCTAAAACTAACAAGTCTAATATCAACAACAGGCAGTGTCTAATCTCATCCACAAACAACAAGTAAAATGCTGAAATGAAAGACTGGAATATAAGGACATAGTCGAATGACATAGTACAACTGAAATATGTCTGGTGGGAACAAACCCACTACAAATATTGGAGATAAGTACTGATAGTCTGAAATAAAGTACTGATAATAAGAGCAACGGGAACAATGGCTAACTAGGTAAGGAGCTCCAGTCATAGGCGGAAGGCCTACCAATCTGATCAGGGGTACTCTGATGGAAGGACCTCTAGCTCCTCGTCAAGAGCAAACCTCGTCTCCACACATGGCCCGTATACTGTGGGATAATAGGCCTCGTCCAAATCTGGAAGATAACCAGGTCCTCAGAGGGATGTAACAAGATACAATATGCATGCCAGATATAGTACTGAATAAAAGTAAAGAGGGGTGTGCTAACCATCTAAGTGAATGCAATGTAAGGACAACCTCGGAACGTATAGGTAGGTGTAGGCATAACGTCCAACGTCCTCTAGAGTATGGTATCTGCAACGTTCATCATTCCGAAGAATAAGGTATTTGTATATATATAACGTCCACACTCTAAGGGACGTGGTATCTACAATGTATATACGTCTGTAACACTCCGAAGAGTGCGATGTCTGAATATAGGGAGTCACCGGGTCTGTGGTTCCTCTGGATACCACGGAGTTCGATGGGTGTATCCCATACGTTTATCAGTTGTCCTTTCCGCCCAATGTAGATACGCAAGTCGAATACACGACACGAGTGTACAATATCTAGATGTCAAGTCTCAACTAACTATATTACTCTAGAATACATGCTAGTCCGTGATGCATGTCGTACGTACCGATAGCGAATCGGGTACGTGGACCCGCATCCCAATATGAATGTACCATTGTGATACATGTATAGTGCCATGGTCTAGGAGGATATCAGAATATCCTCGCTATAATGGGTGAGTCAGCTAACAACTAGGTTAAGTACACTACTCATCGACGCATTGTCGACTGCACCCGAGTCAATCTCGGACGCGCACAGTTTTATGCTTATTTGCAACATTTATCATTTAATTTTAAGCAGTAAATCAGCAAGGTATACTTGCCTGTCCTGGGTAGCTGCGAAATCCAAAGTCCTGCTCCTGATGCCTCGGCGGTACTGTCCAGCAGTCCTATATATAATATAATAATGACACTATTAGTCGCTACAGTAGCACGACTAAACACTCTACTTGTATCTACAACTGACACAGGGTCTGGACTGTATATATATATAGCTATTACAAGTATAAATATATATACACTAAATCATAATTAATTATATTATAATAATATATATGTTTAGTAGTACAAAATAGTATTTATGTAATATTTAGCAATAATACATATATTAAGTAAATACATATATATAAAATAGATAACATTCATAAAGTCATATATATACAAATATTTAGATACTATTTATGTACATAAATAAATATAAACAACATTATTTATATGTATTTAAATAGTAATTTTTGTGCCTAAGTAAAAATATACATAACATACTTATATATATATTTAAATATATATATACTCTTACACATATTAATATTCACAAGTTTTTAATTATATATATATATTTATAGATATATAACCATATTTATGTACTAAGTATACAAGTAAATAATAATATATATATGTATATAATACACATACATTTCCCATACTAATACACTAAATATATAAAGTATATATAATTATATATATACACACATTTATATATATATATATATATATATATATATATATATATATATATATATATATATATATATATATATATACATATATACTTATATGTATACACAAATAATAAATATACCATTATATATATTTATATACAACATTTAATAATTAGGTAATAATACATATATTACTGTATTTCAGAAATATATACATTTATATGTATATATATATATACATATACACATTAGGTAATCAATAATTATAAGGTATTTATACCCAAGCACATATATACTATGTATATATACACATTTATATTTATAATTATGTATTTATATATATATATCATATATAAATTATACTCAGAAAATATTAGACAATATATATACATTTAAATACTACAGAAATACAGGAATTAATATATATAATATTGAATACATATTTAAATACAGAATTAAATACGGAACTATATATATGTGTACACAACCAATACAACTCTAAATAAGTATTTAAATACTAGTATTAATACATGAAATCATGTAAATATATGATGCTCAGGCCGAGGGGAGTCCGGCGGCTGACCGTCGATGGCGGGGGTGGCCGGACGGAGCTCCGGCATCGGGTGGGGTGTTCGGCTGCTACAGCAGCGGCTGGGAGCTACTGGCGCTGCGGGGGCGACTGTGGCCGGCTGCGGCGTCGACCGACGGCAAGGCTTGATGGGGAGGAAGGGGGTTGGCCGGGGAGGAGTTCGGCTGAGTTGGTCGGCCGAGAAAGCTAGGGTGGCGGAGAACGGGGAGGTCGGGTGGTCGGCTGTGTGTACGGGAGGGGGTGGCTCGGGTTGGTGACTGCTGCTAGGGGGGTTGCTCCGGCGGCTAGGCGGCGGGTGGCGGTGGCTAGAGGTAGGGGGAGGTCGGCGAAGGTAGTCGGGTGGCTATGGGGGTGGTCGGAGTTGGTGGCTGGCCGGAGTAGGGCGGCGGGTGGTGATGGGTTGGGGTCGGGCTAGGCTGGGTGTATAGTGAGGAATAGGGTTTTTGGGTTATGTTTCTCCTTGGTTTGTGTGCATTAATGAGAGGTAATGATGTATATGTAGGAGAGAGAGTGGGGGGGCTTCCTAGGGATTAGGGCCGACTGGACATAGTTTTTGGGGAGTTGGGGATGTCCATCAAGATGAGGGGAGGGCTAGGAATGTAGCATTTTGAATGAAGGGCCATGATGTGCCCTTCATAAAGGGGTGCAAGTACATAGGAATAGGGGAAAGATGAGTGGATACGGTTAGGGCATGACATTCTTTTCTCCATGAGGTTTGGGCCAATGAGAGGGGGACACCTCATTGCAATTTTGCAAATAGGCCCCTGAACAATTTGGTATTTGCATAATTCCTGAAATTAGGAATTTGATGTAAACAAACACCATGTTTGGTGTTCTTCATTGGGATAGGATGGTGTATGGTGTTTTGTATGAGGCTTGTGGGTGTGTGTGTGGGTTTGGGTTGGAGTAGGGTCTAATTTAATTGAGGTTAGGTCGCCACATTAATTAATTCATAATTAATGCACCGGTGTTTCTAATTAAACTTAATAAAAAATCGGAGGTCTAAATTTGGTTGGACAAGGATCATTAATGTAGTAGGCTCAGTGTACAATAATGTCAGGATCTGGGTTGGTCAAATCGGATCGAGATGGGGTCTCAATTTCGATTGGAACGGACAACGAACGTAATTACGCAATTTAATTAATTTGCGTACGGACGTTTGTAACGACTTTTGTGCAACTAAAATTTGGCACGAAAATCCGTATCCGGGGTTTGTTCTAGGTTCAATATGATGGGTTAGCATGTCTAGGCCAAGTACGTGGAGTTTGTTTTAGGGCAACAGCTAGTGTAGTATCCTAAAATAACAAATCATTGTACAAGTATTATAACACTATATAATAATCTTAATTATACCTAGTTAACCCTAATTAGGCTAATTTAATTAATTAACCCTAATTTCTGGTCGAGGGAGTTTACACAAGACTTCTCCAAGATTGCAGAGTCGATGACTAGGCTGACCAAGAAAGATCTACATTTTGTCTGGACAAAAGAATATCAAGCCGCATTTGATGAGCTAAAGAAGAGATTGACGACAGCACCAGTTTTGACATTGCCAGCAGGGACAAGTGGATTCACTATCTACAGTGATACTTTAGGAAAAGGTTTGGGATGTGTTCTTCAACAGCACGGGAAAGTAATTGCCTATGTTTTAAGACAATTATGCCCTCATGAAAAGAACTACCCCACTCAAGATTTGTAGTTAGCAGTAGTTATCTTCGCTCTAAAGCTGTAGAAACACTATCTATACGGAGAGCGTATGGAGATCTTCACGGACCACAAGAGCTTGAAGTACATATTTACACAGAAGGAGCTGAACATGAGGCAGAGAAGGTGGTTAGAGTTGATGAAAAACTTTGATATCTTATTACAGTACCACCCAGGAAAGTCCAACATAGTCGCCGATGCCTTGAGCAGGTATCCGACGGCTATGTACTTGACAACAGATAGGCATTTATTAGCTGATCTTGAGAACTTGGGAATTGAAGTACTAGTTCCAGGTGTTGAGATTTAGATGTGGGGATTGCAGATACAATCAGAGCTTATGGACAAAATTAGAGCTGCACAGTATGATGATGAGACTCTGAGGAGTATCAGGGCACAAGTTTGGACAGGATTGACAGATGACTTCACTATTGCGGATGATGGATCCTTGCGACCTGGCACGAGGATGTGTGTGCCAAGTGGAGAGCTGCGCGAAGAGGTTTTGCAAGAGGCACATCGCTCTCAGTACTCGATGCATCCCGGAGCCAACAAGATGTATCGAGATTTGAGGGAACACGTATTGTGGTATGGTATGAAGCACGAGGTAGCACGCTTTGTATCCCGATATTTAGTGTGCCAGCATGTAAAAGCAGATCGACAGAGGCTAGGAGGATTGCTTCAACCTTTACCTATTCCAGAATGGAAGTGGGAGCACGTGACTATGGACTTCGTTTTAGGACTTCCACGTTCTCCCGGAAGAAAGGACGCAATTTGGGTCATCGTAGATAGGTTGACCAAATCAGCCCACTTATTACCTTTCAAAGTGGGTACATCGACAGAGAAGCTAGCAGAGATGTACGTGCAGCAGATTATCAGATTACATAGAGTTCCTGTGAGTATTGTCTCAGATCGGGATAGTCGTTTTACTTCCCACTTCTGGAGGAGTCTGTAGGCTAGCTTGGACACTCAGCTCAAGTTCAGTACCGCGTATCACTCCCAGACAGACGGATAGTCTGAAAGGACTATTCAGACTGTTGAAGATATGCTACGCACTTCTGTTTTGGATCTCGGAGGTTCTTGGGAGGATCATCTACACCTAGTAGAGTTTGCTTACAACAACAGCTACCAGGCCAGTATTGAGATATCACCATTCGAGGCTTTATATGGACGAATGTTTCGTACACCATTATCTTGGGATGATATTGGAGAGAGAGCTTTGTTAGGACCAAAAATGGTCGTGGATGCAGTAGAAAAGGTGAAACTTATCAGAGACAGACTACGAGTGGCGCAAGACAGACAGCGACATTGGGCCGATAGCCACCGTAGACCCCGAGAGTTTTAAGTATAGGTTTTATTTTATTGGTTTGTGATTGTTTTATTTTAGATTGCGTGTTAAGATTGTTTGTTCTAGGTTGGTTATTTGGTGTTCCTAAAGATATCTCCGACACGGGGCACGATTCGTTTTGGTAGAGGTGGAAAGCTTAGTCCACGATACATCGGGCCCTTCAGTATTCTTGCAAGGGTCGGTGCAGTGGCCTATAGATTGGACTTGCCGCCTGCTCTAGATGGAGTGTATGACGTGTTCCACGTGTCACAGCTGAGACGGTATATGGCAAATCCTAGTCACGTACTGGATCACTCGAAGATCGAGGTTGGACCGACGCTCAGCTATCCTGAACAACCCGTTGATATCTTGGATCACAGAGAGAAGGTATTGCGGAAGCAGACTATTTCTTTGGTTCGTGTTGCATGGAGATATCACTCTCCAGGCGAGTCAACCTGGGACAGAGAGGACAAAATGCTCGAGAAGTATCCGTATCTCTTCGAGACTTGAGGTATAATTCATTGTTTGATTATTTGTTCTTGTGCTAGTTTATTTTTAATTTCGAGGACAAAATTCTTTTAAGGAGGGTAGACTTGTCACCCCCACAATTCAGATTAGGGTTATTTTTATCTTTTTATAATTAATGTGTAAATGATTGCATGATAATTATTATATTTAAATTTCTATGATTTTATTTCATTGTTGTACATTACCGTTGTTTCGATAATTAAAGTACTACACTAGCCATTGTCTTCCAATAGATTTCACACCCTTGTCCTAGACATGCCAGACTGTTATTTTGATCCTTGTGTGACTCATAACTATGCCTTGATGTGCTTCATTTTAGCCACACAACATTCATCACAACTGATTATATTTAATTCAATATAAATCAAACTTTGTATCCTTGTGTATTCCAATCGAAATTGGAGACACAATCTCGACCCATTTTGAGCAACCCAAATTAGGGTAATATTCTATTCTGAGTCTACTTCATTCATGACACTTGTGTTCCACTTAATTCCAGCCTTTGTACTTCTAATTAATTTTAGAACACCATTTGCATTTATTTTAATTAATTAAAATCATAAACCTTACTTTGTGCTATTTTCCAATTGTTGGGCATTTTTATGCAAAAGTTCATCAGGGTGTCCACCCTGTTGGACACGACACGCGAATAAACCCATTTCCCCTTCATGTGTATTTTTCCTTAATTTTTGGGAGTGTGCAATTCAACATCAATCATCTTGAACCATGGCCTTCAGACCTTGAACTAATACAATTCTATCAATTTCATTTGAATTCATTTGAATCCTAGCCCTTGAAATATCTCAATGACAAGCCCTTTTCCCAAGGGTTTGACCAAGCCCTAATTCTAGGTCAACCCAATACATTATACTCATATATAAATAATCCTTCTTTACTTTTCCTTTTCTTTTCCCATAAACCTATAGCTACAGCCGTTCTCCCAGACCTATTCCCTCTTCACCCATCATCCCATCTTTCGACCGCCGAACGAACCCTTTCTCTCGCCGTCCTCCCCTTCAGCCAGCACCCGGGCCTGTCGACCTCGCATGAGAGCTACGCCGGACGATCGAGCCATCCCCCGCTGCACCGCACAGCCCGACCCCGGTCGCCAGGTGTCATTACCCGCATCCAAAAAATTAGGCATGAGCCGTGGGTACGTCCAGCCTACGCCGCAGAATCGGTGGTAGAATACTGTAAAGGTTCGTTCTAGGTCAACCAATCTATATATATATCTCACAAAAATCTGTCAATATCCTCTCCAAAAGGAGGGCAACCACGCAATATATATATGAATACTCAATCACAAAAATCTAGGGGAAGAGTAAACGTACGATATGATATCACAAAGAAACAGAAAACACAGAGCAAGACAATATCCAAAATACAGTCCAAAGCCACAATAGTCTACAATATCTCACAGCATCAAAAGAATAGGTACAATCATCCAAATAAACAACTGAGAACAACCTAGGAAACCCACCTAGCTAACTAGGGCGTATTGGCGTCCCCTCGGCGCACTCCTCCTCAGTCTCAGGGTCACAACCCTCGTTAACACCCGGCCCGTAGAACGTCGGGCAAAAATCCTCAGGATCCTCTGGAAAAAATATGCCCAGTCAGGACTGGAGCGAAGTACATAACTCTGAAAGCAACTCCAAATACATGGTAAGGTGTATATGACGAGCAATAGAAAAGTATACAAGAAGCACAAGAAAATAAATACATGCTGGAGCAGATAAAGTAGCTGCAATGTAAACTGGACAACAATACAAGTAGAGAAGTAACTGCATGTGAGAAAACATGAAAACTAGCTAAGTGCCTTGAGCACAAGTTCGTTATGTGATCGGCTTAGGTTGCACATGAAAATTACTACGATAACTCCATTATGCGTGAGTTGCATAACCGACATACACATGAATACTGTTTGGCTTTGATCACATAACCAACTCCTACTCCCCTCCCCCACTAATACTCTTGGATCCAACCACGACATGCTATATACATGATAAATAGCTCGCACACATGAAGGCGAGAGCACAAGAAGCACATGATAGCACATGAGAATCAATACCCGAAGCACATGATGAAATACACGTGATAGAGTACCCGTTGAACACGGTAAGGGGGATAGCATCTCATGACGGGATCCACTAGTACCAGCTCGTGTAACAATGTGTCAAAATCAAGTATCACAGTTCCAGAACAGGTGATATAAACGCTATCATGAAATGGAAACTATCAGAGGTAGGTACTCGCCTGATGTCCTGAGCAACTGATGAGGATCGAGATCCGGACTGGTGTCACAAGAACCTATGGTGAAAAGCAAGATTAAACAGCGTTCTAAGGAGTTAAACTGATATAAAATAATTAAAAATAGGCTTCTAGGGATATTTTAGGTCGAACGGGTCAAACCGGTAAAATTTGGATCAAAAAGTCAACCCGGGGTTGAAAAAGTTAACTCTAGGTCAAAATTAGCTCATTAAGCTAGTAAACTCTCAAACTCGCCTCCTCGAGATACCGGGATACCCACGGTATCCGATACCTCGACCTAGGCTACGCACCCCGCCTAAACCTGCTAAAATCTATGCTAGCACACATAAATATATACACATAAGCATATAAAAATTACTCCAATACTATTCCTAGGCTATTGCTCAAAAACCCTGCTCGAAACTCAATACCTTGGATATCTTAAGGTATTGAGATACCTCGGTGTCCCAAGATATTGAGGTATCGCTCTAATATCCCTCTAACTAGCTATCTAGTTAGCTAACTATGCTAAAATATATCTAACATATATATACATAAACCTATATATCTATATGTTTAACTATTCACACATACACACATACCTTATACCCACTCTCAAATATGTATATATATCTATCTAGTATCTATACATATATATTGCTATAGCTATATGTATATATGTATCTATGCACATAGATATATATAGCTATCCAACTACCTATGTATCTATCTATCTATCTATCTATCTAATATCCAATATCTATCTAGTTATCTATCTAACTATTTATCTATCTATCTAGTTATTTATTTATCTATCTATTAATCTATCTATCTAACTAACTATCTATCTATATCTCTATAACTATCTATCTATAACTCTATAACTATCTATCCATCTCTCTCACACTAAGCTACCCCGCTCCCGCGAGCATCTGCTGCTGCTGGTGCATTTTACTGCTGCTGTTGCTGCCTTTACTGCTGCTGCTGCTGCTGCATTTAACTGCTGCTGCTGCTGCCTTAATGCTGCTACTGTTGCTGCTTTAAGAAGCTGCTGCTGTGCAGTGCTGCAGCGCACTCCGCTGCGACACGCGCTGCTGCCTCACTACCCCTCGCTGCACGCCTCCATGCCACACGCACACACACTGACACGCACACAAACACAATCACACAAACACACACACATATATAGATATATTTAACTTTATATATATATATACACACACACACTAACATATATATTTACATACATATGTATATAAATACACACATCTATATATACATAGACACACACTTATCTATATATATACACACACAAATATATGTATATATATACACACACACACACACACATATATATATATATATATATATATATATATATATATATATATATATATATATATATATATATATATATACATACACACAGATATATATATATATATATAGATACAAACACACACTCATACATATACATATATATATATACACACACTCACACTAATACACATACACAAGCACAAATATAGGTATATATACACATATATATATATAAATATATATACATATATAGACACACATACATATATATATATATATATATATATATATATAGACACATAAACACAAACACAACACTACACACAACCACGCACACAACACTCTCCAACGCTCGCCCAACGACCCACACGCACACAAACACATATACATATACAAAATATAATACGAGAACTCTAGCACACACTCCCCGATGCTAATCCAACATGCGCACATGCCTGAAACTAGGAAACCAAGTCGAAATGGCCGTTCGGTCATTTCGACGAACACGCGGTGTGCGGTTCAGAAAATCTCCTGAAATGCACACCAAACCAACTCGAAATTGGCCCAAAATTTACCCACAGGTTCTAAACGATGTCTAGATCCTAGAAAAAATGCTATCCCGTCGATTCTAGGCTTTTGGCAAAAACCCGCACGCACTTAGAATCGGCGACGACGAAAACTTCGAAAATGCCCGAAACGCCCGTTTGTCCGCGACACGACTGCACGTGTCCGAACGGAGATATGCACAAACCCTCTAGACACCCTACAACGTCTACCTAGGTCCGTCTAACCTAGGGCATCACCCAAAATTGGGCCAATCTCGGATTTCACCCGAAATTGACACAAAACCTAGTGTCAAAGTCTCCAAACTCAACCAAACTAGTTCCAACTTTCTTCCACGGGTAGGTTCAGGGTCTAGGAAGGTTCTAAACCACTAATTACACTACATAAGAGTAATTATCATGGGAAAAGTTAGGGTTTACCTCTTGGGAGTTGGAATCCCAAGGCCAAAGTCTCCAATCTACTTGAAATCACCTCCCTCAAGCTCCAAGCCTCCAAATCTAGCCTCCACACTAAGTCTAGGCTCTACACACCTAGGTTAGAGAAAATTATAGGGTTAGGGTTCACAACCATGGAGAATAGAAGAAGAAAGAAGAGAAATAGGACACTTACTTGAACTTGGGAGAAGGAAAGAAGAAGAAATGGAGAAGAAGAAGAAGAAGTAGTAGTGAAGAAGAAGAGTGGAGGAAAGGGGGCTGCTGGTTTGGTCGGGTGTGGGCTGGAAAATAGGGGCCGGCCATGTGTATAAGGGTTTCCGAAGTCTCCAATTGTCCAAAATGCCCTCCTCTCACTTGGGTTTGGGTTTCGGGTTCCAAAAGCACTCAAACTAACTCCAAATTTCTCTAACTAACCCACAAAAATATAATAAATATTCTAAACCCAAAAATAGGTCTCACAAGGGTGTGGGTTGGGTCGGACATGGGTCCACTAGGGTCTGACATGGGTCCAGACTAGCCAAAACCCTAAAATAATCAATTAAAAATAATACAATCACTATTTAAATATAAATATAATTAATTAAAAACAATTCACAATTTATCAAATAAAAATAAAAAATAACCCTATTTTCTAGAATCAGGTAGTGATAAGCCTACTCTCCTTAAAATAATTTTATCCTCGAAATTAAAAAGACGAAACTAGGACAGGAATGCAAAGAAAAGAACCATACCTCAAGGCTCGAAAAAATAGGGGTATCGCTCGCACATTTCATCCTCCCTCTCCCAGGTCGACTCACCTGGAAAGTGATGCCTCCACGTGACGCGAACCAAGGGAATAGTCTGGTTCCTAAACACCTTCTCCCGCCGATCCAGAATCTCCACTGGCTGCTCTGGATAGCTAAGAGTAGGGCCCACCACGATCTCTGAGTGATCTAATACGTGACTGGGATCCGCCACGTACCGTCTCAACTGTGACACGTGGAACACATCATGAACTCCCTCTAGCGTAGGCGACAAATCGAGCCTATACGCCACGGCGCCGACCCTCTCAAGGATGCTGAAGGGTTCGACAAAAGGTGGGCTAAGCTTCCCACCTCCACCGAAGCGAATAGTGCCCCGCGTCGGAGAAATCCTCAGGAACACCAGATCTCCAACCTAGCACAAACAAGGTCTCTGCACTTAGTCTAAAATAAGCAATCACAAGCAAATACAAGAACAAAATCTAGATTCTAAGCTATACCTCAAACTCCAAAGGTCTCCGGTGGCTATCGGCCCAATGTCGCTGCCTGTCCTGCGCCACCCGAAGTCTATCTCTAATGAGCTTGAGCTTCTCCGCTACATCAACCATCATCTTCGGACCAAGCAAAGCTCTCTCTCCTACATCATCCCATGATAACGGAGTGCGACACCTCCGTCCATACAATGCCTCGAATGGTGATATATCGATACTGGCTTGGTAGCTGTTATTGTAAGCAAACTCTACCAAGTGCAAGTGATCCTCCCAAGAGCCTCTGAAATCCAAAACACAAGTGCGAAGCATGTCCTCAAGTGTCTGAATGGTCCTCTCTGACTGACCATCTGTCTGTGGGTGATATGCACTACTAAACTTGAGCTGGGTGCCCAAGCTAGCCTGCAGACTCATCCAGAAATGCGAAGTAAAGCGACTTTCCCGATCTGATACTATGCTCACAGGAACTCCATGTAGTCTGACTATCTGGCGCACATACATCTCTGCTAGTCTCTCTGTAGATGTACCCACTTTGAATGGTAGAAAGTGGGCCAATTTGGTCAACCTGTCCACGATGACCCAAATCACATCCTTCCCGCCTGGAGAACGGGGAAGTCCAAAAACAAAATCCATGGTCACATGCTCTAATTTCCACTCCGAAATGGGTAACGGCTGGAGCAATCCTCCTGGCCTCTGCCTCTCTGCCTTCACCTACTGGCACACTAAGCATCGGGATACGAAGCATGCTACCTCCCGCTCCATCCCGTACCACCAAACATGCTCTCTCAGATCTCTATGCATCTTGTTGGCACCTGGATACATAGAGTACTGGGATCGATGCGCCTCCTGAAGAACCTCCTCGCGCAATGACCCATTCGGCACACACAACCTGGTACCGTGCCGTAATGAACCGTCATCAGCTATGGTGAAGTCATCTGATAATCAAATCTGAACCTGCGCCCTGATGCTCCTTAGAGACTCGTCCTGAAACTGTGTAGCCCTGATCCGGTCTACTAACTCTGACTGAATTTGCAGTCCCCAAATCTGCCTCTCAACTCCAGGCACTATCACCTCAATGTCCAAGCTCTCTAGATCTGCCAGAAGATAACGATCTGTAGTCAGGCACATAGCTACCGGATACCTGCTCAACGCATACGCAACTATGTTCGCCTTCCCTGGATGGTACTGTAATAATATGTTAAAGTCTTTCATCAACTCCAACCATCTCCTCTGCCTCATGTTTAGCTCTTTTTGGGTAAACACATACTTCAAACTCTTATGGTCTGTAAAGATCTCCACACTCTCTCCGTATAAATAGTATTTCCACAACTTTAAAGCAAAGATGACCGCTGCCAACTCCAAATTGTGGGTAGGGTAGTTCTTCTCATGAGGACGTAATTGCCTATAAGCATAGGCAATCACCCTCCTATTCTGCTGCAACACACAACCCATTCCCTTCCCCGATGCATCACTATAGATAGTGAATCCTCCAGAACCTGATGGCAACGTCAGCACTGGAGCTGTCGTCAACCTCCTCTTCAGCTCATCAAAGGCGATCTGGCACTCCTCTGACCAAACAAACTCTATGTCCTTCCGAGTCAGCCTGAACAACGGCTCTGCAATCCAGGAAAAATCCTGAACAAATCTCCTGTAGTAACCTACCAGTCCCAGGAAACTCCTGACCTCGGCTACTGAACTCGGAGCACTCCATGCCTCAACTGCCATGATCTTTCTCGGATCCACCGAGATCCCCTCTCCAGTCACCACATGACCAAGGAATTCAACCTTGTCAAGGAAGAACTCACACTTCGAGAGCTTTCCATAAAGCTTCGCCTTCCTGAGAGTCTCCCCCACTATCCTCAGATGCTCCTCATGCTCCTCTGGGTCTTCGAATACACCAAGATATCATCTATAAACACCACCACAAACCTGTCCAGATGCTGATGGAATACCTTGTTCATTAGATTCATGAACACTGCCGGGGCATTAGTCAACCCAAACGACATCACCATGAACTCATACTGTCCATACCTGGTCCAAAAAGCTGTCTTCGGAATATCCTCCCGCTTCACCCTCACCTGATGGTAGCCTGTCCTCAGATCAATCCTGGAAAACTCCCTCCTCCGCTCAACTGGTCAAAAAGATCATCAATATGCGGCAGCGGATACTTGTTCTTGATTGTGAGGTTGTTCAGAGCCCTGTAGTCGATACACATCCGTATCGACCCATCCTTCTTTGGCACAAAAAGTACCGGAGCCCCCACGGAGAAGAACTAGATCTGATAAATCCTTTGTCCTGAAGCTCATCCACCTGCTTCTTCAACTCTATCAGCTCACTGTTGCTGACTCTATAGATGTACTGGGATATCGGCTCCGTTCCTAGCACCAAGTCTATAGAGAACTCCACATCTTTGTCCGGAGGTAACCCTGACAACTCCTCCGAAAAGACATTCCTATACTCCTCTATCAGTGGATGTAGCAACCTCGGCTCTACCACCAGGGCTCCGCAGAAGACTCCCTCGGTCTGCTCCGTTGCTCCTCTGGCAAACTGAAACTCTGGCTCACCCGGCGGACTAAACAACACTCTGCCTCCACGACAATCTATACTAGCACAATGCGTACTCAACCAATCCATCCCGAGTACAATGTCGTAGCTCGGAAGTGGCATTACGCGTAGGCACACACTCAACTCCCGGCCTCCCAAGGTAACTCTCCGGTCTCTGCAGACATCACTGACTAGGATGATGCCACCCCCGGTCGTGATCTTGCAGAGTCTAGCTAAAGGTTCAGCAACAAGATGGTGTCTAACAGCAAAAGATACAGACACAAAGCTATAGGAAGCACCGAAATCAAATAAAGCAAGTGCTGGAATGGAATCAAGAAGAACAGAACCTGAGATAACATCACCAACGGTGCAAGATACGATATCATCAAGGAAGGACAGTAATATTGCAAAAGAAAATAATTTCAAGAAAATAAAGATAGCAAAAGAAATCAGGAAGGGTCCTAGTAGTGATTGAGCACACTCTCTCTCAGCCTATAACCTATATCCTATTGCAGGTAAACCTAAAAACTGGACCTGCATGGGCCGCCACCAAAAATATGTCACGACCCGCACCCAAAAAATCGGGCATGAGCCGTGGTTACGTCCAGCCTACGCTACGAATCGGCGGTAGAACGCTGTAAAGGTTCATTCTAGGTCAACCAATCTATATATATCTCTCACCAAAATCTGTCAATATCCTCTCCAAAAGGAGGGCAACCAAGCAATATATATATGAATAATCCTCTTCAAAAGGAGGGCAACCATGCAATATATATATATATATGAATACTCAATCACAAAAATCTAGGGGAAGAGTAAACGCACGATATGATATCACAAAAAAACAAAAAAAACACAGAGCAAGACAATATCCAAAATGCAGTCCAAAGCCACAATAGTCTACAACATCTCACAGCATCAAAAGAATAGGTACAATCATCCAAATAAACAACTGGGAACAACCCAGGAAACCCACCTAGCTAACTAGGGCGCTATAGGCGTCCCCTCGGCGCACTCCTCCTCAGTCTCGGGGTCACAACCCTCATCAACACCCGGCCGGTAGAACGTCGGGCAGAAATCCTCAGGATCCTCTGGAAAAAATATGCCCAGTCAGGACTGGAGCAAAGTACATAACTCTGAAAGCAACTCCAAATACATGGTAAGGTGTATATGACGAGCAATAAAAAAGTGTACAAGATGCACAAGAAAATAAATACATGCTGGAGCAGATAAAGTAGTTGTAATGTAAACTGGAGAACAATACAAGTAGAGAAGTAACTGCATGTGAGAAAATATGAATACTAGCTAAGTGCCTTGAGCATAATTTTGTTATGTGATCGGCTTAGGTTGCACATAAAAATCACTACGATAACTCCGTTATGCGTGAGTTGCATAACCGACATACACATGAATACTGTTTGGCTTTGATCACAAAACCAACTCCTACTCCCCTCCCCCAATAATACTCTTGGATCCAACCACGACACGCTACGTACATGATAAATAGCTCGTGCACATGAAGGGGAGAGCACAAGAAGTACATGGTAGCACATGAGAATCAATACCCGAAGCACATGATGAAATACACGTGATAGAGTACCCGCTGAACACGGTAAGGGGGATAGCATCTCATGATGGGATCCACTAGTACCAGCTCGTGTAACAAAGTGTCAAAATCAAGTATCACAGTTCTAGAACAGGTGATATAAAGGTTATCATGAAATGAAAACTATCAGAGGTAGGTACTCGCCTGATGTACTGAGCAACTGATGAGGATCGAGATCCGGACCGGTGTCGCAAGAACCTATGGCGAAAAGCAAGATTAAACAGGGTTCTAAGGAGTTAAACTGATATAAAATAATTAAAAATAGGCTTCTAGGGATATTCTAGGTCGAATGGGTCAAACCGGTAAAATTTGGGTCAAAAAGTCAACACGGGATCTAAAAAGTCAACTCTAGGCCAAACGTTGACTTTTACGGTCAACGGGGACAATAATGGTCAAATCTAGGTCAAACTAGAGTGCCTCTAAAATTCTAGGTCAAAACTAGCTCATTAAGCTAGTAAACTCTCAAACTCGCCTCCTCGAGATACCGAAATACCCACGGTATCCGATACCTCGACCTAGGCTACGCACCCGCCTAAACCCGCTAAAACCTATGCTAGCACGCGTAAATATATACACATAAGCATATAAAAATTACTCCAATATTATTCCTAGGCTATTGCTCAAAAACTTCGCTCGAAACTCAATACCTTGGATATCTCAAGGTATTGAGATACCTCGGTATCCCAAGGTATTGAGGTATCGCTCTAATATCCCTCTAACTAGCTATCTAGTTAGCTATATATGCTAAAATATATCTAACATATATATACATAAACCTATGTATCTATATGTATAACTATTCACACATACCTTATACCCACTCTCAAATATGTATATATATCTATCTAGTATCTATACATATATATTGCTATAGCTATATGTATATATGTATCTATGCACATAGATATATATAGCTATCCAACTACCAATCTATCTATCTATCTAATATCCAATATCTATCTAGTTATCTATCTATCTATCTATCTATCTATCTATCTATCTATCTATCTATCTATCTATCTATCTATCTATCTAGTTACTTATCTATCTATCAATCTATCTATCTAACTAACTATCTATCTATATCTCTATAACTATCTATCTATAACTCTATAACTATCTATCTATCTCTCTCACACTAAGCTACCCCGCTGCCGTGAACTTCTGCTGCTGCTGCTGTATTTTACTGCTGCTGCTGCATTTAACTTCTGCTGCTGCTGCCTTAATGCTGCTACTGTTGCTGCTTTAAGATGCTGCTGCTGTGTAGTGCTGCAACGCACTCCGCTGCGGCACGCGCTGCTGCCTCACTGCCCCTCGCTGCATGCCTCGCTGCCACACGCACACACACTGACACGCACACAAACACAATCACACAGACACACACACATATATACATATATTTAACTCTATATATATATACACACACACCCCAACATATATATTTACACACACATAAACACACACATATGTACATAAATACACACATCTATATATACATAGATACACACTTATCTATACACACACACACACACACACATATATATATATATATATATATATATATATATATATATATATGCATACACACAGATACAAACACACACTCATACTTATACATATATATATATACACACACTCACACTAATACACATACACAAGCACAAATATAGGTATATATACACATATATATATATAAATATATAGACATATATATATATATATATATATATATATATATATATATATATATATATATATATATATATATATATATAGACACATAAATACAAACACAACACTACACACAACCACGCACACAACACTCTCCAACGCTCGCCCAACGACCCACACGCACACAAACACACATACATATACAAAATATAACACGAGAACTCTAGCACACACTTCCCGATGCTAACCCAACACGTGCACAAGCCCGAAACTAGGAAACCAAGTCGAAATGGCCGTTCGGTCATTTCGACGAACACGCGGTGTGCGGTTCGGAAAACCTCCTGAAACGCACACCAAACCAACTCGGAATCGGCCCAAAATTTACCCACAGGTTCTAAACAATGCCTAGATCCTAGAAAAAATTCTACCCCGTCGATTCTAGGCCCATGGCAAAAACTTGCACGCACTTAGAATCGGCGACGACGAAAATCCCGAAAATGTCCGAAACGCCCGTTTCTTTGCGACACGACTTCACGTGATCGAACGGAGACACGCACAAACGCTCTAGACACCCGTCAACGTCTATCTAGGTTCGTCTAACCTAGGGTATCACCCAAAATTGGGTCCATCTCAGATTTCACCCGAAATTGACACAAAACATAGTGTCAAAGTCTCCAAACTCAACCAAACTAGTTCCAACTTCCTCCCACGGGTAGGCTCAGGGTCTAGGAAGGTTCTAAACCACTAATTACACTACATAAAAGTAATTAGCAAGGCGAAAGTTAGGGTTTACCTCTTGGGAGTTGGAATCCCAAGGCCAAAGTCTCCAATCCACTTGAAATCACCTCCCTCAAGCTCCAAGCCTCCAAATCAAGCCTCCACACTAAGTCTAGGCTCTATACACCTAGGTTAGGGAAAAATGTAGGGTTAGGGTTCACAACCATGGAGAATAAAAGAAGAAAGAAGAGTAATAGGGCACTTACTTGAACTTGGGAGAAGGAATGAAGAAGAAATAGAGAATGGAGAAGAAAAAGAAGTAGAAGTAGTGAAGAAGAAGAGTGGGGGAAAGGGGGCTGCTGGTTTGGTCGGGTGTGGGCTAGAAAATAGGGGCCGGCCATGTGTATAAGGGTTTCCAAAGTCTCCAATTGTCCAAAATGCCCTCCTCTCACTTGGGTTTGGGTTTCGGATTCCAAAAGCACTCAAACAAACTCCAAATCTCACCAACTAACCCACTAAAAGTGTAATAAATATTCTAAACCCAAAAATAGGTCTCACAAGGGTATGGGTTGGGTCGTACATAGGTCCACTAGGGTTTGACATGGGTCCAGACTAGCCAAAACCCTAAACTAATCAATTAAAAATAATACAATCACTATTTAAATATAAATATAATTATTTAAAAATAATTCACAATTTATCAAATAAAAATAAAAAATAACCCTATTTTCTAGAATTAGGTAGTGACACCTGGAGCCCTCCGCCCGATCCCAGCCGACGACGACCCGCTGCTCACTGCCAACTCTTCGACAGCCACCCTCTTCTCTCCCACGACCGACTTCATCTCCGCCCAGGCACCCCGCTTAACCCGCTGAGTCCGCCTGTACTCGCCATCCTGACCCGTCGACCACCGTTCCCTGTCCAACCTGACTCGATAGCAGTAGCTACGACCCAGCCAGACCTCCTCCTCTCCGTCCAGTCATCCTCCACCGCTCAACTCGAGCAGTCACCTGAGACTTCCCGACCACCTCGCCGCTCCTTCACCTTGCTGGAACACCTCGTCTTCACTATCATCTTTATCATAATCATATTCATCATCACCTTCGTCATCGTCGTCATCAACATTGTCGTCATCAACATCGTGGACATCGTCGTCATCATCACCTCCGTCATCGTCGTCATTGCCACTCTCGTGCACGTGCACGCCGAGGCCAAGGTGAGGAGTATTCCTCTTATGAATCGTTGTGTACGCGTACGTACACATATGCATATATTATTTATTTAGTATATGTATTTAGTATATGTATAATATATAATTAGTATATATATATACAAATGTATATGTATTGTATATGTGTTCCCTAGTATATGTTTAATATGTATATATTTGATTGGCATGTATATGTATATATATATATAGTATAAATTCTATTAAGTGTATATATACATATATATATTATATTTGTAATAAATAAATATTAATGTATATGCTAGATAAGAATATGTATAATATATCTATGTACTAGATGACCCAAATGTAACCACGGATACCCCATAGATTACATTGACATGTGACCATGTAACATATTAGCAGACTGCCATATGTACACCGAAGTACTTGCAAGATCGTATCATTGACTGTCTGTTATGCACAACAACTATAGACGTGACACCCCTAGCGTAGTCTCTGAGATCATTGTGTTTTGATTGTGTGTGTTAGTGTAATGTCTGATGCAATATTGTATTATATGATATGTCTATAGGACTGTTGGATCACTCAGACGATACCTTGGAACCTAAACATTGGTATTACCAGCTAAGGATCACAGGCGAGTACATTCTCATACCCAACTCTACTTGCATCATAGCTCACCCATACCTCACGTCGGTGCAGCCTGACCATTACATGCCTCACAGCCTATTATGTATGATTAGCCTGACTAATGCTTGCATTATTGCTATCCGGATGGTTAGCCTGACCTTACATGAATCATAGCTAGTCATACATAGCAAGCCTAATCAGTCCCAAGCCGATCACATGATATGCTAATGTTTCACATACTTAGCTAGATGTTCTTGACATGTATCTCTAGTATATTGATCTTGCATCTCTACATGTTCTAGTTATTGTTCTAGTAATTATTATATTCTAGATCATTGTTCTAGCATGCACTGTATTTCTATTCAATGCTAGATGTACATTGATGATGATTTTCCAGTATTCTTTATTCCAGGACTTCATTATGTCCAGTATTTCTTATTGTCAGTATTCATATCTATCTTGTATTTCTTTACACTGTATTATAGTTTTTGTCAATATATGTGGAACTGATGTTAGTGCTTGTACTTCGTTCCAATCCTGACTGGATATTTTTTTCAGAGGATCTTGAGAATTTTTGTACCACACATTATGGACCGGGTGTAGATGCAGACTACACAACAGAGATCTTAGATGAGACTGTTCCTTTAGAAGAGACATTACCTACAGCTATTTGGACAGTATTATCTTATGCACTGAGACATAATTGAGGTTTATTGAGTTTATGTTTAGACTTATTCTTAGTTTATGTTGAGACTTGTGGAGACTTTATATTGGACAACTAGACTGTGGTTTATCTTTATATTGAGACATGGTATTTAACTATGTTATTCTTCTTATCTTTTATCGTGCCTTATTCTTTTATAGTTGTTGTGATTGAGTTTACATTATGAGATATTATGAGATATATATTGTCCTCCTTATGGAGATTGATATCATTGACAAGTTGTGAGTTATATTAGTATTTATTGTGACCTAGACAGCGTTCTACCGCCGATACTGCGGCGTAGGCTGGATGTACCCACGACTCATGCCCAAATTCCGGGTGCGGGTCGTGACAGAACCCCTTCGTGATGGTGGACTAGAAGTTTTGGGGTGGGAGCTCGCTTTAGACAAGTACACCTTGTCAATTTCGTGAACTTCATTTGCTTTTCTATTATTTTACTTTCCTGGAGCTTTGGTTGTTACTTTTTAGCTTAGACTTGCTTTACTATTGTTGTTCATCTTATAATTTTTAGCCTTTTGGCCGTTTCGAGTTTGATTTCTAGTAAGATCTTGTTCTGTTCCTTTTTGGTAACTCGATAACGGATATGGTACCGGAGTTGTGACCTTGAGATTTAGTCCATATTGTGATGTGAGACTTATCGTTAGACTTGCCTTCTTGTTAGATTTGGGTCTGGTGACTTTCGGGGTTTGATTTGGGTTCCAAAAATAAGACTTGACTTTGGCCTAGTTTTACTTTAAAAACTGGCAAACCGATGGTATACTATGGTATATTGACGGTATACTATAGTATACCGATGGTATACCGATTTCGAATAACTTAGATTTCTATATATTTTTCTGTGAACCTTATCGGTATACCGACGGCATACCGATCCTTGCCGACATTGTTAACCGACTTCAAGATATTTGTCTTGGCCGACATACCAACGATATACTAATTTGCGGAACTTTATTTTTCAGAACCTTTCTTGCCTACTTGAACCGGCATACCGACGGTATACTACAGTATATCGACGGTATACCGATTTGTTGGAATTCAGACTTGCTGTATTTTTCCTATCTTTGGATCTGTATACCAGTAGTGTACTGGACTATACCGACAATATACCGATCGTGCTCTTTTATTAAGAATTCTTGGTTTTTTATGATTTTATTTTGATTCTTCTAGATTTTGCTTGGACACGCGATGAGTTGACCTGACTAGACATGAACTTACATGGCTTCAGATGACTTGACTTGACTTGGCTTTAATCGGTTTCATCCAGCTTTACCCGACTACACGTGATGACATGATTGACTGGACTTGACTTGGTATAATTTTATATGGTTTCATCGGACATGGCTTGACTTGGTTTCACTTGGCTTCACCAGGATGGGCTTGGCTTTACATGGTTTTATGTGGCTTTACCTGGCTTCACGTAGCTTTAAATTGCTTCACTTGGTTTCACATAGCTTGGTTATTGTCGTAGCTTACCTGAGTCCATTTGTGCAATGTATATTAAAACTTTTTTATATTACTATTAGAACTTATTTTGTTGTATCCTGTCTAGGATAGATTCTGCGGAATGCCATATTCGGATTCATACAAGAAAAATATATGGTTATTAACTAGAGATTCTCTTTGTACATGGCTAAGAATTTTCCTATATTGCATGCAGTCCCGGTTATTCATATAGTTATCTTGTGGAGTATCCAATGCGTATCTTGTGGATTATCTTGAGAAGTATCTGTGGCTGGTTTGTGAGTATGGATATCACGGACAGACTGTAGTGGCATACGATCAGAAAGAACCCTAGAATCATATTGCATTATAATTGTTAATAATTAGGATTATGATAACCCTAGTTAGTTAAATTATCAAGCCATACTTATATGATTTTTTATACTTGTTATTCTATTTTGCTTACAGTTCAAGATATATCTCATTGCAAGTTTATAGTATTTCTTTTATGATCCTGACATTATTACATTCAGTCTTTACTTTAGTACTTGACTTGCTTGAGTTGTTGGTTTGAGTTCCTAGATTGGCTTCCTTTTTGGAACTTACTATATGGGGTCTGACCCTACTGGTTTTGCATGGCCAGATCCAGTAGCAGCACCGGAGGATCTTTCATACTTTCCTGAGGATGGTGACCACCAGTAGCACCAGACCACTTGAGTGGGTTTTTTTACTTTCCCACTCTGATGAACATTCTACTTTGTTGGCGTTTAGCCACCGAGCACGTGTTTAGCTTATATTTTTGTTTGATCAGTTAGCCTACAGGCAATTGCATGATTAATATATCCTAGAGTTCATCATGTTGACCTAGATTCTGGCTAGTTTATTTATTTTGTGTTCACTAGCTTCATGATCATCTATATATTATAGTTTGAGACGTTGTACTATTATATTTTAGCTGATCTTACATCTTGTTATTATTCCTATTGTTCTTGTGATTGAGATACTAGGGTTTGTTGGACCTAGACTTGACTGTTGGTTTATAGTAGTGATCCCTCATATTTTATATCTTCACCATATATGCAGAGACCAGTGTGCTCTAAGTATACGTAGCTGGCCTTGTCAGTCCTGCTCTCCAGTATTCTGGTTTTGGGCCATAACATGGTTTTAGTGGTGGCCTATGCAGGTCTAGATTTTACCGATATATGGGGGTTGTTGTTATTGCTAGATGTCTCAATCCTAAACTGTTCTCCTTGATCCCTAGTCATTTTTCTCCATTCCTGATTCTTGATCTGATATCTTCTTATTCGTTGATCTATCCAGTTCTTCGATTGACTCTTGTGTCCTTAACTTTCAGGATCACTGTTCCTGTTACTATCGGTAAGATGAATCGAGTGTAGCTCTAGAAGGGATAATATTCGGCAGCCCAGCGTATTCCTGGAGATTGGCCATAACATTCAAGGTAGAGACTAGAGTAGATTCTGAGGCAGATCGACCAACAGTACTGGACCAGCAGAAAGCACCGGTGCACCTAGTTCAGCCCGAGCAACCAAAGGGTGTTTTCAGCTCGAGCAGCCAAAGGGTGTTGCCCGAGCCATGATGGATGTCATTCATGTTTCATAATGAACCAGCAACACTAGAGTGACATACTCACTCAGTCGGTCCTGACAACGTTGGAGTGAGGTGGTTCTTAGATTCATAATTCTGCGACCAGCTTCAGGCGTCTCAGTCCTCTGTACTTCTAAGGCACAGAGGACGCAATTTCGTTCGATGCTTGGCTGCAGGACACTGAGGCCATCTTGGAGGCAGCGAGGACTCTGTCTAGAGAGCGTGTAGCAGTAGTGAGGCTATAGTTGTTGGACTTGGCTCGTGACTGGTGGGCAGCGTAGGAGGGTTCTCTCACAGCACCAATTCCATGGATGATTTTTAGTGAGAGGTTCCAAGTGAGGTATTTTAATGTGGTTGCGTGTTATGAGCTTCAGCAGAGATTTAACAATCTCAGGCAGGAGTGCAGGACCATCGTTGATTACGCGATGGAGTTTGAGAGGCCCAGTCGGTTTGCTCCCACTTTGGTAGTGACCGAGTTGAAGAGGGTCAGGTAGTTCCAGCAGGGACTCCATTTAGAGATTATCTTGGCGGTGGAGCATTATGAGTTTTAGACCTTTGACGTGGTGATGCGGGCAGCCATGAGGTATGAGTACACATCGCAGAGGATTACAGATCGAGTTGGGAGCCAGAAGAGGCCCAACGTTTCAGGAGGTTAATCATCTCAGTCATTAGCACCCGCTCCAATAGTTTGAGCCCTGACGATTGGATCCTCGAGAAGGACAACATCATCTCAGCAGTCTTCCCAAACGCGTCCTCAATAGAGGCAGTCATCTTCGTCTTTTTTTCGTAGTTATTTTTATTATGGGAAACCTAGGGATATAGTACAGAGTGTCGTAGGGCAAAAGGATTATGCTTGGTATATAGGACATCAGACCATGTGGTCGAAGCTTGTCCTAGGAGGAACCAGACTGGATCATCATTAGCCTAGTCAGTAGTTCGCCTAGTAGCGTCGTAGTACAGGTCACCAGCACCAGTGTAGAAGCAGCAGATTCAGAGGCCTTTGCCTCCACAGGCTCAGGCATTCCAGCATAGGCCGCAGCAGTATACGCAAGCCCAAGCACAGTCGAGACCTAGAGGTCAACAGCATAGGGGAACAACACCCAGAGGGCAGGCTCGAACCTTCTTGCTATCGATAGAGGAGGCTTTGGCAGTAGAAGAGTTACTAATAGGTACCATTCTCATCCACTTTCATTCAGCTTCAACTTTATTTGGTTCTGGTGCATCGTGTTCATTTATATCTACATACTTTATGACACGAGTTAGATTGGATTCCGAGTCCTTACCTGTAAGGTTGAATATAATTACTGGTAATGATCTCGTGGGATTAGATAGAGTATATCCCTCGTGTAGAGTTATAGTGTGCGGGAGAGAGATTCTCACGAGGCTGATAGAGTTTCCTATGAACGATTATGATATCGTCCTTGGGATGGATTGGTTGGGTGCTAGACTCACAATGATAGATTGCTATAGTGGCAAGGTTATCTTTCGTGTACCTGGTTGGGCTGAGTTCACATTCTTGAGAGGTGCAATAGAGTCACCGGTGGTTACATTGATGATGGCGGAGGCCAATGAGGCACAATTTTTCAGGATAGTTTGTGAGTTTCCTGACGTATTTTCCTACGAGCTATTAGGTGTACCACCAGTTATAGATATGGAGTTCTATATTTATTTGATCCCGAAAGCAGAGCGAGTTTCATAGAGAGTTTATAGGATGTCACCATATGAGTTGGAGATCTTGTACCAGATGATTGAGGATTTGAGAGCCAAGGGATTCATTAGACCTAGTGCATCGCCTTGGGAAGCTCCGTTACTTCTTGTTAAAAAGAAGGATAGTTTATCGTATTTAGTTATTGATTATAGAACACTAAATGCGGTAACCATTAAGAACAAGTATTCCTTGCCCAGGATATATGACTTATTTGATCAGCTTCGTGGATAGTTATATTTTCTAAGATCGATTTGTGGTCTAGGTATTATCAGATCAGAGTCAGAGGGCAAGACATACCCAAGACGATATTCAGATCTAGATATGGTCATTGGGAATTCCTAGTTACGCCATTTAGAGCGACCAATGCACCACATATATTCATGTCCCTTATGAATAGCATCTCTATGCCTTACCTAGACTAGTTTGTGAAGTGTTTATTGATGATATCCTGGTCTATAGTCAGAGTAAGGAAGAGAATGAGAAGCATCTTCGCATAGTTCTTCAGATTCTTCGAGAGCAGCAATAGTACACGAAGTTCAGCAAGTGTGAGTTCTGGCTTAATCGTATCCCATTCTTGTGACATATCATTTCTGGTCGAGGATTCGAGGTGGATCCCAAGAAAGTTGAGGCTATTGAGAGTTGGCCAGTACCCTGTACAACTTTAGATGTCGTAGTTTCCTGGGTCTAGCAAGCTACTACAGGCAATTTGTGGCAGACTTTGATAGGATCTTCGCACCTTTGATACGACTGACGTGTAAGGATGTACGATTTGAGTGATCAGATGCTTGTTAGACTTCTTTCGAGAAGCTCAAACGAATTTTGATGTTGGCTCCTATTCTGACATTTCTAGTGGGACCAGGTGGGTTCTCAGTGTATTATAATGCTTCAGGACTAGGACTAGGGTGTGTTCTTATGCAGCATGACAGAGTGATAGCTTATGGGTCTCGGTAGCTTCGAGACCATAAAAAGAGTTATCTGATGCATGATCTTGAGTTAGCAGCAGCAGTTTTTGCACTTAAGCTCTGGAGGCATTACTTATATCGTGATCGAGTGAAGATCTTCACAGACCATAAGAGCTTAAGGTTTATGTTCACACAGAAGGAACTCAACATACGGCAGAGGAGGTGGCTCTAGTAATTGTCGGACTACGATCTTGACCTTTAGTATCATCCATGGAAGGTCAATATCGTAGCAGACGCTTTAAACAAAGGAGAAGTAGATTACTTCTTTATAGAGCAGCGCCATATTTTGGATGATCCGCAGGAGATGGGTATCGAGGTAGTATTACCTGGTGATATCAGTTTTATGGCAAGTTTGTAGGTCAAGTCTTATATAGTTAAGAGGATTAGAGTTGAGAAGACTGGTGATGTCAGGCTTCAGCAACTAAGAATAGAGTGTGAGTCAGGACACAAACCAAAGTTGTGCATTCATGAGGATGGAACTCTCAGGTTTGGGAGTCAACTTTGTGTGCCGAGAGGAGATATCCAGCAGTAGATTATGTCAAAGGACCACAGTTCTCAGTACTCAATGTATCCAGGAGGCACGAAGATGTATCGGTATATTCGTTATCACTTCTGGTAGAATGGTATGAAGAGGGAGATAGCTCGGTTTATTTTTCGATGTTTAGTCTGTCAGCAGGTTAAGGCTGAACATCCGAGATTGGCTGGACTACTTTAGCCTTTACTTATTCCGGAGTGGAAGTTGGACCATATTACTATAGAATTTGTGACCGGTCTTCCTAGATCCCCGTCTGGCAAAGATGTTATATGGGTTATAGTAGATCGACTAACGAAGGTTACTCACTTTCTTCCTTTCAGAGTGGGCCAGTCTACAGAGCAACTAGTTGAGATATACATGAGGCAGATAGAAAGATTGTATGGCATGCCAGTTAGCGCAGTCTCAGATAGAGATTTGTTGTTCATGTCTTATTTCTAGCAGAACCTACAACAGAGTCTAGGTACTAGGCTAAAGTTCAGTTCAATCTACCATCCGCAGACAGACGGGCAATCAGAGCATTCTATTCAGACTTTGTAGAATATATTTTGAGCTTGTACACTTGACTTTGGTAGATCTTGGGAAGATTATTTGAATTTATTAGAGTTCTCCTATAACAACACTTCTAGGTAAGCATTCAGATGGCACCCTTTGAGGATTTATATGGTAGAAGATGCATATCACCATTAGCTTGGGAAGACATTGGCGAGAGGCAGATGCTTGGTCCAGAAATGATTTCTCAGTCGCTTGGAGTGGTCAGGCAGATCAGAGAGCATCTCAGAGTGGCTTAGGATCGCCATCGTCTTTGGACATATTAGCACCGTCGTCATCTTGAGTTCTCTGTCGACAACCATGTATTTCTGAGGATTTTGCCTACCAGTAGAGTTATCAGATTTGGAGTACGGGGAAAGCTTAGTCCCAGATATATAGGCCTGTTTCATATTATCGAGTGAGTTGGAGACGTATCATATCTTCTAGCTCTTCCACCATCGCTTCATAAGGTACATGACGTCTTTTACATATCTCAGTTGAGCTGGTATATTCCAGATTCGGCCATATCCTAGAGCATTCTGAGTTGGTCGTTGGTACCGACCTATCATATAAGGAGAGGCCCAAGTCTATTTTGGCCAGAGGGAGAAGGTTCTCAAGAAGCGGACTATCAGATTAGTTCAAGTTGCATGGGGGCATCACTGACTGGGCGAGTCAACGTAGGAGCGTGATGACAATATACTTACTCATTATCCATTTATCTTTGACCCAGGAGATATACTTATTTGTATAACCGTGTCCTATCTTAGCCTGTGCATGTGATTGATTGTTAGCTTATCTGTTATGTCTGTTATTGTTTTCTTTTCTGATTTCTTGTTGTTGCCTAGGAATGTCATCAATGAATGCCAACATAAACTAATCCAGGTATTGATAAAATATCTTGTTCATAAGGTTCATAAACATTGTCGGAGCATTAGTTAACCCAAACGACATCACCAAGAACTCGAACTGCCCATACCGAGTCCTGAAAGTTGTCTTCGGTATGTCCTCCTTCTTCACTTTCACCTGGTGGTACCCCGACCTCAAGTATATCTTGGAGAATACTTTTGCCCCGCTCAGCTGATTAAATAAATCATTAATCTGTGGCAACATATATTTGTTCTTGATAGTGAGGTTGTTGAGATCCATGTAGTCGACACATATACATACCAACCTATCCTTCTTCGGTACAAAAAATACTGAAGCACCCCACGGTGATGAACTAGAGCAGATGAAGCCTTTGTCCTGTAACTCATCTACCTGCTTATTCAACTCTGCCAGTTCGCTGCTGTTAACCCCATATATATGCTGTGATATCGACAAACCCGACAATTCCTCCGGAAAGACATCCATAAATTCTGCAATTATTGAATGTGGCGGCTCATGCTCTAACACCGAATCTCAATAGAAGACTCCCTCATTCTGCCCCACTGCTCCTTTGGCGAACTCAAACTCTGGCTCTCCTGGTGTCTGAAATAAAACTCTGCCTTTATGACAATCGATACTAGCATGGTCCCTACTCAACTAATCCATCCCGAGTACTATGTTGTAGCTCGGAAGTGGCATCATGAGTAGACACATGCTCAACTCTCGGCCTCCCAAAGAAACTCTTCGATCATTCCAAACATCACTGACCAGGATAATGCCACCCCTGGTCGTGATCTTGCAAGTCTTCGCCAACGATTCAGTCATAAGACGATACTTCAAAGCAAAAGATACATATACGAAACGATGTGAAGCACCAAAATCAAATAAAGCATGAGCTGGAAAGAATCAAGATAGGATGAACCTAAAATAACATCACCAACTGGCTCCTCCTCCTCGATGGTTAGGACAAAAGATCATCCATGTCGCTGAGCACCTCTCTGTTGCTGCTGGTGTTGAGCGAACTGCTGCTATTATGGTAGTATGGGAGGTCCTCACTGCTGTCCCGCCCGGTGCCTCAATGGAATCCTTTGAATAGGTGTCGCACCCTGGCATGCTCGAACGGAAGATAGAATGCAATCTCGTAACTGATCTTCTACTTGCCCGCAATAGAGGCACACTCCAAGCCTCTTCCTGCAGACCTCCCATTTATGTCCAACCTTCTCACAATGAGTATACTGTAGGGCCTGTTGTGCGGGTCTCGGGGCCTGATGTGCCTGCTGTAATGGTGGCCTGAATGGTGCCTGAAATTGCTGTTCGGCTGCTGCTGATGGAAGGGACTCTGTTGCTGTTGGAAGTGAGGCCACTTCGCTGTGCCCGCACTAGTACAAGCTCCTCCTGTGTCCCTCAGGCGCTTGGAGCCAGGCTCCAGACCATCCTTCGTCTGTTGTGTCTGCCTCAAAAATCTTCTCAAAAGTAGCGATGCACTCTCTATTGGTGTAAGACTTAATCTCACTGTTCAGGCCCTTCCTAAATTTTATAGCCTTTTTCCTGGGGTTCTGCCCCTCAACAAACTTGCCTAATCTATAATACTCGGGAGCATACTTGTCCACCGTCATATTCCCCTGGACGAGGTGCTCGAACTGACTCTCGAGTGATGTCAGAGCCACATCGAGGAAGAACTTTTCCTTCAAGAGTTCCTTAAAGGCTTCCCAGGAAAAGTAGAACCTGATCGTTTGAGTTGTTCTTTTAGATTGTGATTGATGATTATTCTTAGTTTTAAATTACGTAATTTATACCCATATCTCCACATAGATTATACCTTCTTTCATCTTAATCCAACGTACTTATATTTACTTCCTTGACTTATGCCGCTATTATAGCCTAATTTTGCAAGCTTATTCTTTTATCGAGCTTGTTTATGACATATGTATTATTGGATGCATACACTAATACATTGTCTAATCAGAATCAGTGTATTATGGTCGAGCTAACCTTAGTGCACTTGGTTCGCTCTTCGCATAACTACTTTACGTGGATTGAGGTATATAGTTGACTAGTAGACGAATATACTTGTCCTTAGACATCTCTGAACACATCTCATCGGTTACATAACTGTACTAATATGAGCATGTGAATAGGTATTTACCAAAGTAGGATTTTAATCCACAACTGCCTTGACAAGTCTCCTTTTGAATTCTTTAATCACCTTGAACCCCGTACTTCATCTCCTCCTTGAATTCTTTATTATTGCTCTCCGTCTTTCCCTATTTTGGAAAGATGAACGCTCGTGCTTGGTATAAGTTTGATACACGAAGAATACTAGATATATCCCATAGGCCAATCGCATTACTTGGTGACTATTTTTCGTAATTAAGGACATATCACATGTGAGATATTTTCTGTGTTAAAACTTTTGAAGATTGAATAACATGATTAAATAACTTGAGGTAAATTCTAAGTTGGGTAGAAGTTGCATTGTCAACTTGAGGTAAATTTTTTGATTATGATCAAGTAAGATTAGATTGAGAGATTCAAGTCATTCTAATTTTGAGAATTTTTTTTTTTGAAGAATGATTAAGATGATGAGGAATTAATGAGAATTGATACCTTGAAATTGCGGACTAAATATTTACACTTTGAGCACATGATTTAAATTTTGAATATTGAAGGTTGAATCATCGATTTAAATTTTGAGAAAAATAAATAGAACTCTAAACATGAACATTGATGGATTAAATTCAAAATTTTATAAATTGATAATTTGAATTAAATGTTGAATTTTGATTGTTGGAACACCTATTTGAAATAGAGGATAAAAATTAAAATAAAATTTTGAAGAGTATAAAATTCATAAGTTCAAAATAGGAATAATATTTGATTAGAATTATTTTCTAGAGGAGATTATGATAGTTGGAGATTGCGATGTAAATTTTGATGTGGGATGTCATATAGATTTGAATTAGATTTGTATGATTGATTATTTAAAAAAAATTGAGAAGATAGTATGATATGTTGAATTTTGATTTAAACAATGGTTAATTTAATTTTGAAGGTGGTTGCGATGGATTTGAATAGATTTTAAATTGTTGCAAAGAGATTGCGATAGACTTGTCTTATGTACGAATGTAAAGGATTCAACAAATTATGCCTTATTTTTAATTTCGAGGACAAAATTATTTTAAGTTGGGTAGATTGTAAACTCTCTCAACCAAATTTAGGCCTACTTAGCTTAGACAGAGAGACTAGGATTAGCTTGAATCCAATTAGAAATAAAACATTACAGATGATTTTACAATATATATATATATATATATATATATATATATATATATATCACTTAGTGCACCTTACCGTTGCTTCGATAATTGGAGCACCTCACTAGCCATTGCCTTCATACAAATTTCACATTCTTGCCCTAGATGTGCCAGTCATCTATTCAGACCTTTGTGTAACTTATAATTATGCCCTCTTGTGCTATATTTTATTCGCATAATATTCATCGCAGACGTTTATATTTAATTCTAAATAAATTTAACTTTGTATCCTAGTGCATTCTAATCGAAATTGGAGACATAATCTTGACCCATTTTGTGCAACCTAATTTATGATAATATTCTATTCTAAGCCCTCTACGTCCATGACACTTATGTCCTACCTAATTTTAGTCCCATGTACTTCTAATTAATTTTAGAACACCATTTGTATTAATTTTAATTAATTTAACCCAATTTTCATCTTTGTATAATTTTCTAATTTTTGGGGACTTTATTGCAAAAGTATATTAAGGTGTCCACACCCTTGGACCAAACACATGTAGAAATGCCATTTTCCTTCATTGATTGGTCATGTGATTTTCTCCATAATTTTGGAGTGTGTAACACTCAACATCAACTCTCCTTAAACCTTGGCCCTCCATTTTGAAACCATGCAATCCTATCCCTCCAAACATCTTCATGTAAAGCCAAGCCCATCCCAAGGAGGATGTTGACCAGTCCCAACTACCTAGGTTAACACCCAAACCCTATTCTCCACATATATATATATATTTATATAACTTTTTCCTTTTTCTTTTTTCCATCACCCCTAAACCTAAACCCAAGTTAGCCGACCCCTTCCTCCTGTTCATCTCCTTCATCCCTCTCCTTCCCTCTGCAACCGCCGATCGGAGCAGCGCCTCGCCGGAGCTGACTCACCTGAGATCCTCCGCCTAACCATCGCTGAACCCCACTGAACTCCCTAGTGGACCTCGCCGGACTTTCCCACAACAGCAGCCACCGCTGTCAAACACCCACGCCACCATTCTCCTCCGGTCATCTCGATAGCAACCCCGCCACGATCTCCTCCTCGCCGGAAACTCACGACTTCACGTCTGTAACCATCTCCTCCACCTTCTTCTTCGGATCACCACCACCTCTCCTCCCTGTTCTATCCTCCTCCGCCGAGAATGACCGCTTGAACCTCCGTCCACGCCGTCCTCGCCAACCCTACGACGAGCAGCACCCCTCGACTCCTCTCTACCGCCAAAGCAGTGAGCATCACCATCCCTGACTTTCTATGACCGACAAGTCTTCATCCCAGGCTTCCCTTCGACTTCATCTCCTCCGGCCATCCCAATACCATCATTATTACCTCCTTCTCCTCCGTTCCCATTCCCCTTGTCGTCCCCAACTCCGCTACCATTATCACCCCCACCATTAACACCACCGCCATTAACAGCCTCCTCCACCTCCTTCTCCGGTCCATCACTACTGCCAGCCGAGCCAATATCACCTCCATCCCTGTCCTCCTCTCGTCGGACTTCCCCAGACCCGGCCGGAGTAGCCACCCTCATCATCATCATCATCATCATCATCATCACCATCATCATTCTCATCATCATCATCATTCTCATCATCATCATCATCATCATCATCACCATCATCATTCTCATCATCATCCTCATCATCATCACCATCATCATAACCATCATCATTCCCATCAACATCATCCTCATCATCATCATCATCATCATCAACGTCGTCGTCATCGTAGTCCCCATGCGTGCACCCCGAGGTTCGAACCTAACCCTCTTCTTTCATGTTATGTGGGCTTATATGAATAACATTAGGTTAGCATGTTTCTTCATGATAGTTTAGTTAGTTGGTTGATTGCAAACCCGTGTCAGTTAACCTAGTGACCTGTTGCGTGTGTGTGTGTGTGTATAATATTAGTTTGATATATATATGAATATATGGATATATATATATGTAATTAAATACTAAAACCTAATTATGGCTATATATGTATTTATACTGTACGACCCTAGGACACTGTGGATATCCCATAATTGCATATGACTTTGTGACCCAGAATATTAGAGAACTGTCTGCCTTATGTACACTGACGTACTGGCTAGACATGTGTTAGTTTGACTGTCTGATTTGATACAACATTGAAGACAGGACACCCGCGTAGCTAGACGCACATTTGACCCTGCTAGTTGACCAGTGTCACCCCTAGCGTAGCCCCTGAGTTCAGAGTAATTATGGTTGTATATGTACTAGTATAATGACTGATACTGTATTGTATTATATTATATGTATATAGGACCATAGGATTGTTCTGCGAGACTTCAAGAGCAGGTTATTGGCACTACGCAGCTTTTTTGCCAGGCAAGTATACCTTGCCATTGTACGGTAATTTATATTCCATATGATGCATGCATTTTATTTCTGTTTATTTAGTTTATATATTTTAAACTGCTATATAAACTGCGCGTCCAAGAATGACTTGGGTGCAACGACGGTGGCGTCGTATTCTATTTTTATTTATATATATATACATGTTGACCTAGTTTATGAGACTACCCTATTATCATGAGACATCATTAGGTTTCATTGGCCATGACTCATCTGTTACATAAGTGTGAGTCTCATGTAGGACACAGACTTGTGTGACAGGCTGGCCTCCTCTACGTATCGGACGTGCGATAAGGAATAACTGCTGATAGAGTTTGCATGTTAGGAGACTTGGCAGTTATTAGAGGTATTATCGTGTCATGGATGTGACATGCTTAGAGAATGGGGTAGGGAGAACAACAAGTAAGGCATTTAGGTTACTTTGCACTTTCTTTGTGTAACCCGTATGCTCCGCCTGAGATGCGCAGTCATGATGACCCCTATATATTACCTGACAGCCTCTGAGGTTCAAAAGTTGACAAGCTTTGTAGGCCCCTGATTCTCCGAGAGAATCATGTCAATCCCATTTATGGCCAGATAGACCACTTGTTGGAAAGTTGTTCTCAAACTGCATTCACATAGACGGTTAGGCAACCCATTGGATATTTATTTTCAGTACTTTATTGGCATGCTTCTATGTATCTTGTTATGTCCCTGTGAGGACCTGGTCCCTTTCCAGTTGTAGATTTTCATGACTTAGTAGGAGCGCATCCGGACTTGCTACTTATATTTCGAGGAGGTCTTCTCTTCGAGCCTCGTGATTATCAGTTGATGTACTTATTTTGTTTATCTTATATTCTAGGTTGGCAGTGGATTTGTTTTCACCCGACTATCATCCTTTGATACTTCATATTGAGATTTAGTTACATAGTTATTGGTTATTTATTTATTTATAATTTCTGTGGATGAGATTTAGTTATGCCCTGTGACTTGTGGTAAATTTATATAACTTGTGAATTGTTATTCATATACAGCGTACGTATGTGTTATGGTTTCCATATATTGGAGTCTCCATATACATACGGCTAGCATGGTTACGTATTCCTAGTCCTACGTATTTTGGGACTGGGGCATGACATAGTTAGCAGATCATGCAACTCACGTGTGATCACGCTAGCCCCCCTTTTTTATATTGCCCGTGTTAGGCCCAAGCCGATCATATTATCTTACTAATAGTAAAAGCATATTTACTAAACTATTTTCTTTATTCCAGTTCATTATATTAATGTTTATCACCATATTGTTCTAATATTATTGCTATTATTTACCATGACATTTTTTCTCGTGATATATGCTAGTTCAGTTACTTCCATCATTTATTTTCATTGCAATTGATGTTTCATAGTTTTTGTCAATTATTGGAACTGCAATTAGGTTGTATTTCACTCCAATCTTGACTGGATATTTTTTTTGATGATTCATTAGAGGACTGGTATCCTACGTACACAGGCCACAGGATGACGAGCTAGTTGAGTTGGCACCCGTAGGGCCTATTGATATAGTACCAGCATTTGATGAGACTTAGCTAGTTCGTTTATGATATTGTATATGTCAGTTAGACACTTTTGGCATTGTATTATATTTGAGATCTTTTGTTGAGATTAGATTGTACTTGTAATATATTGTGACTTTATTTCTTATCTTCGATTCCATATCGTGCCATATCTTCCTCTAGTTTATTATTGTGATTGAGTATTATTTACCATTATCATATTATTATACTATCCTCCATTTGGGAGTTGAGATATCTTGACAGATACATTATATATATTGTGTGTGATATTTAGATAGTCTGTTGACCTAGACATCGTTCTACCGTCGATTCTGCAGCGTAGGCTCGACGTACCCACGTACTCGTGCCCTTACACGTGGTGCGGGTCGTGACACATTTTTGTGGTGGCCCATACATGTCAAGTTAGTAGTACTCAGACTTAGAGTATTACTACAAGCCTGCTATAGGATATAGGACTCGGGATATAGGATGAGAGGATACTCAATCATAACTAAAAAATATTTCTAATCTATTGATTTTGCTACCTTTATCATTCAAAATAATTAATTTCTTTGAAATATTAGTTTCCTTCCTTGATGCTATCGTATCTTATGCAATATTGATTCCTTTGTTTGAATCTATCTTTAGGATATCGTCGAAGACCTGATCACAGCTCTCTGAAGCAGTTTCGGCGAGGTCAGTTACTTCGTCACCTCAGGGAGAGATAACAACTACTATTCTGTCTTCTTCCGCTCAGAGGGTCGCCTCACCAGTCCAGGTAGGGATTTCAGCAGCAAATTTTGGGGGTGCTCCACCACCACTTCCGAGAATTGTTCCATCAGTCACGGAGGATCTTCCACCCTCACCACCCATGCCAGCAGACGGGATGCAGATGTTTACCATATTCCAGGATATAATGATAGTGCAGTAGAGGCAGACAGATTTTCTACGTCAGGGCATTAAGAGTGCTCACCAATTAGTACTAGCTACTGTAGAGAAGGTAGCACTAGTTCAGCCGCATATTGTACGGCTTTATCCCGTCCAGCACCAGTCGAGGCTATGTACCATCATTAATTTAAAGAGGATGGGGTCCAAGGACTTCAAGGGCATAGAAGAAATCTTATATGCCGACGATTGGATCGAGGACAAAGAGAGGACTCTACGGTTACACAGATTCCTGAATGTCTATAGGTGGAGGCAGCGGGCAGCCAGATATTCTATATTGCTCTGACATGGTTCCGTTCAGACCCTAGGATCACAATGCCAGGACTGACTTAGAAATCTTTTAAAGAGCTTTTTAAGGAGAAGTTCTTTCTAGACGTGGATCTGAGTGCTCTAGAGAGCCAGTTCCTAGACTTCGTCCATGTGAGCATGACGGGGATGAGTACGCAGCGGAGTTCTGCAAATTGGATATATTTATGGAGGGGCATAATCCCCTAGGGAAGGTCAGGAAGTTCCGAAAAGGTTTAATTAGGGAGGTCAAATCTCTCACTAGGAGACACCGCACAACGATATTCGATGAGATCATGATGGATGCACAAAGGGCTAAGGATGACTTGGAGCTCAAATCCAAGATGATGAGAGACACATCAGGTGGAGCTAGCAGTAGTGCGGGTCCAGCCAAATGACCCCACTTCTAGCAACAGAGGACCTTCCAGCTGCAGAGACAACAGTTTTTTCACCATTTCGAGTACCAGCGCAGTAGGCGTACCAGGCCCCGAGACCGACACAGCAGGCCCTGTAGTGTACTCACTTTCGGAAGATTGGGCATACACGAGAGGTTTTTAGGAAGAAGCTTGGGGTGTGCCTCAATAATGGAGAGCCAGGTCACCAGTTGAGGGAGTGTCTAGTGGCTCCGGTTCGAGCAGGCGAGAGATCAACACCAGCACAGAGAGCACCAGCGAGGCCACCTGTGGGACAGCAGAGGGGACCTCCTTTACCGACTCAACATGAACATTTTGTCCAATACCAGTAGCAGTAGAGAGGTGCACCATGAGAGCAATCTTTTGCCATGACAGTTGAGGAGGAGGAGCTAGTAGGAGATGTAATATCAGGTTCAGTTCTCCTTGATTCTATTTCAGCTTATGCTTTATTTGATACTGGTGCTTCCCATTCTTTTGTATATATATCTTTTGCTCTTAAGCATCAATTAGAGTCTGAAACTTTGGCTAGGACTTACAAGATCATGACCGGGGGGGGCATTATCCTGGTCAGTGATGTTTGTAAGGATTAGAGAGTTACACTGGGAGGCCAAAAGTTGAGCGCGTGCTTACTCGTAATGCCACTTTCGAGCTACGATATTGTACTCGGTATTGATTGGTAGAGTAGGCACCATATTAGTATAGATTATCGTGGAGGCAGAGTTATGTTTCGATCGTCAGGGGAGCCAGAGTTTGAAATTTCTAGAGGAGCAGCGGAGCAGAGTGAGGATGGAAATTGTGGAGACGTGGTGGAAGAGAAGGAGTTGCCACATCTGTTGATAGCAGAGTTCATGAATATTTTTCTGTAGGAGTTATCAGGTTTGTCGCCAGACCGAGATGTTGAGTTCTCTATAGACTTGGTGCCAGACGGAGAGCAAATATCTCAAAATGTCTATAGAGTTAACAATATTGAACTGGTAGAGTTGAAGAAGCATGTGGATGAGTTGTAGGATAAAGGCTTCATTAGATCCAGTTCAATACTATGCGCTGCTCTGGTATTATTTGTATCGAAAAAGGATGGGTCGGTACGCATGTGTATCAACTATAGGGCTCTTAACAATGTCACTATCAAGAATAAATACCCACTGCCAAGGATTGGTGATATCTTCGACCAGTTAAGCGGAGCGAGGGTATTTTCGAAGATAGACTTGAGGTCAGGCTACCACCAGGTGAAAGTAAAGAAGAAGGATATTCCGAAGATAGCTTTTCAGACTCGGTATGGCCAGTTTGAGTTCTTGGTGATGCCATTTGGGTTGACCAATACCCCGATGGTATTCATGAATCTGATGAACAAGGTATTTCACCAGTATCTCGATAAGTTTGTGGTGGTATTTATCGATGCATTCTAGTATATTCGAAGACCCCTGAGAAGCATTACGAGCACCTGAGGATAGTTCTGGAGACTCTCAGGAAGTAGCAGCTTTATGGCAAGCTTTCGAAGTATAATTTATTTTTGAGAAGGTTGAATTCCTTGGTCATATGATTACAGGTGACGGGATCTCAGTGGACCCGAAGAAAATTTTAGTAGTAGAGTCATGGCCTACTCCAAATTCAGTGGCAGAGATCATAAAATTTTAGGGCTAGCAGGTTATTACTAGAGGTTTGTATAGGACTTCTCCAGGATTGCAGCGATGATGACTAGGCTGACCAGGAAGGAAGTTGAGTTTGTCTGAACAGAGGAGAGCCAGGCCGCTTTTGAGGAGCTGAAGAAGTGGTTGACGATAGCTCCAATATTGATGTCGCTATCAGGATTAGGTAGATTCACTATCTATAATGATACTTCAGGGAAGGGTCTGGGTTGTGTCTTGCAGTAAAATGGAAGATGATTGCGTAGGCTTCCAGGCAATTACGTCCTCATGGGAAGAATTATTCTACCCACGATTTGGAGTTGGTAGCGGTTATTTTTGCTCTAAAACTGTAGAAATACTATTTCTACGGTGAGCGTGTGGAGATATTCACGGACCACAAGAGCTTAAAGTACGTGTTTACCTAGAAAGAGCTAAACATGAGACAGCGGCGGTGGTTGGAGTTTATGAAAGACTTTGACATATCTTTACAGTACCATCCAGGGAAGGCCAACATAGTCGCTGATGCCTTTCGCAGGTATCCAGTGTCTATGTGCTTAACCACTGACATACATTTGTTGACCGATCTTGAGAGCTTGGGTATTGAGGTGCTGGTACCAGGTGTTGAGATGCAGATATAGAGACTGCATATACAGTCCGAGCTGATGAACAGGATTCGAGCTACGCAGTATGACGATGAGTCTCTAAGGAGCATCAAAGCACAGGTTCGAATGGGATTATCGAGGAATTTACTATTGCTAAGGATGGATCACTACAGAACGGTACCAGGTTATGTGTGCCATGTGGAACGTTGCACGGTGAGGTTCTTCAGGAGGCACATCAATCATAGTACTTTAGACATCCAGGTGCCAAAAAGATGTATAGAGATCTAAGGGAGCATATATGGTGGTATGTTATGAAGCTGGAGGTAGCGTACTTCATATTCAGATGTCTAGTGTTCCAGCAGGTCAAGGAAGAGAGGCAGAGGCCAGGTGGGTTACCTCAGCCTTTATCCATTCTATAGTGGAAATGAAAGCATGTTATTATTGAATTTGTTTCAGGGCTTCCGCGTTCTCCAGAAGAAAAAAACGCAATTTGGGTCATCGTAGACAGGTTGACCAAATCGGCCCACTTTTTGCTATTTAAAGTGGGTACGTCTACGGAGAAGCTTGTATAGATGCATGTGTGATAGATTGTCAGTTTACATGGAGTTTCTGTTAGCATCATCTCGAATCGGGATAGTTTCTTCACATCCCATTTTTGGAGGAATTTGTAGGCTAGCTTGGGTATCCAACTCAAGTTCAGTACTGTATATCACCCTCAGACAGACGGGTAGTCGGAGAGGACTATTCTGACTCTCAATTATATACTTTGCACTTGTGTTTTGGATTTCAGAGGCTCTTGGGAGGATCATCTTTACCTGGTAGAGTTTGCTTACGATAACAGCTACCAAGCCAGTATCGATATGTCACCATTCGAGGCTTTATATGTACGAAGATGTCGCACTCCTCTATCTTGGGATGATGTTGGTGAGAGAGTCTTGTTAGAACGGAAGATAATTGTGGATGCAGTTGAGAAGGTAAAGCTCATCAGAGATAAACTTCAAGTGGCGCAGGACAGACAATGACATTAGGCCGATAGCTACCAAAGATCTTTGGAGTTTGAGGTATAGATTTTGTTTGTATTGATTGTGCTTACAATGTTTTAGGTTGAGTGTTAAGGCTGTGTTATCTTCTATGTTGGGAATCTAGTGTTCTTGCAGATTTCTCCAACATGGGGCACGATTCGCTTTGGTGGAGACCGAAAGCTTAGTCCATGGTACATCGGACCCTTCGATGTTCTTGCAAGGGTCGGTGTAGTGGCCTACAGACTAGACTTACCGCCGACACTGGTGGGAGTGCATAATGTGTTCCATGTGTCGCAGCTGATATGGTACGTGGCAGATCCAAGTCACGTATTGGATCACTCGAAGATCAAGGTGGGTCCGACTCTCAGCTACCCAGAGCAGCTAGTGGAGATTCTATATCACAGGGAGAAGGTGCTATGAAACCAGACGATTCCCTTAGTACGTGTCGCTTGGAGGCATCACTCTTCGAAAGAGTCTGCCTGAGAGAGGAAAGCCGAGATGCGCGAGCGATACCCATATCTCTTTGAGCCGTGAGGTATCATTCTTTCTTTTTTGCTGTGATTGCTTGTTGTAGTGCTATTTCTTTTCTTAAATTTTGTGGATAAATTTTTTTTATGGAGGGTAGACTTGTCACTACCATATTTCTAGATGGGGGTATTCTTGTCATTTAGAATATTTATTATTTAGTGATTAAATATTTATATTATGTGCTACTAATTAATTATATTGTGTTATGCTATTTAATTATTTGTTAATGGGCTAGCCTATTTAATTTAGACTTGTCATTAGTATGCCCTATTAGTTTGTTATGACATATTGAGCCCAACATTGGGTTAGGCCTATTAGACCCATTTCCTTAATTAATTAAGGAGATTAGATTAGTTTCATGAAGAATTAGAAGCTTTCTAATACAGTTCTTCCTAATTAAACCTCATGATTATCAAGTAGGGGTACCATGGGCATTGTACATTGCTTGGGAAGGGAGAAAGAGGGAGATGACCATTTGAGGAGGTCCTCACTCTCTTTCCTCTCATTAGTTCATTTTATTAGATATCCCCAATTGTGTTCTTCCCAAATTGACTCATTCCTCCACCAAATTCAACCTAATTCACTCTTATTCTCTCTCAATTTCATTATCTAAGAAGTATTGGAGCTTGGATTGTAAGGATCACTTGAAGGAGGAGGAATAGATAAGAAGATTGTGTCCTAATTGTGTCCATTGAATATTTTATTGGGAATCTATCTTCCAATATGTAAATCCTGAATTCACTCTATAATTTAGACTCTAGTTCATATATTTAACTGTTATGAATCCTTCCGTGGCTTAGGGCTACCCATAGGATCAAGAAATAGGTTTATATGACTTGTGCTCAATTATAAAAAATTCTAAGATTGATACATCAAGTATGTGTCATGAGACCAATTAGACTGAAATTGAGATTTTGGGACTATGTACATATCCATAATTGGATACCAGTAGAGCGTATCATAGTATTTTGGGATAGGTATGATACTGGGTCTATTTTGTTTGATTTATACATTCTCTCTTCATTTTCTATTGTAATTAGTTACATTAGTCATATTAATATGTAATTTTGTTGTATTATGAGCATTAGTGGAGAATTGGGGGTTTTGACATTCTATTTGGGTACATATCATGATTATCCTAATGATGCACTATAGGTGTTTATTGAATTGGCTATTAGATAGTGTGGTTGCAATTGTAGGTTTAATTGTGTGTGTGTGTGTATATATATACATATATATATATATATATATATATATATATATATATATATATATATATATATATATATATGTGGTATCTTAGAATTTATTTAAACTAAATTGACTAGTGTTAGCTAGTTAGTAACCAATATGGACTAATTAACTTTGTGCGGATCGAGTTTAGCTAGTGTGACCTAAAAATGGCATAGAAAATCATGTTAGTGCAGTTTAACTCATTTCTCATTCATTACACCAAGTAACATAATATTCATATATAGGTTATGTGACACGAGCTCGGATACCGAGATATACCATTTTTTTAGGACTATAGGCGAGTACATTCTCTGATAGTTTTCTTATTTGATAGTCTTTATATTTCATGTATTTAGTATTGAGATATTTGATTCCTGACATTATGGTTTCACGGATTGGTATACGTGGATATTGGTCATGAGATATTATTGTTGTGATAACTCAGTGATCACCATATCGTGCTTCGTGATTACTCAGTGATTACTGTGATAACTTAGTGATTATATAGACCGTGATCATAGTGCATGATATTATAGACCGTGTAGTGTGATATACATTTTATAACGTGTCATGATTTAGATCCGTGTACTAGTCGGGGGTTGGGAAATTATTAGTAGATATGTGATCATACCTTATAGCCCATAATTTAGTATAGCCCGTGATAGTTAGCAGATCATGCAACTAACGTGTGATCATGCTAGCTCATCTTTTTTTATATAGCCCGTTTTAGGCCCAAGCCGATCACATTATCTTACTAATAGTTCAAGGCATATTTGCTATATTGTTTCCTTTATTCTAGTTCATTAGATTGATGTTTCTTACCTTATTATTCTCAGATTATTTCCATTATTTACCATGATATTTTTTCTCGTGATATTTGCTAGTTCAGTTACTTCCATCATTTATTTTTATTGCTATTAATGACTCATAGTTTCTGTCAATTATTATAACTACTATTGGGTTGTACTTTGATCCAATCCTGACTAAATATATTTTTTGGATGATTCATTAGAGGACTGGTGTCCTACGCACTATGGGCCACAGGATGACGAGCCACTTGAGTTAGCACCCGTAGAGCCTATTGAGATAGTACCAGCAGTCGATGAGACTTAGCTAGTTTATTTATGATATTGTATATGTCAGTTAGACACTTTTGACATTATAGTTTATTTGAGATCTTATGTTGAGATTAGACTTGGTCTTGTGATATATTATGACTTTATTTCTTTTTTTCTATTATATATCTTGTCATATCTTCCTCTAGTTTATTATTGTGATTGAGTATTGTTTACCATTATCATATTATCATATTGTCCTCCATTTGGGAGTTGAGATATCTTGACAGGTACATTATATATATTATGTGTGATGTTTAGATAGTACTTTTGACCTAGACAACGTTCTACTGCTGATGCTGCGGAATAGGCTTGACGTACCCATGTACTCGTGCCCTTACACCGGGTGCAGATCATGATAATGATGGTCTGAGGAACATTAAAACGAATAGAGAAATGTAGATGGTATAAGGTTGTTATTTCCAAGTAACAGACATCATTATAGTACGTCATCTTAGGTAGAAACATAGAAAAGATAATGCGGTACATTTCAAAGAAGTGACCATTTAGATAGGGAGCATAAAATTTGCTAGTGGACATTCATGAGGGGCACAAAGAATGTTTTTGAAAGATTCTAGAGTTAAGTCGTATTCAAATTGAACTTGCGTAATGTTGACTAGAAGTCTACTTCAGCAAGAATACGTAAGATTCCACCCATGTCATTTGCTTCAAATTTAATGTGAATACCATGAACTATAGAAGCAATAGTATCATTTTCATATGCTAAGTTACAATAGAATATTTGGATAGCATTAAGAAAGGGTTGCAACAAATTCTTCAAGTTAGAATTTTTGAAAAAATAGGTAGATAGTCATTATAGTGGAGGAAATCAATAGGATAGCCTGGACAGATGGTTCTTTTAGAGAAATTATTAAACCAATCAATAGAGTTTTCTAAGTTTCTAAAGAAAAAACCAACAAATTCTTCAATGTTTGGCATAATGGAGTAGAAGAAAGAATAAAAAAGGGTTCTAATTTTCTCTTAGTGGTCATAGGGAAAGAGGTTTAGAGAATAAGAGGAAAACAATATTTTTGTTTGTGAAGGAGGTAATTTTTCTCGTTGGTCTGACGGTTTAACCACAAAAGGATGTATAAATCGACCAGTAAAAACCTTAATTAGAAAGATATTAAATGACTAGAATATTATGGAATAATGCAAGCCGAGTTTGGTCCGATCTCGGCCCGAGTTCGGTCCAAATTCTATTTTCAGTAATGTGTAGAATCATAATGCAACTTTAATCGATATTTTTTTTGGACTTGATATAAATACAGAATAATAAGTGCTAAATGGGCTTCTTCAGATTATAAGTTCTCAAGGGGATAGATTATCTTGGAGCAGCTGTAGGGGCCTAATCCCTGCTAACGGTGGTCCGAAGACACTAAAATATCGTATCGCTTAAGGTTATTTACACCTTGTTGACAGAAGGGCCCTTTCGGTTTGTATCCAAGATTTATCAACCTTTGAATAACTTAGACTGAATAAGAATTTTAAGCATCTTACAATTATTGTATTTTATCAGAGTCTAAAAGATCTAATTCTCGACGGATAAAGTGGAAACGATCTTCAGCTAAATGTTTAGTAAAGATGTCCGCTAATTGATGTTACGTGTCAACATATTCCAAATAAATATCTCCGTGTTGTTGATGATCCCATAGAAAATGATATTTGATTTATATGTGCTTAGTGCGTTAATGACTTACTGGTTTTTTAGTGAGATTAATAGTGGTAGTGTTATCATAGAGAATAGGAATGTTCTTGTAGTGCAGATTGAAGTCTTCTAGGGTTTGCTTCATCCATAAAATTTGTACAAAACAATGGCCTGCGACGATATATTCAGACTCAATTATTTATAATGCAACAAAATTTTGCTTCTTGCTAAACTAGGAGACTAGAGACTTTCCTAGGAAATGACAAGTGTCGTTGGTGCTTTTTCAATCGACTTTGCATCTAGCAAAATCAGCATCCGAGTAACCAGTAAGGTCAAAGGACGTGGTTTTGGGATACATAAGCCTGTCGACAAAGTCCTTTTGAGGTATCAAAAGATACACTTGACTGCGCACAAATGTGATTCGTAGGATTAGCCTAATATCTAGCACAAAGACATACAACAAACATGATGTCTAGCCGACTAGCAGTTAGTTATTACAAAATACCAATCATACCTCGATACTTACGTATGTCTGTAGGTTTACTGCTCTCATCAAAGTCAAGCTTGGTGGATGTTGCCATAGGATTTCTGATAGGCTTTGCATTGTCCTTATCGAACTTTTTGAGCAAATCCTGCATGTACTTAGCCTAATTGATGAATGTTCCTTGTGAATCTTGCTTGATTTACAATCCTAGGAAGAATATTAGTTCTTACATCATGCGTATCTCAAATTCACTCTGCATACACTTAGCAAACTCGTTACATATCATCTCATTTATAGATCCAAATATGATATCATCTAGGTATATTTGCACTAATAACAAAGAGTCTGGATAATTTTTTATAAAATGGGTAGTATCAAATTTTTTTTTTTGAAAAATCATTTTCAAGTATACCTAGATGATATCATATTTGGATCCAAAAAGGCACTGATACCAAGCACCAGGGGTTTGTTTGAGTCCATAAAGAGCCTTTTGTTGCTGGAATACGTGGTCAGGGTGTTTAGAAATTTCAAAACCAGGGGGTTGTTTAACAAAAACTTCTTATTTTATAAAACCATTTAGAAAATCACTTTTAACGTCCATTTGAAAAAGTTTAAAATTTTGAAAACAAGTAAAAGCGCATAGCATTCGGATAGATTCGAGTCTAGCGACATGAGCATAGGTCTCATCGTAGTTAATGTCTTTCTCTTGGTTGTAACCTTGAACTACGAGACGTGCTTTGTTGCATATGACTAAACCATCCTCATTAAATTTATTTTGGAAAACCTATTTAGTACCAATGATCGGATAATCATTAGGTCTGGGAACAAGTTCCCAAACTTGATTATGTTCAAATTGGTTGAGTTTCTTTTACATAACAAAAATCTAAAATTCATCAACAAAAGATTCTCCTATATTCTTTGGTTATATTTGAGAAATAAAAGCAACATTTGCAATGGTATCACTATTTGAAGAACATTACTTACATATTTTGATACATCACCTATTACTAAGTCCTCTGGATGATCTGTAGAGAATCTCAATCTTTTGGATAGACTTTCCAGATAACTTGTACCAGTTGTATCTTCAGGAGTCTTGTTGGTTACGGATTGAATATCTTTATTGTGGCTTTCGTTTGGTACTAGAGTATTGAGTTCATCGAATGTAACATTGATTGATTCTTCAACAGTCATTGATTATTTGTTGAATACTCTGAATCCTTTGCTTTTTACTACGTAACCTAGAAAAATACCTTCAACGACCTTGGAGTCAAACTTTCTTAAGTTATCTTTAGTATTGAGAATAAAGCATTTGCAGCCAAAAACTTTAAAGTAACTAATAATGGGGATTCTACTAAACCAAATTTCATAGGGGATTTTCTTCGAGATAGGTCGAATAAGTACCATATTCAAAAACATGGCATAATGTACTTACAGCTCCAGCCCAAAACTATTTTGGAAGGTTATACTGATTTAACATAACTCTAGCTATATCGCTAATAGTTCTATTCTTCTGCTCCACAATAATATTTCGTTGAGGAGTTCTAGGACAAGAAAATCCATGAAAAAACTATTTTTATTGCAAAATCTTTTGAAATCACTATTTTTGAATTCACCTGCATTAAAAATAGTTTTTATCATAAATTTTCTTGTCGCCAGTCTTGGAGGTAAGCTTGTATTCATTCATAGGTAAGATCATTTTGAACCTTTTTGAACTAATTGAAGGGCCTTAGGACAACTCTAGAGGGGGGTGAGTGGAGTGCAATGAAATAATCTACCAAATTAAAAATTAAGTAGAGTGAAGGCAGTTAGCAACTAGTAATATATATGCAAGACAGTAATAGAAAGTAATAAGAGTAAGAAAGAAAATGCAAACACCGCGATGTATACTAATTTTTATCTGAGAGGAGTAGTCCAGTCCCGAGAACTCTTTCTCAGAGTTGTATTCATTATAATCACCAATAGTGAATCACAATATTTGATCCAAAGGCTTTCCACTTCTTGTAACCACGAGATTTGATCCGAAGTCTCGCAACTTCACAGCAAGAGAGAGAGAGAGAGAGAGAGAGAGGAAACTGGTTGAGCCAAGCTCTTTACAATTCTTGTAGACTTCTAGACGGAGACCGCACTTGTCACTTAGAAGGCTAGGGCGTTGCTCGTGGAGATGGAAATATTGAGTCTCAGATGTTTGCTCACTAAAGGATTGGACATTATAGAATGGGATGAGATATTGAGAGTGTGAATTCAATCTTGTTTATAGGATATTGTCAAACAGAATTCGGCCAGAGTACAGGTAGTTTAATTCAAAATTTTGAACGTTGGACCAGGAAATTAGGGGTATAATAACTGGGTTGATTTTATACTATATAGGTGACCGAGTTCGGTCCGAGTTCGGCACAAACTCGGCCCGAGTTCGGTTGCCTTTTATAATAAGATTTGGGTTTGAATGTAGGCTGATTTGGTGGCTAGGTTCGAGGGTTTGTTTGAGTAGACTTTGGGTCATGCCAGTGCAACTCGATGTATACAAGTCCTATACTCAAAAAATAAAAATTATATTTGAATAATATAGTACAATTAACATGTAGCAGCAGTATTGAGTCTTCAGATTATGATATATCGATACATTGTTTAGTTAACTATCAAAATTAAATTGACTGAGACCGGATGGGCCAACAGGATTGACATAGCTTTCGCCATGGGGATCAAAGTCAGTTCACGAGCAATCCAGGTGTGGAGCACTAGAAAGTAATAAAGATAGTGATGAGATATTTTAAGAGGACTCACAAGTATACACTATAATACAATGGTTCTCTAATAGTAGTGAAAGGCTTTAATGATGCATGTTAGTGATCAGAAGTAGAGAGCAAAAGGTCCACATGAGGGTTCGTCTTCTCCCTGGGTTGACCTGTCATATCGTGGAGGTCAAATAAGCTAACTATGCTCCCTCACTGCTCCATGGAATCTGAGCTCTATGCACTGGCGGCTGTAGAGGATAAATTAGAATGGTTTCGGGAGCTCATGTATGATCTTTCATTAGCTGGTATGCAGATTCTGACGATACCAATTTACTGCGATAATAAGACGACTGCAGCGGTGGTATCAAATGATCTTTTCAATAGTAAGAAGAGGAACATGTGATTGAGGCATATGGTAATGAATGATCTTATCAAGACTGGAGTCATTATCGTGATTGATGTTCAAAGCTAGAAGAATCTGGTAGATCTATTCACAAAAGGTCTTAAGCACTAGTCTGTCGAGGACAAAACAATCAAAATGGGCTTGAAGATATTCTGATATTAAGTCTTTGTAGTTCTACCATAAATTTTTATGTTATTAGTTCATAGAAAAATCTACTAGGCATCTAGCTTTGGTTCAAAGATGGATCATTGACTGGAAGAATATCAGGAACAGTGGGTAGTCCTTTAAGACATGAGAGATTACGGACCCAGAACCATTATTGTCCACTATTTGTTCTTTGAGTAGAACAAGTCCAGTGGGAAGATGACTTAGACGCCTTAATGAGTTCTTGGGCATTTTGAATATCCAACGTGCTTAACAGAAAGCACGGGTAGCACATCACTACAAAGGAGCATATTACTCCACGCTATAGTGAGGTGATACCACATGAGGTACCTTGAGAGGGTAAAGCCTCGGCTTTGGGCCATGTCGTAATGTCATAACACAGCACTTAGGTAGGTAGCCTAATATTATAGAATGAAGAGTGGTAGGCAATCACTACAAAGGGGCCAATGACCTCATATTACAGTGGTATGACACCAGCAAAAGGTATATATATATATATATATATATATATATATATAGGCCTCACACATGGCTATATAAGCTACCCTGTCGGCGGAGGGGGAATTCGGACTATGGGTTGTCCCACAGTGACCCACCACATTTTTACTGTTGGCATTTTTGCCTTTGGACTAGTGACAGATAGTCCCACATTGGCTGCACCACCAAGTGGGTATCTCAATATAATACTTTGCTTGTGTTGAGGTGTGCATATGGGGTATGGTGGGGTACATGTGGGTGTCATGTGGGGGCATTTTCCTAGGAGGAAAAATGATTAACTCCTCAAAGAAAGAATTTATGATTTTTGTCACTCTCTTAGAAAAATTCTCTAAGGAGCTAAGCCTCAAAGCGGCTTAGCAACTTGGACTCAATCACGGACTCAGACTCAGACTCAAACACGGACTCAGACTCAGACTCGGGCATGGACTCAATGGCGCAAAGTGGTGCACTTTGTACTTAGCATGTCAACATTGTCGTAAGGCGCTTGTGCGCATTTTGTTGCGTGCATTTTTTGTGCACGTTTGTGTGTGTGACATTGTGCGGTCATTAATTTGAATATAATTTTTGTAGGATTTGAATTTAATCTATTCCAATCTTTTGGGATTTAAATTTATTTTCTTATAATATTTTTGTAACTGATTGGCGACCAGAATTAGGGTTAGCGTTTCCACCCTCCTCTATAAATACTCCCTTCATGCCCCTTTAAGAACTTACTTCAAAATTGAGAGACTAAGAGAGTTGCTGCTATTATCGCGATTGGAGTCCTTAGGAGTTCATACAAGTTCCAGAAAAGGTGACAGCGAGCGTTCCAATAGTTTTATTTAGAACTTGCTGGTTTCTGGAAGAAGATCATGGTGGGACAAATCTTATTTTGAGCAACGGTGATCGTCATTACCCAAACAAGCAGAGATCTTCCATCTTATTCTTCTTCTACTTCTCTTCTACTAGTTGTAATTGTTCTTTCTTAATTATAACTGTGTTTGCAAGGAAGAACAAAGTTGATCTTCGAATTATTGTAATCTGGTTTGAAAGTTGTGCTCGAGATACATTATAGTTCTTTATTGGAAATCGAGAATAGTCAAAGGGGGATCTCTGTGGGGGAACCTCTGATCTCGACTACAACTTTAGAATTCAATAGAGGCAAAAACCTCAGTTTTTGACCATGTTAATCCATCTTCACTTTAGCCTCGGGAATAATAATCTCAATGCAAGATCCGAGTAAGATCTAGAACAACAGTGCAAGTCTTCTCGACATAAGTTTTAACAAACTTGAGAAGTTTGACGGAGAGCATTTCAATATCTGGAAGAGAAAGGTCAGCCTTTATCTTCAACTCCTAAATGTGGATTACGTATTGACAGATCCCGAGCTTATAATTTTGGACGATGATAATGCTCGAGAGATTGCAGATGTAACTGTTGCATAAAACAAATAGATGAGAGATAACAACCTCTGCAAATTGATGATTCTAACTCCATGGAAGATACTCTGGCCGAGTCATATAACAAGACGAACCATGCAAAGGTCATCTGGAAGTCACTAGAAAAACATTACAAATCTGATGAGAACAAAAACAAGATCCATGTGACTGAAAAAGTCTGGAAGTTGCAATTTGGTGACGACAAGACGATGTTGCCTCAGGTCAAAGAATTTCTCAAGTACCATCAAAAACTTGAGAATAATCGCATGGCCATGGTCGACGCTTTCGTCGTGGGGGTATTATCGCCAAGCTCCCGGTTGGATGAACCAATTTTATCTCAGACATGCACCAAAAAAAATAGAGGTCAACCTTGATCTCCTACTGCATTGGATCCACATTGAAGATAAGTTGAGAGCTCAAAATAAGGTGGATACGCTGGCAAAACAGTTGGCCAAGGCCAAATTGGGGCATGCTAGTAACTCCAAGGGAAAGCATAAGGCTTCTTCCAACAAAAATAACTTCAACCATCTGAAGGTGAAGTCAGCTTCGTTCAAGCAAAAGTCTAAGTCAAATGTGATTTGCTTCAATTGTGGCAAGAAGGGCCACTATTGGAAAGACTATAGATCCAAGATCAAACAGACAGAGCAAGGTTGGCCTAAAAAGGTTGCTATAATTGTGTCGGTGGTCACAACTGGTGTCGACATTGACTGATGGGTGAATACTGGTGGAACTAAATCTGACTTCGGAGAAGTCGCTGACGCTTCATGATATGAAGCCGTACCAGTGATTGCCAAGAGCCTGGTCTCAGAAAGTCTACTTTGCAACATAGGCTTGAGGATGGACATCAATGTTGGGCAAATGGTGATGTTCTACAAAGGAACATACTTCAAAAAAGTAGTTTACACTGAAGGGATGTTAAAACTTTAAGTCCTAACTCCTACAAATAATGTTAATGCAGTCTCTTCTTCTGGTTATTCTATTGAGTTGTGGCATAATTGACTAGGACATGTTCATTATAAAGGAATTAACAAGATATCTAGTCTAGGACTTATCTTCAAATATGGGGGTAAGGAGGTAAAGAAGTGTATGGTCTGTGTGCAGACAAAGATCACTAAAAAATAATCAAAAGGGTAAACTGAAGCACATAACTTCTGAGGTTGGTTCACTCGGATATCTGTGACTTCAAACAGTTCTCCATAATAGCCGGGATGAGGTATTTTATTATATTCATCGATGCCTACTCGAAGTACGCATTCGTCTATTTGCTCAACTAAAAGGACGAAGCATTTGAGATGTTCAAGGAGTTAATGGCTAAGGCTGAACGTCAAACTGGATAATAACTCAAGAGACTCAGAAATGATCGAGGTGGAGAGTATAGGTCTCTTGAATTAGCATTATTATGTAGAGAACATGAAATTAACAATGAGACAACTGCACTGTATTCTCCTCAATTAAATGGTATTGCAGAAAGGAAGAACAGAACGCTAACATAGAGGATAAACTCAGTACTATTGACTGTGAGTCTTCCAAACTGCTTCTGGGGAGAAACTGCGCTAACGGCTACTTTCATTCTAAACAGAGTACCTTACGCAACTTTCGATGTCACTCCTCATGAACTCTGGTTCAAAGTCAGGCCCAACTTGAATGTCATTCGAGTGTGGGGGTGTCTGGCGTATGTGAAGCTTCCAGACTTAAAGAATCAGAAGCTAGATTTGAGGACTACAAAGACTATCTTCCTGTATTATACTGAGAAGAGTGATACTCGAAGGTTTTTTGACATTGAATCAAATTATATCATCGAATCTTGCGACGTAGAATTCTTTGATGATAAATTTGAAAGGCACAAGAACATTGTTCTCGTAGACATTCCGGAGAATAGTGTTGGTGCACAGGAGGCTGAAGCTTTCAATAAAGATATGGTCCAAGAAGAAGTTGTCTTTCCAGAGACAAAGTTTGAACCATAACTTGCAAAACTAGTAACTAAGCGGGTGAGGAGGCAGAAGGAGTTTAAAGATAATTTTGTCACCTATCATGTGGAAACATATCCGCTTACCTATGATGAGGCAATAAAGATCAGAGGTGTTGTCTTCTATAAGGAAGTTATTAATGATGAGTATAACTTAATAACCTCCAATAACATACGGGTGTTAGTCGATCTAGCTGAAGGAGCTAAACTAATCAGATGCAAGTGGATCTTCAAGAAGAAGATGAAGGCCGATGGAACTGTTGACAAGTTCAAGGCAAAGCTGCTTGCCAAGGACTTTTCTCAGAAGCGGGTGATCGACTACTTCAACACATATGCTCCAGTAGCACATATGACAACTATCAGGATATTGATTTCTATAAGTACAATTCATAAGCTAGTTATTCATCAGATGGATATTAAAACAGTATTCCTGAATGGATAATTGACCGAAGATATTTATATGCAACAGCCAGAAGGATTTACCGTCAAAGGACTTAAAGACAAAGTCTAGAAGCTGATAAAATTATTATACGGTCTGAAGCAAGTTCCCAAGATGTGGCATAAAATTTTTGATAAAGTAATAAGATCAAACGTCTACAGGGTCAATGAGACGGACAAGTGTATTTATACAAAGTTTACTGACGGAAGAGGAGTTATCATTTTTCTCTATATGGACGACATGTTAATCCTGGGTACAGATTTAGCACATATCACTGAGACAAAGAAGTTTCTCTAATCCAAGTTCAGTATGAAGGAATTGGAGGAAGCTGATATTTTCCTAGGGATAAAGATTATCTGGACGTACACTGGATTGGTGATGTCACAATCTCAATACATTGAGAAGATGCTCACATGCTATGGATATTAGGATCATCCAGGGATCGATACTCCATATAGGTATGATAAGAAGATGAAGCCAAATCCAAGGGAGAGCGTCAGGCAACTGGAGTACTCAAGCGTCATCGAAAGTTTGATGTATGCAACAACTGTCCCAAGGCCTGACATAGCTTTGCTGTGGGAATGATGAGTCGGTTCATGAGCAATCTAGGTATGGAGCACTAGAAAGCTGTAAAAAGAGTGATAAGATATCTCAAGAGGACTCAGAAGTATGCATTGTACTACAACGGTTATCCGATATAGTGGAATGCTTCAATGATGCAAGTTGTTGCTCAAAAGTAGAGAGCAAAAGTTCCATAGGAGGATACGTCTTCTCCGTGAGTGGAGCTACTATATCGTGAAAGTCAAAGAAGCAGAATATGCTCTCTTATTTTTTATGGAATCTGAGTTCTAAGAACTAGTGGTTGCAGCAGATGAAGCAGAATGGCTTCGGAAGCTCATGTATGATCTTTCATTGGTTGGTATACAGATTCTGGCGGTATCGATATACTACGAGAATCAGGCGACTATAGTGGTGGCATCAAATGATCTCTTCAATTATTAGAAGAGGATTGTGCGACATAGGCAATGGGCAGTGAATGATCTTATAAAGACTGACGTCATTGCCGTGATTAATGTTCGGAGCCAAGAGAGAATGGCGGATCCATTCACCAAAGGTCTCAAGTGCCAGCTGGTCGAGGACACAACAATAAAAATGGGCATAAAGATATTCTGATTACTACTAAAAATTGCGGGATTAGCGATATTTTTAGCGATGTTAAGTTAAAACATCGCTAATATTAAAGATATCAGCCACTCCAAATATTAACGTCGCTATACGTCGCTGTTTGGCGACATATAGCGACGCTTAAGGACTATAATTCAGTTTTTTAAAAGAATAGTCGCTATAAGTTATCTAAGGTTGCTAAACGTCGCTAAATTTTAAAATTTAGCGATGTTTAGCGACGTATTTATCGACGTTTATATTTTTAATATTTAGCGACGTGTTTAGCGACGTTTATGACGTTGCAAAACATTTATGTTAGCGACGTTATTGTTTGACGCCGCTAAACGTCGCTAACATTTTGTTAATTAGGGATCGGTTTCGATTCCCCCATCTGTCAAAATTTTCTAATTTCTAAAACCCGCGGCGTTCCCCACCTCCTCTCCGGCGACTGGCGTCCTCCACAGCGGCCTACTCCGGCATCCCCCTCCTCCTCCTCCTCCTCCTCCTCCTCTAGGTAAACCCTAACACACACTCGCTCTCTCTCTCTCTCAGGACACGGCATGACACTGACACAGACACGACACACACACGTGACAGACACTGATACAGACACGACACACGCCCACACACGTGACACTAACCCTAACCCAAAATTGATACAACCTGGGATCAGGACCTAGGGTTAGGGTTAGGGTTAGGGTTAGGGTTTTTGACCTGGGGTTAGGGTTTTTGACCTGGGAACTTGGTTCTTCCAGTGCTACAAAAGGAAACTGTTGTTGCTGGAATGCAATGTTGCTTGTTGTTGCTGCAATGTTGTACTGCTTGTTGTGTGCTCGAAGGACCTTGCTGTATTGCTGCTGGTGTAGCTCGGGTAGTTGCTGCCACTTAAATGTTGTTTCAGTGCTAAAATGCTGATACATATGGCTGCATTGCTTTGGCCTTGCTGCAGTGCATTTCTACATTGAAGAGGCAGCTGATGTACTGCCCGAGCCTACTCTGCTTGCTGCCCCTCTATTGTGCTTGTTGTTTCCTATGCACTGTACTGCCTGCAGTGCCCGACCCTCTCCTAACACACACACACACACACACACACACAAGCACATATAACTACTCCTATATATATCTATATACATATATATGTAACCACTTAGAGACACAACTATATATATATATATATATATATATATATATACATAACATACGAGCAATACAAGTAGATACATAGATATCTATATCTATATACATATACATATACATACACTCTCGTGCCCTCCCCTCACCCCCCTCAGTAAGGAGATCTCGTGCTCTCCTCCTCTTAGTAAGGAGTTGGCGGATGTGGGGTAACCCATGCTGCAACCCAAGGCGTGTCGACTAGGGCTCCACTATTAGGTGCCCAAGGACCTAACAAATCCTATGCGGAGACCTGTCGCGCTGGGTCCGATCATAGCAATGAAGATATATACTTTGTGGAACCAAAGTAAGTAGGGAATAAGCAGCATGCCTCCTTCACGGCAAAAGAGATTGCTGAAACTGCCGAGTTTTGGAAGAACATCCTTATTCTTTTTGTTCTGGGAGACAAACCATTTTACATTAGATTCGGGCCTATGCCCATAGAGTATGATGCCAACTCCTTGGGCACCTGGTAAGCTTGAGGCACTAATTATGAACATATAAAATAACATCGAACTATTATTTTTTCTTTAAGCATTGAGAATATATAGGCCTTATGTTGTTTATGACCAATAACTACTACAACTCCTTTATGTTGCTGCACACTGATTCCTCACTACTGTACTGTACAGTACAGCTAGCTGCTAGCACAGAGCTGGCACACTGATTCCTCACTGCTGTACTGTGAACTGCTCTCCCTAGTGACCCGAGCTCACTTAATCACTCAAACAACCATATGCACACACACACATACATAAGGCATTGTGTATCAAGTTAGAGAATTTCTTACCTTCCTCCAGAGAAGTATCTAGAAATGGATATGAATTACTATCTGTGTCATCGTTCGTGGATGTACAACCATCATCCTGATGACATGTTCGGTGTGTGGGATAAATTCATTGAGGGTGTACAGCAGTTCCGGCAGTTCGCTAAGGCGTTCCCTCAGTACATGGAAGGTACAAAAATTAAGTGTCCGTGTGTGAGATATTGCAACTTGAAATATCATCCAGAAGTGGAAGTCACATATAATTTGTACTCGAAGGACTTCACGCCGAATTACTATTAGTGGACCGCGTACGGAGAACTTGTGTCTCTAGCATCGGAGTCGGAGCCATATATGGATGTCCATGACCACGCTGCTTATGACGACGGGTGGGTGAACATGGTTTTTGATGCGACGGGGCCTAGTTTCAATCTGAACAATCATGATGCAGCTGAGGAGGCACCGATTGTCGATGCTGCAAATTTTATGGAGTTGTTGGACAATGCAAGGACTCCATTATATCCTGGTTGTGAGGATTATTCACCGTTGAAGGTGGTTATAAGATTGTTGAGCATCAAGTCCGATTTTAATATGTCGCAAGAATGCTATAATTGACTAATCGATTTGATTATAAAGATCTTGTCCGAGGGTGCAAAGTTTCCTAAAGACTTCTACCGATCTAAGAGGATGGTGAGATCGCTCTGGATGGGATACGAGAAAATTGATGCATATCGCAATGGGTGCATGTTGTACTACAAAGACGATAAGGATGAAGATGCGTGGAGATTCTGTGGTGTTGATCGCTACAAGGCCACTGGTAGAGGAAAGTCTGTCGGTGCAAGAAAGCCTACCGATTCGATGCACTACTTGCCTTTGACATCGCGGTTGCAGAGGTTGTTTATGGTTAAGGAGACTGCAGAAAACATAAGTTGGCACAGGCGGAAACAGATCGAAGGAGTATTAGATCATCCATCCGATAGAGAAGTATGGAAGCACTTTGATCGAGAGTATCCAGATTTTGCTTCGGATCTGCATAATGTCAGATTGGGTCACTCCTCTGACGGTTTTACCCCATTCGGACTTTCGGGCTCCCAGTATTCATGTTGGCCTGTGATCGTCACTCCATACAATCTACCGCCTTGGATGTGCATGAAGACTCTGTATATGTTTTTAACCGTTATTATCCCGGGTTCGAACAATCCGAAGCGGAACATCGAAGTGTATTTACAGCCTTTGATAGATGAGTTGAATCAGCTGTGGGAAGTAGGTGCCAATACGTACGATGTTTCTAGAAAGCAGAATTTTCAGATAAGGGAAGCACTTATGTGGACCATCAACGACTTTTTGGCCTATGGAATATTATCGAGATGGAGCACTCATGGTCGTCTCTCATGTCCGTATTGCATGAACCGTACTAAGGCTTTCCGTTTGAAATACGGAGGCAAACCGTGCTTCTTCGATTATCATCGACAATTTCTGTCGAAGGATCATCCGTACCAGAGGAACATAAATGCTTTTCGTGCGGGCATTGTGGAGAAGGCCAATCCCCCACCAATGTAGCCCGGATACACGATATAGGAAGAGGTAAAAGTTTTACCAAGTGCTATCAAAGAGGTAAAAGATTTACCAAGGTAAAAGAAATACCTTTGACATTGACGAAATAGCTTATCAGGAGGACAAGCTACCTTTTGTAACAAATATTGTAGATGTTGACTCAACGAAAGTTACTCATTACACGAGTAATAATGTAGAAGATGTAGAATTATCCGAAGAGGAAGACGAAGACGAAGTAGATGAAAGTGAAGACAAGGAGGAGGAAGAGGAAGAGGAGGACGAGGAAGGAGAACAAGATAAATTTTCTGAAGATGATTGAAAATTAAATATTTTGCCTGTAGAATGTGCTATATTTTTACTGTAGAATGTACTATTTTGACTAATATATGTATTATATTTTGCACTATAGAATGTATTATCCATTTAGACTTGTGACACCACTAGTTATTTACTGTATAGTTCTATGAATGTTGTGAGATATGCATAACATTTTGACTGTAGAATGTACTATATATTTGTATATTTCTTTATTCATTATATGTTGTTATCAGGTATGACAGGACGACACGGAGGGTTCGGCAGGTCCCGAGGTAGAAAGAGTGCTCCTCCGGTACTGCCTAGTGTTGGTTGTGGATCCTCGTCGCCCAGTACTCCAGTATATCGATCAGTCACATCTCCGACTGCGACAATGTTACGTGGCATCACTCCTAGAATGAGTAGTTCCAGGCCTGATAGTACTCCCTCGTCCAGCGTTCCTCTTGCTGAACGAACCATGGAGACAGATGAGCATATGGAGGAGGTCGTGCCGACATTGTCCCAACATCAACTAGATCCTCCATGCGCACCTCCGGAGGAGACGAGAACAGAGATTTGGGCCGACGGTACAAAGTAAGTCAATTAAATGGTTTAGCATCATATATATCGTATATTTCTTTATTCATTATATATTGACTTTTTCGATCAAACTAATTATTTCTGTATAGATATCGTCCATCGTCGGTTCAGAGATGCCTGGGCCACTTTCTGAGGAACAACTATGGTGGCCCTTGGATCAACTACTCTGAAGCCCCGGAGGAGAGGAAGGCGTTCTGGTTTGCGCATTTCAAGGTAAAAGTATATTTTATAAATCCTCTAATTTATGCGTATTATATAACTTATCCGTGATGCTCACTTACTAAATTATTTATTGTAGAAAACGTATTTCTATCCTCCGCACTGGGCCGAGTTGATCGATCAGATGTTTCTTGTCGTTGCCACCAACCTTATCCGTGATGCTGTGGATGACCAGAAGGCTCATGATCGTGCTGGAAAACTGATCCAAGGTTGGATCACGCTTGAGCAGTGGACTGCGATGAGGGCTAGATTCGACGATCCGAGGTACAAGGAAAGGTCTGAGAAGGCCAAGGCGGCTAGGCGGAATGCTGCAAAGTGGTGTGGTGGCTCGATTCCGATGACGAAACATTTTCTCGTTTGGTATATTTTTATTTAAGATATATTATTTTAATGTAAGTACGATAAAATGGTAGTAGAAAAAAATATTTAACTTTAGTACTAAATAATATATTTTTAACAGGTACAAAGGGGTGAGGATGCAAACATGGTGACCGTCTTCCTGGCCACCCATCGAAAGGACGAAAATCTCATTGATGAGAGGGCCTCGCAGACCTATGTAAGTATTACTTTACTTTGTGTTAATTTTAATATAACTTAGGCAATTATCAAGTATCCAAACTTTTTTAGGCCGAGTATCTTAGTCTGCGTGAGCGGACGACTGCTAGTGCAACTACAGCTGGAGAGGCTGGTACTTTCTCGCAGCCCGCTCCAGCTCCGTCGGTGGACGAGCTGTGGGTGACCGCCACTGGTGGTCTCCGTAGGGGTACATACTACGGTACGGGATCCTATGGTGCCCTGGTTGCGACGCAGTCATCTATGGCCTCCCCGTCAAGTGCGCATTCCCCACAGCCCTCGCAGTCGTCGGCCCGAGTCCAGAAGGCCGTTGACCATCAGATTGTGTCTCTCCGTGATGAGTTGCTGCGAATGATGGAGGAGCATCCCCTGTCCCAGCCGCAGGCGGACGATGCGACGCTCATCGAACGATTTGATATGCTCGAGCGCAGCATCATGAAGCTCCGGGATTTGAAAGCTGATCTTAGAGCCTCGACAGAGCGCAGTGTGATGGAGCTGCAGGAATCACAGCTATCCACTAGCGAGAGGCTGACGATGATGCAGGATTCAATGGTTCATAGCAGTACGAGGCTGTTATCTAGCATGGATTCTTACAACCAGCGACTCGTATGGAGCAGATACGTCCTCCTGGTGGGCTTACATCGACACAGACTCCATCGACGTCACTGCCTTCTCCATCGACATCGGTATCGATTTTGCGGGAGCAATATGATCTGTTTTTATCCTTCATGCGCGCCGGTGGTCATCCTCCTGCAGATCAGCAGTAGTCCTTGTTAGGACCATTTTATTATTGATTGTTTGTATTTTAGACATTATTTTTTGTATTCTTAAGGACAAGGCTTTTAATTTGCTGTATTCTTTGTATTCTTTAGGAGACTCAGTTGTATGGATATTTGCTGTCTTCTTTACGATGATATTTTCTCCTGATTTAATTTTTAATTTCAATGTTTTTTCTTCAAATTTTATTAAATTATTCATATTAAACATATGTTAATTTATCGGTGTTGAGTGTTCAACCCAAGGGGGTCGGCGAACCCAGTCAATTCAACGGAGGGTTGCTCTGGGTCTATTTGTACAGATTGTGAATTAATAAACTGCAAGAATAGTAGTTTGGAAATAATTCAGATTTTATTTTTTTACTGTATCATTAGCGATATTTTTAGCGACGTTTAGCGACGTTCAGACGCGTCGCTAAATATATTGCTAATTACGTCGCTAAAGACGTCACTAAAAATGTCGCTAAACAAAGTCGTTGTCCGTCGCAACTTGCTAACATGGCAGTATTGCTAGGTCATAGTGACGTCGCTATAAATATAGCTACATACGTCGCTAATTTGAGACATAAAGCGACTATTATACACATCGCTAATTAGTGACATTGCGTCGCTAAACGTCGCTAATCTAGCGACGCATTTACGTCGCAAGAAAACGTCGGCATAGCGACGTTTGTGATATTTTTTCTGTCAGCGACTAGATTAATGGCGACTTCAGTAAAACGTCGCTAATTGCGTCGCTAATTACGTGGCTAAAATTAATTAGCGACATTTTTTGATCATTTAGCAACGTTTTTTTACGTCGCTAATTTTACTTATTCTGGTAGTAGATATTGTGTCTTTGTAATTCTACCATAGAGTTTTATGCTATAGTTCAAATAGAAATCTAGTAGGCATCAAGCTTTTGGTTCAAACAATAATCATTGACTGGGAGAATATCATGAACAGTGGGTAGTCCTTTGGGACATTGAGGGATTACGGACCTAGAAACACTGTTGTCTATTATTTGTTCTTAGTGTAGAATAAGTCCTGTGGGAGGATGGCTTAGACGCCTTAATGATTTCTCGGGTATTTTAAAAGTCCGACATGCTTTACATGAAGCATGTGTGGCGCAATACTACAAAGGATGATAGTACTCTATGCTACAATGGGGTGACTTCACAAAAAGGTATCTCGAGAGGGTAATGCCTCGACTTTAGGCTATGTCACAGTGGAGTAGCACCGCACATTGGTAGGTTGCCTAATGTTGTAGAATGAAGAGTGGTAGGCAGCGCTATATAGAGTCCGGTGACCTCATGTTATAGAGGTGTGACACCACCAAGAGGTAAAAGATGTAAAGCCTTGGCTACGTGAGCCATGTCATAGCGACGTAACACCGCAAGGAAGCGCAAGGCTTCATGCTGGGTAGTATGGAACTACAAAGATAATTGTGTCCTCATGCTACAGTGGTATGACACCATGATGAGGTATGGTCTCGGCTTTGGGCCATGTCATAGCGACGTAGTACTGCAAGGAAGCACAATGCTTCTTGCCATGACTCTTTAAAAGAACTCACCTAGAGTGTGTGGAAAGAGATATATACCGTCTCTTGAGGGTAAACTTGGAGACGCCTAAAATATATACACTAAAACCTACAAGCACATCTAATGTTATTGTGTGAGTGAAACAAATTACAACTATGGTGCAGAATTCAAGGTTTAGTCCATTTTTGTATCATACTGTTATTTGACCAATATAGGAAGATTCAAGTCGTAAGCAACATCTATCCTAATGCATGATGGACAGTCACTATGGGGAACACTCAACCCACATATTGAGATATGTGATGGGTTATTGGTATTTTTGCCTTTGGACTAGTGAAGGATAGTCCCACATTGGCTACACCACCAAGTGGGTATCTCAATATAATGCTTTGCTTGTGTTGAGGTGTGCACATGGGGTGTGATGGGACACATATGGGTGTTATGTGCAAGTATTTTCGTAGGAGAAAAAATGATTGACTCCTCAAAGAAAGCATTTATGTTTTTTGTCACTCTTTGGGAAAATTCTCTAAGGACCTAAGCCGCAAGGGGGCTTGCGACTCGGTCTCGAACGACTCGAGCTCAGACATGAACTCGGGCTCAAGGGCACAAAGTGGCGCTTTGTTGGTAAATTAGCAACGTATTTTGTGTCGCTATATGTCGCTAATTTTTTTTCTATTTTGTGATATTTTACGACATATTTACCGACGTTATATTGACCTGGCAAATACTGCTTTGTCAGCAGTTTAGCGACATTCAGCTAAACATAATTAGCGATATATTTAGCGACGTAATTAGCGAGAATCAGCGAGGTACTTAGCTAAACGTTGCTAAACGTCACTAAAAACGTCGTTAAACGTTGCTAAAAATGTCGCTAAAGATTCAGTAAAAAAATAAAAAATGAATATTAAATTATTTCCAAACCAATCTTCCTGCAGTTTATGAATTCATAATTTATATAAATAGACCCGGAGCAACCCTCCGTTGAATTTTCTCGGTTCGCCGACCCGTTCGGTTGAATAATCAACACCCGTAAATTAACATACATTTAATATGAATAATATGGTAAAATTTGAAAAAAATGAAATATTGGGATTAAAAACCGAGTCAGGAGAAAATCTCGTCATAAAGAATATAATAAATATCCACACAATTGAGTACAAGAAATAAAGTCTGAAAGCCTCAAAAATAAAGAATATTCATAAATGACCAAATATCATAGGTCAAAACAGAAATAATCATTAAACTATCCTAACTAGGACTACTGCGGATCTGCAAGAGGATGACCGTCGCGCGCATCAGGGATAAGAACAAATCATAATACTCCCGTAAAATTGACACTGATGTCGATGGAGAAGGAAGTGATGTCGGTGGAGTCATTGTCGATGAAGGCATACCAGAAGGACAGCTGTGATAACAGCCTCTCGCCTCATACTGCTATGAATCCATGTTAGATAACAGCCTCATACTGCTATAAACCATTGAATCCTGCATCATCGTTAGCCTCTCATCCATGGACAACTGTGATGCCTGCAGCTCCATCACGCTGCGCTCTATTGACGCTCTAAGATTAGCTGTCATATCCCTGAGCTCCATGATGCTGCGCTCGAGCGTATCAAATCGTGCGATGAGAGTCTCATCGTCCCCCTGAGTCTGGAACAGGGGCTGCTCCTCCATTCTTCGCAGAAACTCGTCACAGAGAGATGCAATATGACGGTCAACGGTCTCCTGGACTCGAGCCGACGCTTGTGAGGGATGTGGAGAATGCGCACTTGCCGTGGAGGCCCTAGATGACTACATTGCAATAAGGGCGCCTTAGGATCCCGTACCGTAGTACGTACCCCTCTGGAGACCACCAGCGACGGTTACCCACAGCTCCTCTGCCAACGGAGCTGGAGAGGGCTGCAAGGAAGTACCAGCCTCTCTCGCTGTAGGTACACTAGCAGTCACCCGCTCACACAGCCTAATATACTCGGCCTAGAAAAGTTTGGATACTCGATAATTGCTAATGTGTCTAAGGTACTTATTACTAAGTACATGAATATTTATTTGCATATTTATTAAGTTATATTAAAATTAACACAAAGTAAAGTAATACTTATATTGGTCTGCGAGTCCCTATCATCAATGAGATTCTCGCCCTTTTGATGGGTAGCCAGGAAGACGGTTACTATGTTGGCATCCTCACCCCTCTGTATCTGTTAAAAATATATTATTTAGTACTAAAATTAAACATTTTATCCTACTACCATTTTATCGTACTTGTATGAAAATAATATATCTGAAATAAAAAATACCAAACGACGGAAATATTTCGTCATCGAAATCGAGCCACCATACCACTTTGCTGCCTTCTGCCTAGCCGCCTTGGCCTTCTCAGACCTTTTCTTGTACCTCAGATCGTCGAATCTAGCCCTCATCGCAGTCTACTGCTCAAGCGTGATCCAACATTGGATCGATTTTCCTTTATGATCATGAGCCTTCTGGTCATCCAGAGCATCACGGATCAGCTTGGCGGCAACGGCGGGAAATATCTGCTCGATCAACTCGGTCTAGTCCGGTGGATAGAAATACGTTTTCTACAAGTACTAATTTAGTAAGTTATATAATATGCATAAATTAGATGATTGATATAATATACTTTTACCTTGAAGTGCACAAACCAGAACGCCTTTCTATCATCTGGAGTATCAGAGTAGTTGATCCAAGGGCCACCATAGTTGTACCTCAGAAAGTGTCCTAGGCGGCTCTGTACCGACAATGGACGATATCTATACAAAGATAATTATTTTTATCGAAAAAGTGAATATATGATGAATAAAGAAATATACGATATATATGACGCTAAACCAACTAATTGACTTACTTTGTACCGTCGGCCAAAATCTCCATCCTCGTCTCGTCCGGAGGTGCGTATGGAGGATCTAGCTGATGCTGGGACGACGTCGGCTCAACCTCCGCCATATGCTCATCTGTCTCCATGGTTCTGTCAGTAGAAGGAATGTTGGACGAGGGAGTAGTCTCAGGCCTAGAACTACTCGTCCTAGGATGCTGCAACGTAACGTCGTCGCAGTCGGAGATGTGACTAGTCGATATACTGAAATACTTGGCACCGAGGATCCAGAACCAACAGTAGGCAGTACCGAAGGAGCACTCTGTCTACCTCGGGACCTGCCGAATGCTCTGTGTCGTCCTATCATACCTGATAACAACATATAATGATAGAACAAATAATCAAATATATAGTACATTCTACAGTCAAAATATTATGCATATCTCACAACATTAATAGAATTGTGCAGTAAATAACTAGTAGTGTCACAAGTTTAAATGGATAGTACATTCTACAGTCAAAATATAATATATGTCTTCATCAAAATAGTATATTCTACAGTCAAAATATAGTACATTCTATAGGCAAAATATTTTATTTTCAATCATCTTCAAAAAATTTATCTTTTTCGCCTTCCTCGTCCCCCTCTTCCTCTTACTCTTCCTCCTCATCTTCACTTTCATCTACTTCATCTTCGTCTTCGTCTTTATCTTCGTCTTCATCTTTGTCTTCTAATAATTCTACCTATTCTACATTCTTAGTCGTGTAATGAGTAACTTTCGTTGAGTCCACATCATCAATATTTGTTACAAGAGGTAGCTTGTCCTCCTGATAAGCTATTTCGTCAACGTCAAAGGTATTTCTAGCTTTATTCTTGCATGCTACCCTCCAATCCGACCTCGCTGTCCCCCGTCTAGGATAAGTTGTGAAGTACACGAGCTGAGCCTGACTTGATAGGACAAGTGGTTCGTAGCCTTGATATCTACGGTTGTAGTTTATATCCAGAAGACCATGCTTATCAATTTTCCAACCTTAATCTTGAATCGGATCGAACCATTCATACTTGAATAGCAAGATCTTAGTAGGTTATGTGCCATAATTATATCTTAACTCCATAATCCCTCGTAAGATGCCAAAGAAATTATTGTCTGGATCGACGTCTTTATAATTCGAATATTTGATACACAAACAAATATTTTTTGTGGAATCAAGATCCAGAAAGCTTTCTCAAGATCCAAAAAGTTGTCCCTATTTTTTGTCCTCCTCTTGAACCTAAACCCATTCACATAGTAACTTGGCCATATTTTAACGACAGTAATGGTCCCTTGGCTAGAGTTCTAATAGATTCAGTCTCGGGTGTTATTAGACGATCGACCTAAATAAAAAGTAGTGATAGTAAGTTATTTATTGTGCAAGTACATACAGAAAAAGTAATTACCCAGCTCGTTACATATGCGCTCAACCAAGAAGAAAAATGACGTCTCATTTATTATTCTATTTTTTCGTCTGTTATGTAGGGTCTAACCGACCTCAGCTCATCATTATATGTGCTGAAAAATAAAGAAGCAAACGCTGATTGGTAGCATAATATTAGCTTATACTATTACATTGAGATGACGTAAACGTGGACGTATTAATTACTTACCCCTCTAGCTTCTCTACTTCATCCTCATTGCAATTGAGTAATATATACAACTAAGCAGCCCTTAGCTCATCGTCATTCAAATGTCTCTTCTTTATTTTTCCCGAAGGCTTTTCGGACGCATTGAATACTTTCAGTATTGAATCATTAGATTCTTGATATCCGTCGTTGTTCTCGGAGCTCTCGTTCTATTAGTAGCAATATAAGGTTTGATATACGTCGAGCAAAAGTTTGTAATCTCCTCGAGAACATAAGCTTCATAAATAGAGTCCTCAACCCGTACCTTATTTTTTACCTTTTTCTTGAAGTGATTCAGATGCCACTCGAACGGGTACATCCATCGATAACCGACAGGACCACCAACATGTTCCTCATAAGAAAGATAAATTGGCAAATGCTCCATGGAGTCGAAGAATCCAGGAGGAAACACCTTCTCGATCTTGCACAGTGTTACCACAATGTCATTCTCTTGCTTTTTGAGAAAATCAATGAGAAACTTAATAGAGCAAAGATCTTTAAAAAATATGAAAAGCTCTGTCAATGGATCCCAAATGATCTACGGTAAAAATTTATAAAATACAATCGAAATTAACCTCTCCAAGAATACGTGACAATCGTGGCTCTTAATACCTGCCAGTTTGTTCTCCTTGTGGTCGACGCATCTTCTCAAGTTTGACACGTACCCGTCTAGAAATTTTAGACCATGAATCCACCAACAAAGTCTTCCTTTATCCTTTTTCTCTAGTGAGAAAATTAACATAGGCTGCTTTAACTTTCCATTCCCCTCATCTATCAAATGCAACACATGACGTCTACATATTTTTTCTAAGTCCAACCTAGCCTTCGGATTATCTTTTGTCTTCTCCTTTACCTCTATTACAATATTAATTATGTTATCAAACACATTGTAATGCCCCAGTCCCAAAATACGTAGGACTAGGACACGTAAGCATGCCAGCCGCATGGATATGGCAACTCCAATATATGGAAACCAAATCCACACGTACGCTGTAATATGAATATCAAATCCACAAGTGGTATAAATGTAATACAAGTCACAGGGTAAAATCTAAATCTCATCCACCAAAATCATATAAAAATAAATAACCAGTATCTATGAAACTCGATCTCAATAAGAAGTATCTAAGGATGATAGTTGGATGGAAACAAATCCACTACCAACTCGAATATAAGAGCAAATACAATATAAGTACACCACAACAAACACGATATAAGAATACCAGCTATCAATCACGGCTCGAAGAGAAGACATCCACGAAGCATATAGAACCATCCAAATCTGCGCTCCTGCAAATACTCAAGAACAGATACACCTGGCAGGGGACCAGGTCCTCAGAGGGTCGTAACAAGATACAGAAAATACGAGCCAATTTGAGTACAGTAAACATGCATAATATTTGAAAATAAATAAGTACGCTGTACAAGACAATCTATATGAATGCAAATGAGGACAACTTTCGATGTATGGGCAAGGGTAGGCTACTCGATCTAAGCCTCACAACTCACACACACGCCAATGGACATCAGAAATCGACATACCTCTGGAGTAGCGACCAGCGCGACTCTACAGAAATCGACATACCTCTGGGGTAGCGACCAGCGCGACACACGCCCGTAGTGCAAACTATATACTATGATTTACCAGAGTGGTTAAAAGCCCATACGCCTAATGATTGTCCTCTCATGATACTAGGTGTCAAGTGTGTGTCAACATATCTAATATATATAGTAATGACTGAACTAACTACACATGCAATGACTATAACTGAACGAAACTACATAGACAATGACTAAACAGAAAATATAAATAGCATGCAAAGCATTATAAATAATTTGGCAAGGTATCTTGCCTGGTAAGGAAGTTGCGATGTACCAATAACCTGCTCCAGAAGTCGCACAGAACAAATCCAATATCCTATGTATTACAAATTTATCACGTCAAAAGATAATTTAGTTTAATTTATTTAATTCTGGAATAATTACTCTAAAATCCTATTTTTAATCTTATTATTCTGATTTTTATGTTAATTCCTAAATTTTGTCCAAAGAAACTGAATTTTATCAACTCGAGACTCATGGCACGCAAATCGAGGCGATCTGTTGACCAAAAAGTCAACCGACACAAACTCAACTTTCATGCATGATTTCCTGTAGATTTCAGCGTCAAAAATATGCTAGAATTTATGGCTCGTCCGAATTCAAATTCGTTTGGGAATTATGGCACATACAAATTTTGTATTGTGTACCGATGGTTAAATTCTAACCTAGAAGTTCTACAGAAATAACAGTATATAAATACTTCGAATTAAATTATGAGGAAAACATATGTCAATTATCTAGACATTAGGTTTCCGAAACTTTAAACGGTTCATGATTCTGATTCCTGGTTCTCCCGGAATCGCAAAAACATTGAAACACGTCTATTTTTGGACATGTTGTGCTCTACGAATTTTCCAGAATTTAATACTCATAATTTCGAAAAACAATTTATATAATCAGAAAGCTAACCTCAATATCGTTCTAACAAAAAAAACTAGGTCTCGTTTGGAGTCCGGAGCTATGCGCAATAGCTTCTGGAAGATTAAGGAACCCTAGATGACAATTTTCCAAAAATCGGCTGAAGAAAAACCCTAGAAATTAATATCTAAACTATTATATATATAGAGGAGAGAGAGAGCAGCCGCGGCTCAGATAGCGCCATGTGGCAGCCATCCGACACTTCCCGCTCAGATCTAACGGTCTGGGTCCGCTGCGGCTCGGCTCAGCTTAGTCCGAGTCGAACTCGGCTCGGCTCGGCTCACACCCACTCAGCAGTCACTGACAGGCGGGCCCGGCACTGTTCACTGCTGGAGGCTGACAGGTGGGCCCCCTGTTTGCTGACTGGGCAGAATTAATTACTTTTTGGGTTTTCTTTTTCAGAAATTAGTTTTTAATTCAGTTTTTCATAATTAACTCAAAATAAATGCTAAAAATAATCAGAAAATTCCCAAAAAATTCTAGAAAATATATTTTATTATTTAGAACCTAAAATAAAAGTTTGGGATATTTTTAATTAATTTTGAACATAAAATAAATTTTTTAAAGTCCTAGAAAATTAGTGTTTCTAGTTTTTAATTAACTAAAAATTATGAAAAAATCCCAATAATCTAAAATAGCCTAAAAATAATTCTAAATAAATATTTATATAAGTAAATATAGTAAAACAAATTATTTTCTAATTAACTAAGAGAATGCTCTAAATAAATTCAACATCTATAATAAATATAATAATATAAAATATACACAAAATACCTATTTTGGGTGAGGGATTTTACAATCTACCCAACTTAAAACAATTTCGTCCTCGAAATTAAAATAAGGCATAATTTGTTAAATCCTTCACATTCGTACATAAGGTACGTCAATCGCAATCTCTTCCAAAAATTTAAATAACAAAATCTATTCAAATCTATCGCGATCACTTCAAAATTAAGATAACCACTGTTTAAATCAAAATTTAACCTGTCGTAATCTCTTCTCGATTTTTAAATAATCAACATCCAAATCTAACTCAAGTCTATATGACATCCCACATCAAAATTTATATCACAATTTCCAACTATCATAATCTCCTCTAGACTTTGAACAATAAACAATTCTAATCAAATCTTATTCCTATTCTCAACCTAAGATTTTTGTACTCTTCAAATATTTAAACTCAATTTATATCCTCAATATTTCAAATAGGTGACCCAATAATCAAAATTGAACTTTTAATTCAAATCATCAAATTGTAAAATTTAAATCTAATTCACCAATTGTTCAAGTCTAAAATTCTATATTTATCCTCAAAATTTAAATCGATGATTCATCCTTCAATATTCAAAATTTAAATCATGTGCTCAAAGTATAAATATTTGGTCCGCAATATCAAGATTTTAAAATTCGTTAAATCCTCATTATCTTAATCCTTCTTTTAAAATTCTCCACATTTAAAAAGGACTTAATCTATCAATCTAATCCTACTTGATCATAATCTAAAAGAATTCTCCTCAAGTTTAATAATGCAATTTCTACCCAACTTAGAATTTACCCATCTATCACATAAGGCCCTTACATTTAAGAAAAATATTCCTCAATTTATTTTCTCATGTCATTCAATCCTCAAAACTTTAACACCAATTATATCATATGTGATATGCCCTTAATCAATTATGAAAGATAGTCACCAAATAATGTGATTGGCCTATGGGGTATATCTTGTACTATCCGTGTATCACTTATTTCCAAGCACGAGATTTCATCTTTCCGAAACAAGGGAAGACGGAAAGCAATGGAAAAGAGTTCAAGGAGGGGTAATAGAATGGAAGTATGGGAATCAAAGCGTTTAAAGAATTCAAATGGGAATTATCAAGACAGTTGTGGATTGAAATCTTAATTTGGTAATTTCCTATTCGCATGCTCACATCGGTGCAGTTATGTACTTGATATGATATGCTTTGTCGTATCTAGAGGGTAAGTATATTTGTCTACTGGTCGACTATACATCTCAATCCACGTAAAATACTATTGCGAAGGGCGAATTAAGCGCATTATGGCTAGCTAGACCATAATACACTGATTCTGATTAGACAATTTGTATTAGTGTGGTTGATCAGGCCCCAATAACACATATGTCATGAACAAGCTCGATATAAGATTAAGCTTGCAAAAACTAGGCTATAATAGCAGCATAATTCAAGGTAGCACAGAAAATATAACGCTGGATTATGATGTGAGAAGTTACAAAATAATTCAAGTTCGCAAAAGCAAAAACAACATAAGCAATAATAATAAAAGACTCTACAATCTCTACAGTTATCATACAACCTCCTTATCTAAGTCGCTAGTCGACCAAATAGGGCAAGGACCTCTAAATTCTATGGTCTGAATAAACACTGTCGTCTTTTGCTAGCATGCGATAAATATCATTCGGTTACACTTCAATTAATAGGTCAAAAGACTATGTGATACTAGGTGTCAAACATTATGGTAAAACTTCTAACTCTAGTAGCGTCTATACTACCCTCACGTCCTCATAATACATCAAGGGGTAATAGTAAACCAATCTATAGATAAGGAATTCTAGGGTTCACTAGATATTCTAAACTTAGTGGTGTGTCTATATTCTCGTTGTATTCTTAATAGGTGTGCTACCATAATTATCATCCTAATAATAGGGGTTCCTATATTCTAGCAGAAGGCTATTCTCAAAGAACTATTAGGGAAGTACCAGAATCAAGCATGATGCAATTATTCGAATAGAATAGAGAGGAGGAAGATAAATCATAGTCAATTATGGATGAGATCCTATACTCTAGTCCTAGGTGCAGGCTTGTTCGGTACAGTAACGTAACCGAGACAATATGCTCTCGACTTGCATGGACCACCACAAAAATATGTCACGCCCTAGTCCCAAAATACGTAGGATTAGGACACGTAAGCATGCCAGCCGCATGGATATGGCAACTCCAATATATGGAAACCAAATCCACACGTACGCTGTAATATGAATATCAAATCCACAAGTGGTATAAATGTAATACAAGTCACAGGGTAAAATCTAAATCTCATCCACCAAAATCATATAGAAATAAATAACCAGTATCTATGAAACTAGATCTCAATAAGAAGTATCTAAGGATGATAGTTGGATGGAAACAAATCCACTACCAACTCGAATATAAGAGCAAATACAATATAAGTACACCACAACAAACATGATATAAGAATACCAGCTATCAATCACGGCTCGAAGAGAAGACATCCACGAAGCATATAGAACCATCCAAATCTGCGCTCCTGCAAATACTCAAGAACAGATACACCTGGCAGGGGACCAGGTCCTCAGAGGGACGTAACAAGATACAGAAAATATGAGCCAATTTGAGTACAGTAAACATGCATAATATTTAAAAATAAATAAGTACGCTGTACAAGACAATCTATATGAATGCAAATGAGGACAATTTTTCGACGTATGGGCAATGGTAGGCTACTCGATCTAAGCCTCACAACTCACACACACGCCAATGGACATCAGAAATCGACATACCTCTGGGGTAGCGACCAGCGTGACACACGCCCGTAGTGCGAACTATATACTACGGTTTACCAGAGTGGTTAAAAGCCCATACGCCTAATGATTGTCCTCTCATGATACTAGGTGTCAAGTGTGTGTCAATATATCTAATATATATAGTAATGACTGAACTAACTACACATGCAATGACTATAACTGAACTAAACTACATAGGCAATAACTAAACAGAAAATATAAATACATGCAAAGTACTGTAAACAATTTGGCAAGGTATCTTGCCTGGTAAGGAAGCTGCGATGTACCAATAACCTGCTCCAGAAGTCGCACAGAACAAATCCAATATCCTATGTATTACAAATTTATCACGTCAAAAGATAATTTATTTTAATTTATTTAATTCTGGAATAATTACTCTAAAATCCTATTTTTAATCTTATTATTCTGATTTTTATGTTAATTCCTAAATTTTGTCCAAAGAAACTGAATTTTATCAACTCGAGACTCATGGCACGCAAATCGAGGCGATCTGTTGACCGAAAAGTCAACCGACACAAACTCAACTTTCATGCATGTTTTCCTGTAGATTTCAGCATCAAAAACATGCTGGAATTTACGGCTCGTCCGAATTCAAATTCGTTTGGGAATTATGGCACATAAAAATTTTGTATTGTGCACCGATGGTTAAATTCTAACCTAGAAGTTCTACAGAATTAACAGTATATAAATACTTTGAATTAAATTCTGGGGAAAACATATGTCAATTATCTAGACATTAGGTTTCCGAAACTTTTAACGGTTCATGATTTTGATTCCTGGTTCTCCCGGAATCGCGAAAACATTGAAACACGTCTATTTTCGGACATACTGAGCTCTAGGAATTTTCCAGAATTTAATACTCATAATTTCGAAAAACAATTTATATAATCAGAAAGCTAACCTCAATATCGTTCTAACAAAAAAAACTAGGCCTCGTTTGGAGTCCGGAGCTATGCGCAATGGCTTCTGGAAGATTAAGGAACCCTAGATGACAATTCTCCAAAAATCGGCTGAAGAAAAAGCCTAGAAATTAATATCTAAACTATTATATATATAGAGGAGAGAGAGAGCAGCCGCGGCTCAGATAGCGCCACATGGCAGCCATCCGACGCTGCCCGCTCAGATCTAACGGTCTGGGTCCGCTGCGGCTCGGCTCAGCTGAGTCCGAGTCGAACTCTAACTCGGCTCGGCTCGAGCTCGGCTCGGCTCGGCTAGCACCCACTCAGCAGTCACTGACAGGCGGGCCCGGCACTGTTCACTGCTGGAGGCTGACAGGTGGGCCCCCTGTTTGCTGACTGGGAAGAATTAATTACTTTTTGGGTTTTCTTTTTCAGAAATTAGTTTTTAATTCAGTTTTTCATAATTAACTGAAAATAAATGCTTAAAATAATCAGAAAATTCCCAAAAAATTCTAGAAAATATATTTTATTATTTAGAACCTAAAATAAAAGTTTGGGATATTTTTAATTAAGTTTGAATATAAAATAAATTCTTCAAAGTCCTAGAAAATTAGTGTTTCTAGTTTTTAATTAACTAAAAATTATGGAAAAATCCCAATAATCTAAAATAGCCTAAAAATAATTCTAAATAAATATTTATATAAGTAAATATACTAAAACAAATTATTTTCTAATTAACTAAGAGAATGCTCTAAATAAATTCAACATCTATAATAAATATAATAATATAAAATATACACAAAATACCTATTTTGGGTGAGGGAGTTTACACACATTCTTCTCGATATACATGACATCAAGGTTATGTCTGATCAGATTGGTGCTCCAATATGGCAGATCCCAGAATATACTCCTCTTCGTCCAGTTATGGGTACGACCAAATCCGTCACACTTGTACCCCTTAGCAGGCTCTTCGATAGCACTTGATAAATCTTTTACCTCTTTCCATATCGTGTATCCGGACCACCTTGGCGGTGGATTGGCCTTCTCCACAATGCCTGTACGAAAAGCATTCTTGTTCCTCAGGTACGGATGATCCTTCGGTAAAAACTATCGATGATAATCGAAGAAGCACAGTTTGCCACCGTGTTTCAAACGAAAAGCCTTAGTACGGTCCATGCAATACGGACATGAAAGACAACCATGAGTGCTCTATCCCGCTAATATTCCATAGGCCAAAAATTCGTTGATGGTCCACATAAGTGTTGTCCTCATCTAAAAATTCTGCTTTCTAAAAATATCCTACGTGTTGGCACTTACTTCCCACAGCTGATTCAACTCATCTATCAAAGGCTATAAATACACATCGATGTTCCTCTTCAGATTGTTCGGACTCGGGATAATAACGGTTAGGAACATATACGGAGTCTTCATACACATCCAAGGCGGTAGATTGTACGGAGTGACGATCATAGGCTAATATGAATACTGGAGCCTGAAAGTCCGAATGGGGTAAAACTGTCGGAGGAGAGCCCTAATCTGATATTACGCAGATCCAAAGCAATATCTGGATACTCTCGATCAAAGTGCTTCCATGCCTCTCCATCATATAGATGATCCAATACTCCTTCGATCTGTTTTTTCCTATGCCAACTCATATTTTCTGCAGTCTTCTTCACCATAAACAACCTCTGCAACCGCGTCATCAAAGGCAAGTAGTGCATCAAATCGGTAGGCTTTCTTGCACCGACAGACTTTTCTCTACCAGTGGCCTTGTAGCGATTAGCACCATAGAATCTGCACGCATCTTCATCCTTGTCGTCTTTGTCGTATAACATGCACCTATTGTGACATGCATCGATTTTCTCGTATCCCATCAAGAGCGATCTCACCATCCTCTTAGATCGGTAGAAGTCTTTAGACAACTCTGCACTCTCTGGTAAGATCTCTATAATGAAATCCATCAGTCGGTTATAGTATTCTTGTGACATGTTAAAATTGGACTTGATGCTCAACAATCTTGTAACCACCTTCAACGGTGAATGATCCTCACAACCAGTATATAATGGAGTCCTTGCATTCTCCAGAAAATCCATGAACTTTGCAGCATCGGTATTCGGTGCCTCCTCAGCTGCATTATGATTGTCCGGATCAAAACTAGGTCCCGTCGCATCAAAATCCACGTTCACCCACCCGTCGTCGTAAGCAGCGTAGTTATGGACATCCATATATGGCTCCACATAAGGCTCTGACTCCGATGCTAAAGACACAAGTTCTCCGTGCGTGGTCCACTGATAGTAATTCGGCGTGAAACCCTTCGAGTACAAATGATATGTGACTTCCACTACTGGATGATATTTCAAGTTGTGATATCTCATACACGGACACTTAATTTTGGTACCGTCTATGTACTGAGGGAACACCTTGGCGAACTGCAGAAACTGCTGTACACCCTCAATGAATTTATCCTGCACAACGCACATGTCATTAGGATGACGGTTGTACATCCATGAACGATGACGTAGATAGTAATTCATATCCATTTCTAGATACTTCTGCAAAGATAAATAGACATCGTTCAAGTATATACTCATGTTAATATTTGGTAGTGTATATTATCCAAATGATACTCACTCCAGATATGCAAAGCTGAATAGACATTGTTCAAGAAAATAATTTAAACTATAGTACATGTAACAAGTCTAAACGGATTTTATATTAATATTTTTAATCCTCTTCTGAAAATTCAACTTCTTTGTTTAAATACAGTACATGCACTGATACCTAGTCCTAGCATTGATACTCAGGAATACCCAATTATGTTATACACCTACTCATCTACACACACATAAGAATACTCAGGAATACAGTACATGCACTATACACCTAGTCCTAGCACTGATACTTCTTCGTTCAACTCTGTATCCTGGATACTCATATTGTAGTGTATTAGTGAGTGTCAACTCTGTATCCTGGATATCCACACTTGACATTTGTTTAGGCCATGACTTTCTAATTGAAAAGTCAAGTCATGGATATCCAGTGTCAATTTTTTTGGGTCCAGGATACATAGTTGACACTCACTGATATACTCCTGGATATCCATACTTGACATGTATGCGTGTGTCTGTGTTCGATAAAATGCTTACAACCTTATCCTCGATATCGTGTCCTAACCTTTCATATCCATGTGTCCTACAATTTCCCCATACCTATCATGAGATGACATGATACAAACATGTGTGTGTGTGTTCGTGTTTGTGTTAGGGTTAGTGTATGCGTGTTAGTGTGTCTACGTGTTAGAGTTTGGGTTAGTGTTAGTGTCCGTATGTATGTGTGTGTGTCCGAGTTATGATTAGGATAGGGGAAGAAAGGGATGTTTTGATTAAATTATTAGTTTTAATGTATAAGTTAAAAACAACTCAGGATTTCTTCAAGTACGAAGAAGTACTATCACATTCATCATTATAATAATGTAAAAAAGACCAAACTTATAACCACATTCTCATTCTATTTTTACATTACCTCTTAGTTTGATTGCTTGTGGAACACTTTAGGCAATACTAATACTATTCTTCATATTTAATATGTGTGGCCTATAGATGTGAAACATGCAATACTCAACATATGCAACAGAAGGCATAAGAACCAAATACCATGCAATACTCAACATAATATACTCTAGTAACAATACCATGAAAACCAACAGACTTTATGCTTTCATCAACAAAGTGAGAATAATTTTAGCAATAGATGAAGCTCTACAATAAGCAACTTAATAAGTAAGTTGTTCCCATCCACATAAGTTGGGCTATGGAACACCGTTTAATAGTGGGTTATATTTTGGTAAAAAGTAGTCTGATAAGTTGTTGGTAACAACAGTCAATGTATGTGTCGTGTTCCGTGTTGTGTCTATGTCTGTGTATGTGTCATATCCGCTATCAAATATCGTGTCCGTATCTGTGAGAGAGAGAGAGAGAGAGAGAGAGAGAGATAGGGTTAGGGTTTACACCCTCTGTGACAGTGTCTGTGTCGTGTCTGTGTCAGTGTGTGTGTGTCGTGTCTGTGTTAGTGTCATATCGTGTCTGCATCTGTGTGTGTGTGTGTGTGTGTGTAAGAGAGAGAGAGAGAGAGAGAGAGAGAGGGTTAGGATTTACCTAGAGGAGAAGGAGAAGCCCGAGGTCATCGGAGAGGGAGGAGCCATGCCGGAAGGGAGGAGCCGTGCGGGAGGGGGGTACTCGAGGGGTGGGGAGCCAGAGTATGGGGGATGTGGGGGAGCCGGTGGGGGGTATGGATGGGGGGACGCCGGAGTAGGGGGCTGTAGAGGACGCCGGAGGGGGGTACTTCGCCGGAGAGGGGGGGGAAGAAGGGCGGTTCAAAAATTTGGCGGAAGAGTTCGACAAAATGGGGGGAACTGAAATCCTGAACCATATATTAAAATTTTAGTGACGTTTAGTGACGTCTACTTATGACGTCGCTAATAAAAAAATTAGCGACGTCATAAATAGACGTCTTTAAATATCACTAATTAAAAAGTTTGCGACGTTATAGACGTCGCTAATAACGTCGCTAAAAATCGCAAAATCAATATCGCTAAATACGTCGCTAAATCAAAAAACTCAGCAACGTTTAGCAACCTTAAAGAAGCTTATAGCGACAATTCTTTTAAAAAATTGAAGTATATTCGCTAAACGTCGCTATGTGTCGCTAACAGCGACCTATAGCGACGTTTATTTTTGGAGTCGCTCAAGTCTTTAATATTAGTGATATTTTATTATGATGTCGCTAAAAACATCGTTATTTCATCATATTTTGGTAGTGCACGCGTATTGTGCCTGCGGCATTATGTGCGCTGCTTTGTGCTTACGGCGTTAAGCGCACTGTTTTGTGCACCCACTTCCGCTGATTGCGGATTTAATCAGTTATGGAAAGATTGGGTCATTAATTTGAATACAATTTTTTTAGGATTTGAATTTAATTAATTACAATCTCGTGGGATTTAAATTTAATTTATTCCAATCTTTTTGTAACTGATTGGTAGTGAGGATTAGGGTTTCCACCCTCTCTATAAATAATCTCTTCGTTCATCTTTTAGAACTTACTTCAAAATTGATAGACAAAGAGAGTTTCTGCTGCTGCCGCTATTGGAGTCCATAGGAGTACGTGCGAGTTCCTGAAGAGGTGACGACGAGCGCTCCAGTAGTTCTAGTCAAAATTTGCTAGTTCCTGAAAGAAGATCGTGGTGGGGCGAATCTTGCTTTGAGTAACCGTGATCGTCTTCACACAAGCAAGCAGGGATCTTCAATTTAATTTTTTTCTACTTCTTTTCTGCTAGTTGTAATCGTTTTGTATTAATTTCAACTGCGTTTGCAAGAAGAACGACGTTGATCTTCTGATTATCGTAATCTGGTGTGAAAGTTGTACTCGAGATATATTATAGTTCTTTGTTGGAAATCGAGAATAGTCAGAGTGGGATCTTTGTGGGTTAACCTGTCACTACCACATTCTGAAAACAGGGGTATTTTCAACTTTTATAATTAATAGTATTGTGGTATTTATATTAAATGATTTCTCAATATTGTATTTAAATTAGATAATTGCATGAGGTGTGTATTTAAATATATTATATTATATACTGTGTTCTTGACGTCTGAGCTGGTAGACTTGACCTAGAGGCCACTAGACGAACACCTGATCGAATATTGGGAATTATGTATTTATTTAATCTGCTGAGTTTTATAAATTAAGTATATGTTGTTCTTGATGTTGGTTTTGAGTCAAACCCTAGAAATCTCCATTAGGTCTAACCCTAATGGCTAAACCCTAAATTGTGACCTAGCTTTAGTGAAACCCTAATTTTCCATAGTAGTTTTAGACTTGAAACCCTAGAAGGACTAAACCTGAGTTAATTGAGTTCTTCATGACCTAACCTGGGGGTTTAACCTAAAACTATGCATTGGAAACCCTAACCTAGTTGTTAATATAAAAGAGAGCCACCCTCAACCTTTTCTTCCTTCATGAAGAAAGAAACCCTAGCTTCCATAAGAAAAAAAAAACCATTTTTCCCCCACCCCAAATTTAGAATCAAACCCTAGGATTCCATTTTTCCTCCTTCAAAGCAAGGGAGCAGGGAGCTTGGGTCAAGGAACCTTGGGGAAGAAGAACTTTCATAGGGAAACCATCTCCCTATAGGTAAAACCCTATTTTAATTCAATTATATTTTGTTTTTCTTGTTATTGGCCATTAGAAAACCTACCATGTTGAATAGATCTAGATTTCTAGGATTCTACATGAAGACCTAGGAGAATTAGGGTTTTGGTATACCTACGGGTGTTTTCCCCCAAATTCCAGGAACCCTAACCCTAGGGGTCTATTAGTGAACCGACTACACCTCCAACGTGAAGGTTCAGATCTCGTTTTAGGGTTTCGTTTGGGATTTTTTAGAAGTTCTGTGCATTGGTTCGATTTCAGCACACTAAGTGCTCGATGAAATGTTCATTAAGGATTTATTTATCTAAGGTATTCGAATTTATACATGTTTTGATTTATCGATCTATATAGATAATAAATTCTTGTGCTTTAGCTGTGTAGGTGGGTTGTGATGCATTAGAGGAGAGTTCTGTGCACAAACAGGTATTTGTGGACCTGTGTGCACAGTCGGGTTGGACTGTGTTGGGTTTCAGTTTCAGTAGCAGCATTGGGGGAGAGGGGATATGTGTTGGAGTCGGGTTTCCCTTGTGTCCCAGTGTGTCAACCTGGGAAGTTTTACCTATGTGTTGATGTGTGTATAGGATTAAGATTTCTGAGTATTGAACTGTACTGTGCATTTTAGTTCCTGTGTGAGTTCACAGTGTGTCCTTGTTCAGACTGTGACTGTGAGTGTAAGATAGTGCAGTGTATCAGGGATTTGGGGATTATTGGAATCGGGTATCCAATTGAACTATGGTCAGTGAGCAGTATTGGGAGAAAGGTGGGGGATTATGTATCATTAAACTTTCAGTGGGTGTGTAGGAGTTTTATGTCACTGTGTGTATATGGCTGAGTGTAATTCTGAGAGGAAATGCACATGTGTACTGTGGGTGTGAGCAGTCGGGTTTTAGAGAGCAAATCAGTGAGTGTGCAGTGAATTGGGGTTGGGTGATTGAGTGTAAAATTCTGAAAGAAGGAAGAGAGAGCAGTGAACTCAAATTGTGTTGTGTATCAGTTAGATCCCTGTGTAGGTGTTTACCTGTGTGATCAGTGTAGAGTTCTAGATACCTATGTGTTAAATATGTGACTGTGTGTGTGCAGGATTTTGAATTCAGTATGTTCAGTGTCTCATGAAACCAGTACCTGTGTGAATTGCAGAGTATCAATACATGTGAGATAATGTTGTGTAGAGTCGGGTTTGGGGAGATTTCTGTGCAGTGTTGATACTGTGGGCGTGTATGGTTGGCATTGGGTTAGTATCAGTGTTAGGATTCTATGCATCAGTGCCTATGTGAGTTTAGATTCAGTATGTATGAGCAGTCAGTTTCAGTGGTATGCCAGGAGGAGCAAATTGATGTGTTAACATTGTGTGTGCAGTGAGGAATCTGTGTCTGAGTTGAGAGTGTGAATACCTACATTAAATCTTGTGTAAGTTACTGTCTGTGTGTGAGTATCTGAGTTAAACTGTGAGTTAGAACTGTGTGTGTGTTTTTTTGTGTTCTGTGAATACCTGGGTGTGTCTTAGTGTATCAGTGTAACAATAGGTGTGTATCAGTTTCAGTCTGGGTACTGTGATTGTATGAGTTCCTGATTTCAGTGTATGAAATCTGTGTATGTGCCAGTGTGTGAAACCTGTGTGTGTGTGTGTCTTGAGTATCAGTTTGTGCATAGCTGTAGGTGTGTGAGTGAGTGAAATTCCCAGGTTCCTGTGTGTAGGGTGCTGTGTGTATCAGTTTAGCCTAAGAGTGTTAGTGTAGAGGGAGTTCTGTGTGTTTTTAGGCAACTGTGTAGAAATCTATGTGTGTATATAACAGTGAGTTTTAGTCAGTTCAGTTGTAAGTAGGTATCTTGAGTTGGGTGTCTTGGGTCAAGTGTTAAGGTACAGAGCTAGTATAAGATAATTGCTAGATATCAAGTAAAAGTTAAGTTACTATATAAAATACTATTCTATATTTTAGGTAAGTATAAATAACTCTAGTGTGGTGTTAGTATATCTTAGCTACTAGTACTACCCAGTCAACCTAGTAATGACTAGTTTAGTTAGGTTGGTCCAGTATGGGCTATCATGGTATATAAATGGACTAGTAGACCTAGTTAATCTAGTATGACCTAGTGAGACCAAGTTGACTAGTATTGACCAGAAGTTCTAGTATGACCTAGAGGCCTCATAATTAAATTAATTAAGCATGTTATTTCCTTAATTCGGTATCTGACATTTATATTCCACAAATAGGTCATTGTGATCCCACCTTGGATATCGATCCTCACATCTTGCTCAGGACCACAGGCGAGTACATTCTCTGACAGTTTTCGTTTTGTCGATTACTTCTATAAATTGTAGTGTATTACATACTTGATTCCGACACTATGGATACACGGGTTAGCACCCTAGATCCCCATCATGAGGAGTCGTGATTGGAATCCACCGTGCTAGCTGGGGATGGGGAACTATTAGTAGATTATGTGATCATATCCAAACTTATCATGCATCATAGCTCACCCCACTTCTCACGTCGGGTGCGGCCTAACCATCATCATGCTTCATAGCTGTTATATATGATTTTCCTGACCATTATCATGCATCATAGCTAACCATATGGTTAGCCTGACCTACAAGAATCATAGCTAATCATATATAACCAGCCTGATCTAGTCCCAAGCCGATCACATAATAAACTGATATTTTAAACACTTAGCTAGATGTTTATACTTTTATCCAGATTCACTTGTTCTAGCATTCACTGTTTATTGTTCATTGCTAGATGCTCTATTGCCTATTTCAATTCTCTTGTACTTCTCATTTTCAGCATGTACTTTCATCTTGTATTTCTTACTCTGTTTATAGTCTTCGTCAATTTAATGAAACTGCTGTTAGTGCTTGTGCTTCGCTCCAATCCTGACTGGATAACATTTTTCAGAGGACCTGGAGAACTTTTGCCCCACTCATTACGGCCCAGGATTAGAGGGAGATTTCACTCCAGAAATCCCAGAGGAGTTGCCTATTCTAGAGGAGATCTTACCTGCCTGTTCTTAGATTACTTTTTCTGCATTTATTATTTTAGACTGAGACTGAGTTGTATTTATTATTTTGTGACTTTGTAAAGTCATCTAGACCGAGGATTTGAGTTGGACTTTTGATGATTGGTTTATATAAAAGTCTTTTCCATTCTCTTCGTGCCATTATTCATATAGTTGGTGATTGAGTATATTATAGAACTGTGGATTATTATCATTGTCCTCCGTACGGAGTTGAGACTATTGACAGGATATATATATTATGTTGAGACCTAGACAGCGTTCTACCACCGATGCTGCGGCGTAGGCTGGACGTACACACGACTCATGCCCAAATTCTGGGTGCGGGTCGTGACACGTTTTTAGTGGTGGCCCACGCAGGTCAGACTTCGCAAGTTGTGCGATGCCGTGGTAGTGCGACGTCTTCGTTGTACTACTGCGTGCCTGCTATAGGACATAGGATATAGGATACTAGGATGAGAGAGGATACTCAATCGCAATTTATTTGAAAGATTTCCTGGGATGATCCCATGAGAATCTTATTATAATTTCCAATTTAATTCCTTTCCCCTTGTTTCCGTCCGTCCTCACTCGTTGATATTGAGTTTGATTCTTGTTGACCAGTTGTTAAATTTAATTCTTGGCATCGTTGTTGAGTTAATTTTATATATCAAGATGAATTTTATGGGCTAAAATTTACGGTATCATCTGATGACATATGTTGATGAAGATAGTAAGAAAGGTAAAACGTCTACTTTGGTTATGAAACCTAGAGTTTATCGCAGCCATATTAGCTGTCGTGACGAGAACGTAAGAACCTGACCTGGATGTACATACTGTAGTTATGAAACTGAGAGTCTCTCGCAGCCATACCGGTTGGCGTGGCGAAGATTCTAGATGACATGATTATAGAGTTGCATACCTGAGTTACGGAACCTGTCGTTTATCGCATCTATGCTTACTGGCGTGGCGAGGATTCTGAGTATCATGATTTCTGACAGACGTGTATGATTATCAGGTTGTATCTTAAATTGGTTCTTAAAGTCTCATCTCAATACTTATCTATTTCTGTTATTACAGGACTTTATTTCATCGCTTCTTTTGTTTGCTAGCGGTAGCAATACTTTCAGTCCTCAATCCAGTTTCTTTTGAGCTTTTATTCTTTGAGGGTTCATTGTTAAGTATGACAATTAGTGACTTGTAATTATGTCTGTGTCTTGAGTATTAGTATTGACTGAGTGTTGCTTGTGAGTTGTAAGTGTTTTCTAGTTGGACATGTGAGCAGAAGGCATTTATCTAGAGTTAACCCATAGTGCAGTGCCTTGTAGCAATAGTTCTATGATAGGTGTGTTATAGTTAGTATTGGCACTATAGATAGAAGGAGAAAAGAGTATCAGTGATGATTCCAAGAGTTAGTATCAGAGCCAACATAACCGTCCTGGGTAATCATGATTGTGTAATTAGATGATCTATGTAAATAATTAAGTATCAAGGATTTGTGTTAAGAATTAATGGAGCATGACGTTCAATTTGATGATTGATATCGGGTGTGTTAAGGGTAAGGAATTGTATATGCATCAAAGAGTTAATGAGGTGTCATGAGTGGAGAAATATCGGAATTGGTAATAAAAATGGTGAGGCGTATCACAGATCAGTTTAACAGGCTGTAAAAGGTTAAAGGGAAATACCTATACATTAATTTAGATGAGGAACCATATACTTGCCCATGAGAATAAGAAATATGAGTGTTATAAAAGGTACAGCTAATCACGAGTTCTAATAAGTTGAGGAGATGATCCAATAATGAAGCTCGCGATATCATACCAAGGGTACTAATGATTCTATAACAAGGATTAGTCGAGAATGATGATAATAACAGTGAGCACTCTGTGTGATGATAATTGGATGATATACCAGTTAATATAGATTGAAATTCATGGAAGAAAATACATGTGATGATAACTTGATCATTGAAGGAAATAGTACAATAAATTCGGGCAGTACAATTTTAGTACCTAGTTGGCAGTGGTGGATAATAGATGTATTGAGTGCACCTCGAGTATTAGAGACCGTGAGCACTTATATGTAAATTTGTGGATAAGCATTAATTTAAATAAAGAATTAAGGGGTTAATATAACAAAATTGATGGATCATTGATTTTACGAAGATCGAGGTATGATTGAAACTCGAGGATAAAACAATAACTTAAAAGGGAGAGTTAAGAAATTTACATGGCAAAATTGAGGAATAATTAATGTTAGTAAGGTTATGATATGATAGAATTGGTGATTAAAAATTGAGAAAATTTAGGAGATTGTCATTTGACCGCAAGTTATGAATTTTTGGACGTTGCATTAGAAGGATCTCTAAGTGTCGCACTGGTGAGTATTGTGAGGAAAAAGGAAACTGAAGAATCAGATCATTGATGGTTTATTGTTGAATTCAGACTTTTGGGACGAGATTCAATACATTGATTGAAATTAAATTTGAGGAACAGATATCAAATTTTGAGTATTTAATTAACTTAAAATTTTGGAGGAAATTGTGAGGGAAATGGACCTTGATTTTTAATTTTCGAGGATATTGCAAGAATACACAAATTTCAAAAAAAAAAAAATTGAGATTGTGAAATGGCAAGATGGATTACTACCTGATTTTGTTATTGGTGAATTTAACTATTGATGAGAAATAAAATGATGAATAAACACTACTATGAGGACTTTAAATTTTGAGGACGAAATTCTTTTAAGGAGGGTAGACTTGTCACTACCACATTCTGAAACAGGGGTATTTTTGACTTTTTATAATTAATAGTATTGTGGTATTTATATTAAATGATTTCTCAATATTGTATTTAAATTAGATAATTGCATGAGGTGTGTATTTAAATATATTATATTATATACTGTGTTCTTGACGTCTGAGCTGGTAAACTTGACCTAGAGGCCACTAGACGAACACCTGATCGAATATTGGGAATTATGTATTTATTTAATCTGCTGAGTTTTATAAATTAAGTATATGTTGTTCTTGATGTTGGTTTTGAGTCAAACCCTAGAAATCTCCATTAGGTCTAACCCTAATGGCTAAACCCTAAATTGTGACCTAGCTTTAGTGAAACCCTAATTTTCCATGGTAGTTTTAGACTTGAAACCCTAGAAGGACTAAACCTGAGTTAATTGAGTTCTTCATGACCTAACCTGGGGGTTTAACCTAAAACTATGCATTGAAAACCCTAACCTAGTTGTTAATATAAAAGAGAGCCACCCTCAACCTTTTCTTCCTTCATGAAGAAAGAAACCCTAGCTTCCATAAGAAAAAAAAAACCATTTTTCCCCCACCCCAAATTTAGAATCAAACCCAGGATTCCATTTTTCCTCCTTCAAAGCAAGGGAGCTGGGAGCTTGGGTCAAGGAACCTTAGGGAAGAAGAACTTTCATAGGAAAACCATCTCCCTAGAGGTAAAACCCTATTTTAATTCAATTATATTCTGTTTTTCTTGTTATTGGCCATTAGAAAACCTACCATGTTGAATAGATCTAGATTTCTAGGATTCTACATGAAGACCTAGGAGAATTAGGGTTTTGGTATACCTACGGGTGTTTTCCCCCAAATTCCAGGAACCCTAACCCTAGGGGTCTGCTAGTGAACTGACTACACCTCCAACGTGAAGGTTCAGATCTCGTTTTAGGGTTTCGTTTGGGATTTTTCAGAAGTTCTGTGCATTGGTTCGATTTCAGCACACTAAGTGCTCGATGAAATGTTCATTAAGGATTTATTTATCTATGGTATTCGAATTTATACATGTTTTGATTTATCGATCTATATAGATAATAAATTCTTGTGCTTTAGCTGTGTAGGTGGGTTGTGATGCATTAGAGGAGAGTTCTGTGCACAGACAGGTATTTGTGGACCTGTGTGCACAGTCGGGTTGGACTGTGTTGGGTTTCAGTTTCAGTAGCAGCATTGGGGGAGAGGGGATATGTGTTGGAGTCGGGTTTCCCTTGTGTCCCAGTGTGTCAACCTGGGAAGTTTTACCTATGTGTTGATGTGTGTATAGGATTAAGATTCCTGAGTATTGAACTGTACTGTGCATTTTAGTTCCTGTGTGAGTTCACAGTGTGTCCTTGTTCAGACTGTGACTGTGAGTGTAAGATAGTGCAATGTATCAGGGATTTGGGGATTATTGGAATCGGGTATCCAATTGAACTATGGTCAGTGAGCAGTATTGGGAGAAAGGTGGGGGATTATGTATCATTAAACTTTCAGTGGGTGTGTAGGAGTTTTATGTCACTGTGTGTATATGGCTGAGTGTAATTCAGAGAGGAAATGCACATGTGTGCTGTGGGTGTGAGCAGTCGGGTTTTAGAGAGCAAATCAGTGAGTGTGCAGTGAATTGGGGTTGGGTGATTGAGTATAAAATTCTGAAAGAAGGGAGAGACAGCAGTGAACTCAAATTGTGTTGTGTATCAGTTAGATCCCTGTGTAGGTGTTTACCTGTGTGATCAGTGTAGAGTTCTAGATACCTATGTGTTAAATATGTGACTGTGTGTGTGCAGGATTTTGAATTCAGTATGTTCAGTGTCTCATGAAACCAGTACCTGTGTGAATTGCAGAGTATCAATACATATGAGATAATGTTGTGTAGAGTCGGGTTTGGGGAGATTTCTGTGCAGTGTTGATACTGTGGGCGTGTATGGTTGGCATTGGGTTAGTATCAGTGTTAGGATTCTATGCATCAGTGCCTATGTGAGTTTAGATTCAGTATGTATGAGCAGTCAGTTTCAGTGGTATGCCAGGAGGAGCAAATTGATGTGTTAACATTGTGTGTGCAGTGAGGAATCTGTGTCTGAGTTGAGAGTGTGAATACCTACATTAAATCTTGTGTAAGTTACTGTCTGTGTGTGAGTATCTGAGTTAAACTGTGAGTTAGAACTGTGTGTGTATTTTTTTGTGTTCTGTGAATACCTGGGTGTGTCTTAGTGTATCAGTGTAACAATAGGTGTGTATCAGTTTCAGTCTGGGTACTGTGAGTGTATGAGTTCCTGATTTCAGTGTATGAAATCTGTGTATGTGCCAGTGTGTGAAACCTGTGTGTGTGTGTGTCTTGAGTATCAGTTTGTGCATAGCTGTAGGTGTGTGAGTGAGTGAAATTCCCAGGTTCCTGTGTGTAGGGTGCTGTATGTATCAGTGTAGAGGGAGTTCTGTGTGTTTTTAGGCAACTGTGTAGAAATCTATGTGTGTATATAACAGTGAGTTTTAGTCAGTTCAGTTGTAAGTAGGTATCTTGAGTTGGGTGTCTTGGGTCAAGTGTTAAGGTACAGAGCTAGTATAAGATAATTGCTAGATATCAAGTAAAAGTTAAGTTACTATATAAAATACTATTCTATATTTTAGGTAAGTATAAATAACTCTAGTGTGGTGTTAGTATATCTTAGCTACTAGTACTACCCAGTCAACCTAGTAATGACTAGTTTAGTTAGGTTGGTCCAGTATGGGCTATCATGGTATATAAATGGACTAGTAGACCTAGTTAATCTAGTATGACCTAGTGAGACCAAGTTGACTAGTATTGACCAGAAGTTCTAGTATGACCTAGAGGCCTCATAATTAAATTAATTAAGCATGTTATTTCCTTAATTCGGTATCTGACATTTATATTCCACAAATAGGTCATTGTGATCCCACCTTGGACATCGATCCCCACATCTTGCTCAGGACCACAGGCGAGTACATTCTCTGACAGTTTTCGTTTTGTTGATTACTTCTATAAATTGTAGTGTATTACATACTTGATTCCGATACTATGGATACACGGGTTAGCACCCTAGATCCCCATCATGAGGAGTCGTGATTAGAATCTACCGTGCTAGCTGGGGATGGGGAACTATTAGTAGATTATGTGATCATATCCAAACTTATCATGCATCATAGCTCACCCACTTCTCACGTCGGGTGCGGCCTGACCATCATCATGCTTCATAGCTGTTATATATGATTTGCCTGACCATTATCATGCATCATAGCTAACCATATGGTTAGCCTGACCTACAAGAATCATAGCTAATCATATATAACCAGCCTGATCTAGTCCCAAGCCGATCACATAATAAACTGATATTTCAAACACTTAGCTAGATGTTTATACTTTTATCCAGATTCACTTGTTCTAGCATTCACTGTTTATTGTTCATTGCTAGATGCTATATTGCCTATTTCAATTCTCCTGTACTTCTCATTTTCAGCATATACTTTCATCTTGTATTTCTTACTCTGTTTATAGTCTTCGTCAATTTAATGAAACTGCTGTTAGTGCTTGTGCTTCGCTCCAATCCTGACTGGATAACATTTTTCAGAGGACCTGGAGAACTTTTGCCCCACTCATTACGGCCCAGGATTAGAGGAAGATTTCACTCCAGAAATCCCAGAAGAGTTGCCTATTCTTGAGGAGATCTTACCTGCCTGTTCTTAGATTACTTTTTCTGCATTTATTGTTTTAGACTGAGACTGAGTTGTATTTATTATTTTGTGACTTTGTGAGGTCATCTAGACCCAGGATTTGAGTTGGACTTTTGATGATTGGTTTATATAGAACTCTTTTCCATTCTCTTCGTGCCATTATTCATATAGTTTGTGATTGAGTATATTATAGAACTGTGGATTATTATCATTGTCCTCCGTACGGAGTTGAGACTATTGACAGGATATATATATTATGTTGAGACCTAGACAGCGTTCTACCGCCGATGCTGCGGCGTAGGCTGGACGTACACATGACTCATGCCCAAATTCCGGGTGCGGGTCGTGACAGAACCTCTGATCTCGACTACAACTTCAAAATTCAACAGAGGCGATAACCTATGTTTCTGACCCTGTTTATCCATCTTCGGTGTAGCCTCGAGAATAACAACCACTTGGGTAATACCGTTGGTAATATATATATATATATATATATATATATATATATATATATATATATATATATATATATATAAGGTTATGAACTCATAAATTAGGATCCTTGATAATGAACTTAAGTAACTATTCCCGCGAAATACTGTATAGCTGGTAATTCTATATTCCCGCGAATCAAATTTAAGGTAATTAAATTCAGTGAAATTATTTTCATTTTTGGTGACTACATAAATATTCCATGAGAAAAACTACAAATAAAAAAGGATAAAAGATCGAACAATAACAATTTTTTCTTAAAAATGGAAAAAAATTAAAATCGTTTAAAAAAAGGATAAAAAAACCTAAATAAATGGAAAAAAAAAGATAATATAAACTAGAAAACTTAAAAAAATTTAAAATGAAAAAAAATGAAAATAGAAATGAAAAAGGTAAATAAAAAATTAGAAAATCCAAAAAAGAACAACATATGAAAATATGAAAAAAAAATCATTCTTAAGAAAATGAAAAAAGATAAAATAAAATTTTAAAAAATAATCTAAATAGATTTTAAAACAGACAATAAAATAAACCAAAAAATTTGAAAAAATGAAAAAGAACCAAAGAAATGAAAAATAAAATAAAATAAAAATAAATTATTTAAAAACGGATTACAAAAGAAATAACTAAAATAATAATTTATTTTAAAATAGTATAAGGAAAAAAAAACACCAATTGTCTTTTGCTCGGACAAAATAAATCCATCTATTCTTAAAGAATATAATTCACATGTTTTACGGATAAATTATTTATCCGAGTACAATTCGTGGAAATAAATTTTATGACCTAAACCTGATATGAGGATAAGTTTCTACCCTAAATTTACTCGGAAAAAAAAAAAAAGTGTACCGAACGCCCCCCAAAGGAAACCAAGTTTTGTAACCTTTTTCATATATGGCGTCTTGTGCACTGACTATGGAACAAAAAATGTCTCGAAGATGGATATAAAATATCTAGATGTTATAGAAGTGGATAAATATATAATTGGTTAGCGGGCATGACCTTTCAGAGTTGGTTTCTCACCATTTGCTTATCATTCCTTTATGTTCAAATCTTGTCACGTGATCAAATGTGTAGTATTTTTAATGAGCAATGGCTGCAATGCTATTCTTATCTCTAAAGCCTGGTTTTAAACTATTCTTCCTTATAAGACAGATGATATGATATGTTAAATAATATTATGTAATATCTAATATGACAACTAAAATAATAAATTTTAACCCTAAAAATTAATTATCCAAAAATTAAGGTTCATTTTAATTTTAATTTTAATTTTAATTTTAAAAATTAATATATTATCTGCTATATTAACCACCATACACATCGATCCGACGTGATCCTAGGAAAATAATTTCTTACACTAAGAAACCTTTTGGTGGCAACTTCTATCACTTTGTGTTAATTCCAACTACTTTAATGGACATGATATATTGTCTAAATATTGATCCTTCTTTTTGAATTTTCCAGATTGAATGAAGAATTCTCCATGTTCACCACAGGGTCAACTCTATGGTACTCTAGCATTGTTAAGTATACATACTAATGTGATTAGCAAGTGGAAATACGATATAGATGCAATCTGAAGTAAAATAGAATCCTTTTTGATGCCTTATTTATTTTCTTTTTGGGTTGTCACATTAGTTGCACTGTATATACTTGCTGGCCGAAACCAGAGGCCAATCAAAAATAGCAGCCTTCTTGTGCTCATGTTAGTCTCTAAAACTCTTTTAACACATAATATTCAAGTCTAGCGGCCTTCTAGTAAAACTCTTTTAACACATAATATTCAAGTCTAGCAGCTTTCTAGTGCTCATTTTAGTCCTAAGACTTATATTCAAGTCTACCATGTGGCTATGATATATAATTAAACTGCTATAAACTAGTTAAAGAGGAAAATAGCTTTATCTTTGTTAGATTTGATTGCGTATGTTACACATGGTGTTTTAATAAATAAAATGGTCAAAGTAACTGCAGCATTCAACTCATTGTTCCGTAAATGTCAAGCTAAAAAGTAGAAACACAGTTTTTGTCACCAAAATGTTAACTGCTTCGTGTAAAGGCTTCTCAATACAACAGTTACTTCAGAATCTTGGCAAGAACTATTATTTTATTTTTCGCTAGCTGTTGAACTCGATCTTTTGATTCCATCCTAATTATACACATAAATTCACTACTATTTTTTCTCTATCAAATGGAAGAAACATGCATAAATTGTTGGGCACTTATAAAGATACATGTGCAAACATGGACAACTTAAAGATACTAAGAGAACGTTTGGAATAATATATATAGTTAAAAATTCTATATTTTCGGAAATTAAATTTTCTAAAAAATTATGTTTCTATGTTTGGTGACTATATAAATATTCTTAAAATAATAATAATAATAATAATAACCAAAAAAGGAACAAAATAAAAAAAGAAAACTAAAAAATGAAAAATAAAAAATGAAAAAAAAATAATTAAAAACGAAAAAGGAGAAAAACACGAAAAAATAACAATTTTTTTGTCCGAAAAAAAATATACCTACCTATTCTTAAGGGATAGGATTTTCATGTTTTTTGGATAAATTATTTACCTAGAATATGCGTAATTCCCAAAAAAAAAAAAAATTTAACTTAAAACAAAAAGATGATAATAGATTTTTTTTTCCACCATAAATTTGTTCGAAAAAAAAAAAAAAATCGTGTAACAAATGTTCCCTAAATAACAAGTCATAGAAGACTATATCAAATAGGTAACTGAATCATAGTCAGCTGTAATCTTTTGATGAAATTGCCAAGCTCAGAAACCTTAGAGAAGAGGGTACCATACTTGTGGAACTATTCAACACAGAACTAGAATCAAATTGTTACGTTCAAACCAATTGCAGAAAGTGTGAATACAACAGTATAGATCCTCACAGGATTGCCAAATAAAGAACATTACATGCAAGTAACTAATATTCAATTGAACAATAAAAGGAAGGCTTCCAGGTTTATAACTAGTGAAGTCTTCTGATGATAGGCTTTTGTTACAAAAGTTAAACTGTACCAATGACAAGTTTTAGGAGGTTTTTGTTACAAGAAGTTCAAGAAATTATGACCAAATGGAAAATTCTCTGCTTGGAACTTCTAGTCATGATTGAGTAGTTATGGCATCCAAACAAATGCCCAACTAAACTTGGGAGTATGAATAAGGCTACTCGTATATTCAAGCTTGTGTTCCTCGAAATGTAGACCTCGCTTGGGCATTTCAACAAACAGTTTGAATACAACTTAGGAATTGATCCATTTACCGTACAATCTATCATCACAAGGCATACGTTGTTAGTCCCGAGGCTTAATCAAAAGATGGTAGAACATGCTAGGAACAGAGATTCTAGTAAATTCACAGTCTATCCTCTGTTTGATCTTGAAGTGGTAATCGAGACTCAGAAGTTCCAGCAAACAAGTTTGTCCACTGAATCCTAGATTCCAACGAAGAACTATAATAAATCAACTATGATTACAACTTGCAAAAGATTACAATCAAAAAGCAATCTCCGTTCTTCCTTTTAAACACAAATGCAATTGCGACAAAACAAATTAGAAGTAAGCGGGAGAGGAAGGACAAGAAGATGATGAATCTCCGCTTGCTGGGGTGATGAAGATCACCGTTGCTCAAAGCAAGATTCGCCCCCACACGATCTGGTCCCAGGAACCAGCAAGGTCTCGAAGAACTTCTGGAACGCTCACTGTCACCTCCTTTCTGGACTCGCACGAACTTCCTGGACTCCAATGACGGCAGCAGAAACTTTCTTTTTCTCAATTTTGAAGTAAGTTCTCAAAGGGTCACGAAGAGAGTATTTATAGGCATTGGTCAGAAACCTTAAACCTTAACCTGACCGCCAACTAATTACGAAAAGATAGCAACAGTGCAGCAGCGCATGCGCACATACGCGTAAACGTTCATACACGTAAACGTGCATACGTGCATAGACAATCACGAAGAGTTGATTTTAGGCCCCATCTAAAATACGCGTAAACGTTCATACACGTAAACGTGCATACGTGCATGCACAGTAGAATTTATTGACACGGAACATCAACTCGTTGATACATTCACTAAATTCTTAGGTGAAGACATTTTAACTTTATACGTCGAGAATTAGAAATTTTGGACTCCAAAATCATATAATTCACTTATATTAATCTGTATTCAATGTTTATTATATGTAAAAATAATTTTGGTTATAATTTGAAAGGGCTCTTCTGTCACACAGGCGTAAACAACCTTAAATGACACGGTATTTAAGAGTTTTCGTACCACTTCTAGATGGGATCCGGCCCCTACAGCTAACCCAATATATTTATTACTTTTTCGGACAAAGAATAATTAATAATAAAGTAATTATATTGTTTTTAAATATAAAAATACTAAATTTTGATTTGCAAAAGTTAATTATGCATCCTATATACATATAGAATGGGAATCACAAAAAACAAATCATGAGAAACCAATTAACCGAACTCGGGCAGAGTTCGGTGCAAACTCGGGACGAACTCGGTTGTCAAATTTTTTGAGATTCGAATTGTGTAGGCCCCACTCTTTTATATCCCTTTATACATCATCAAAATCGAGAGAAACCGGAATAGCAGTAGGTTCCTCCTTTTTCCTCCTCCAAAACCCTATTTCTTTAAAATCATGTTTCAAGGTTCTCCACCAATTCTACTTATTTATTTCAAGTATAAATCTCTACTTTCCCTCTATTTCTTTCAATGTCACCTAGATTGTTAAAGAAGAAAAAAAAAGTTTGAGATGTCTCCGCTTCTAATTTTTAAGAATAAACTTATTTCTCCTTGTTCAGTCAATCTATGCCTAATAAAGGTAAATTTGATGACCTTATCTTTCGATAAATTGATAATTCCTTAGAGTGATTCAATAATTTTCATGATAGAGCTATTTGTGCTAGAAATTCATTGAATTATACTTTATTTTCAATATATTTATCTACCCTTTCAGACACTTGGCCTAGAAGATCTTATCACTTTCACTTATCCTATTTATCTGAACGCAATTCGTATGTTCTACTGCAAATTATCTTTCATAGAGGGTACTGTAACATCACAAGTCGAAGGGGTAGACATTGAATTTGATGATGATGATTTAGGGATGATAGTTCATATTCCAAATGAAGGCGAAGCCATATGTAACATCACGAGTTGTCTATGTGTTCACCCAATATCTGTCCTCCTAGCAAACTTAAGCCAAAATACTTGAATGACTGATTTTATGATCTTCTCCGCATGGTTTTCTCTGTCACCTACCCAAGCAATCCTCCATAGATGAACTTACATATTTGGAGATGTCGGCTCTTTATCACTTGCACTTTCAGAGACAATTTAGTGTACCAAAGACCATCATTGCGTCCATGGAAAAATGTCGCAAGAAATCGCGTAATCTTCTTTGCGCAATGTACTTGCCCTAGATCTTTGAGTATTTTAAGATTCCCATGGATGATCGTCCCCATCTTGTTGAGCCTGCTTATCTATATAATTAAGCATTGCAGACTTGAGCCTCCGGCTCCTGCTCCTACATATCTTGTTGACCCATCTATTGTTCATACGGCTACTCCACCTCGTCCACATACTCCAGCTGTTACTGTTGAGAGCCTCCATACTATGCTTCATGATCGCTTCAGACTAGAAGACGATCGTTATGGGGCTCATGATTTTTGTACTACTCTCCATCTCCAGGCTATATAGAACTCCCTGATGGACATGCGCTACAGTTTTTCTCATCACTCTGGCATACCTATTTCTATGGTTCGTGATCCATCTATTGCTGGATACCATATCGATGATAGAGATGTGCAGAGATACTTTGACCCAACTGCTGCTCAATTTGACCCCAACTGTTCTGTTGAGACTGGTGAACCCTCGGGGAGAGATGATGTTAATGATGAGCAGTGATGCGGAGATATAATGCCTAGATTTAGTCTTAAGATTAGTGATGCGACATTGTCATTTAGTTGTCCTTATTAGATGTTATTATTTCAGTCTTAGTAGTATTCGCATGGTGTACTTCATTATTTTAGTAGAATTTGGTTATGAACTTTAGTTTGAGTAGTTTTTGGGTATGTACTTCAGTTTATTTGCAATAAAAACTAGTTGTTGGTTTGCTTTACTATTGGTTGATGCATTCTACTATCTTAATATATTATCTGTGTTTACTTCCACTTTCAGTTTTCCTGTTTATTTTGTAAAAATTTAACTCCATTTTGATTAAGTGACAACGGGAGAAAAACACTAATACATATTTTTGCTATCTCCTTGCTTGTAATTGCTCTCATTGTGTGGGATCCATTATCTTTATTACGGGGGAGCTATTGCAACATCACTCAATCAACAACCTATATCAATCGCAATTTTGTCAATTATCAAAATAGGAAAGATTGTTGACCCATCTGGTCTCAGTCAACCTAATTTCGATAATTTACTTAAAACTCTGAATCGATACTTGTAATAAAAGACTGTGCTATGTTCGGTTGATTCTATTATTTTATATTTGTTATTTAAATTTTACTTATGAGAGTCGAATCGATACCATTATTGTAGTGCCCCGCTCCGCGTCGGCACTATGTATCAGGTGAGTGGATATAACTTTGTTCTCTGATTCTTGCACGCCTTAATAATGAATCCGAGTTTTTCAATGCTTGTTTTCATAAGAGAATGATAGAACCTGCCTTGCATGGTAATAAGAGAACTCACCTAGCTTGTTTTTGAAACGAACATGTCTGCTTAACTAAGAGACCCTAAAACGCTTGTCAAAAAGTATGTGTTTGCATGAACATGTTCCACTATCGCCTATGCTCCGAGAGAACCTTATCGTGTGCTTGAATGTGTTCAAAGATAAGGCGGCTTGCCCCGCAACAAAGAAATATGGTCTGATGGTTCATCTCGTCTGCATCCTAAAGTTTATTTGATAGTGTTTCATGCATTCGCATCGGTCGGACAATGGCTATTGTGGAAAGCAACCATGTGTCTCGACTGCTACAGAGATAGTAGAAATTAACCATGTGTCACGGCTGCCAATAGCATCCGATAAATGAGTCATTGGTTAGCTGGATCAACCGCTGCCGATCCTGAGTTACTCAGTTACCGCACTACATATAAGATAGTTTATTGTATTATCTTGGATAAATGACTGCCATTAGATATATATTGGTGTCTAGATATACGTTTGTCCCTAGAGTCTTTGAGTATAGCTCACGAGACACGTTGGGCACACCCTGAAACAGAACAATTGGCTTGTCTTGTCTGCTTGCTTAATATCGAATATGAATTCTGTTTTCAAAGATTGTTTTCAAAAGAAGTAATATGACTTCGTCCCTCCTGCATGAAATAAAAATAGGTAAAACTAGAAAGATCACTAGTAATGTAATATTTTATAACATGATTACTTAGTGTTGGTTTTAGGGAATGCTTGCTTCTGTTCAGTTGTTTTAGACTCACTAGTACTTATAAAAGTGCTGACCCACCAACAGTTTACTTACTTGCAGGTACTGGATCGTCCGAGGGAGCGATAGGCGTACCTTATCCCTAAGACCCGGAATTCGTGTTTCGATTCCATCGAGTTGCTATCGTATAGAGGGATATAATGTATGGAACGATCCCATTGTATTAAAGAACCCAGTCCCTCGATTTGCCCCAAAAACTCAGATGGATAAATGCTTGCAACAAATATCCCTCCGCTGCTTACTCGATTGATGCGATGATAGCCAAACAACTTAAACGATGTCGCCTTCTGCGGGCACAACCCCAGGCTCGTATGGCATCACGTTCCGGTATCAAACGACCATACATGCCCCGTGGGAGTGCCGAGGCACGGCGATTCGCGTCCGGCCGCCGAGGCACGGTGATTAGTGCCCGGCCGTCGAGGCAAGGTGATTCGCGTCCGGTCCGGCGAGGAAAACGGTATCGGGAGGCCCTCGGGGCTGGGGCATGACAGAATGGTATCAGAGCGATTTGATTCTTGGCCCAATCCGTTGCTACTCTGAGATGTGCTCGATATTGTATTGCAATAGAGCGTTCCATACAATAAGTTCGTAGATATTCTCAAAGCTGTGCAAAAAGTTTTCTGGACTTGTTTGTGTTTCGATTGAGTATGGTGAGGGATGAGGGCTATCGCTGCTCGGAATATCGAGAAGTTTATCCTTGAAGTTTCGAGGACGACACTTTTTATTGGTGGGTAAGTATGTAGTGACCCGCTCCGCATCGGCACTATGTATCAGGTGAGTGGGCAGAACTTCGTTCTCTGATTCTTGCACGCCTTAATAATGAATCCGAGTTTTTGAATGCTTGTTTTCATAAGAGAATGATAGAACCTGCCTTGCATACTAATAACAGAACTCACCTAGCTTGTATTTGAAACGAACATGTCTGCTTAACTTAGAGAGCAAAAAACGCTTGTCAAAAAGTATGTGTTTGCATGAACATGTTCCACTATCGCCTATGCTCCGAGAGAACCATATTGTGTGCATGAATGTGTTCAAAGATAAGGCGGCTTGCCCCGCAACAAAGAAATATGGTCTGATGGTTCATCTCGTCTACATCATAGAGTTTATTTGATAGTGTTTCATGCATTCGCATCGGTCGGACAATGACTATTGGTGGAAAGCAACCATGTGCCTCGGCTGCTACAGAGATAGTGGAAAGCAACCATGTGCCTCAGCTGCTACAGAGATAGTGGAAAGCAACCATGTATAACTGAGGTGCGATGATTCGCGTTCGGTCGCTGAGGCGCGGTGATTCGCTTACGGCCGCCGAGGCACGGTGATTTGCGTCCGATCCGGTGGGGAAATGGTGGTCGGGAGGCCATCGCGGGGCATGACAGAATGATATCAGAGTGATTCGATTCTTGGCCCAATCCTTTGCTACTCTGAGATATGCTCGATATTATATTGCAATAGAGCATTTCATACAAGAAGTCCATAGATATTCTCAAAGTTGTGCAAAAAGTTTCCTGGAGTAATTTGTGTTTCGATTGAGTACGACGAGGGATGAGGGATATCACTGCTCGGAATATCAAGAAGTTTATCCTGGAAGTTTCAAGAATGAAACTTTTTATTGGTGGGTAAGTATATAGTGCCCCGCTCCGCGTCGGCACTATGTATCAGGTGAGTGGGCAGAACTTCGTTCTCTGATTCTTGCACGCTTTAATAATGAATCTGAGTTTTTGAATGCATGTTTTAATAAGATAATGATAGAACCTGCCTTGCATGCTAATAAGAGAACTCACCTAGCTTGTTTTTGAAATAAACATGTATGCTTAACTAAGAGACCCTAAAACGCTTGTCAAAAAGTATGTGTTTGCATGAACATGTTCCACTATCGCCTATGCTCCGAGAGAACCATATCGTGTGCTTGAATATGTTCAAAGATAAGGCGGGTTGTCCCGCAACAAAGAAATATGGTCTGTTGGTCCGTCTCGTCTGCATCCTAGAGTTTATTTGATAGTGTTTCATGCATTCGCATCGGTCGGACAATGGCTATTGGTGGAAAGAAACCATGTGTCTCGGCTGCTATAAAGATAGTGGAAAGCAATCATGTGTCACGACTGCCAATAGCATCAGATAACTGAGTCATTGGTTAGCTGGATCAACCGCGGTCGATCCTGAGTTACTCGGGGACCGTACTGCATATAAGATAGTTTATTGTGTTGGCTTGGATAGCCGACTGCCCCTAGATATGCATTGGTTTCTAGATATGCATTTGTCCCTAGTGCCTTTGAGTATAGCTCATGAGACACGCTGCGCATACCCTAAAATAGAACAATCGGCTTGTATTGTCTGCTTGCTTAATATTGAATATGAACTATATTTTCAAAGATTGTTTTCAAAAGAAGTAATATGACTCCGTCCCTCCTGCATGAAATGAACATAGGTAAAACTAGAAAGTTCACTTGTAATGTAATATTTTATAACATGATTACTTAATGTTGGTTTTAGTAAATGCTTGCTTCTGTTAAGTTTTTTTAGACTCACCAGTACTTATAAAAGTGCTGACCCACCAACAGTTTACTTGCTTGCAGGTACTGGATCGTCCGAGGGAACAATAGGCGTGACTCATCCCCAATACCCAAAATTCGTGTTTCGATTGCCTCGATTTGCTATCGTATAGAGGGATATAATGTATGGAACGATCCTATTGTATTCAAAGAACCCAGTCCCTCGATTTTCCTCGAATACTCAGATGGATAAATGCTTGCATCAAATTTCCCTCCGCTGCTTACTCGATTGATGCGATGATAGCCAAACAACTTAAGCGATATTGACTTGTGCGAGCGTAACCCCAGGCTCGCACGACATCACGTCCTGGTATCAAACGGCCATACGCGCCCAGCGGGAGCGCCGAGGCACGGTGATTCGCATTCGACCGTCGAGGCACGGTGATTCGCGTTCGGCTGCTGAGGCGCGGGGATTCGCATCCGGTCCGGCGGGGGAAACGGTGGTCGGGTGGCCCTTAGGGCCGGGGCGTGACAATTATTCAGTCTAGGACTTATGTGAGTCGGATCATACTTTGGAACTAGTTGAATACGATCCAAAGTCTACTCAAAATAAGCCTACCTATACCTAAACAAACTTGAACTCATACTAGCCTAAAGACCCACTCAAAACATAACCCAAACCTAGCTAAAATACTACTAGAATTTGGTAAACTGAACTCGGTCCGAGTTTTACCCGAACTCGGTTGCACAAAACAAATTTCTGATTTATTAGTCTATACCTATTCTCAAGGCTCCAACGTTTAAATTTTTGAACGTTGGGTATCTGAGTTTTGGCCGAATTCTGTTTTAGAAAAATCCTAAATAGAGAAGAGATTTTCATTCTATTCATTGAATCAATTCATTATTCATCTTCTCTATTCACTAAAAGAGCTTTAAACCTTCTCAATCACAAAAATAACTCTCATTCTTCTATGTGATAGTGCGGTTTTGATTAGAAGTATTATAGTGCGGTTTTGATTAGAAGTGTTCGAGTTGTACAAGCTTGGCTTTTCAAAACTATTTCTCAGAAAGTCTGAAGTCATCGAGATCTTCGGATCAAAGCTTGCGTTTTTACTGATAGTGAAGTTAAACTCCGAAAAAGAGTTCTTGAGACTAGACTAGTCCTCTCAAAGAGAAACTAGTATAAAATCTCGGTTTTTGTGTTTGCTCTTACTTACTTGTTTACCGTTTATATATTACTGCATTATTTGCTAGTTGGTAAGTACCTTTGCTTAGTAGAAATTTTAATTGGTAATTATATTCTTCTGCACACTCATACACTCTATCTTCCCCTCCTCTAGAGTTGCCTATCGATCCTACAATTTAATATTGTGTTGGACGTAAAGGAAAAGGCGAAAGAAAATTCTAAGGCCAATTTGGACTTGGAAGATATATGCAGATGCTCTGTGTTGTATTTGGAGAAGGAAGGAAATGCGATGTATAAGCAGCCTAAGACAATTTTTTCATTTGACAAGGATGATAAAGGGAGGCTTTGTAGATGTATTCTGGGCCTAAAATTTCTAGACGGATACGTGTCGAATCTGAGAAGATGTGTCGACCCGAAGGAGAACAAATTGACGGGTATGAAGAGGCAAGACTGTTACGTATTCATGGAGAGGTTAATTCTGACTATATTTTGGAAATTCTTACCACCGGTCGTTTGGAATCCGTTGATAGAGCTCAGCATATTCTTCAGAGATCTTTGTTCTACAAAGTTGCTCGTCGATTTTCTAAAAAGGTAAGAGAATGACATTGTGGTAACACTGTACAAGATCGAGAGGGTGTTCCCTCCTGGATTCTTCGACCCCATGAAACATTTACCAATTCATCTTTCCTATGAGGCACGTGTTGATGGGCTTGTCAATTGATCGATGGATGTACCCGTTCGAGCGATATCTGAACCACCTAAAAAGAAAGGTAAAAAACAAGACATGGGTCGAGGGTTCTATTTATGGATTCTATGTTCTCGAGGAGATTACAAACTTTTGCTCAATGTATTTCAATTCTTAGGTTACTAGTAATAGAACGAGACCCCCAAAAAATGACGACGAAGATTAGGAATCTAATGATACAATACTGAAAGTATTCACTTCTTCATGAAAGCCTTTGAAAAAAATAAAGAAGAGATATCTGAATGATGATGAGCTAAGGGCTGCTCAGTTGTATATATTACTCAACTACGATGATGATAAAGTAGATAAGCTAGAGGGGTATGTAATTAAAATGTCCATGTTAACATTATCTTAATATAATAATATACGTTAATATTATTATACTAATCGACCGTTGCTTCATGATTTTTCAACATATTTAATGATAAAGTGAGATCGACTTGACCATACATAACAAATGACAAAGTAGAACAAGAAATGAGATGTTATTTTACTTCCTAGTTGAGTGCATATGTAAGGAGCTTGGTAATTACTTTTTTATATGCACTTGCATAATAAATTAACCGAACAATGAACTTAATATCGGTTCTTTGGTATTTAGGTCGATCAGCCAGACACAAAACTTGAGAACGAATCTATTAGAACTCTAGCCAAGGGGCCAATTTATGCCATCAAAATTCGGCCAAGCTATTGTGTGAACAATTTTAGGTTCAAGTCAACAAATGCCTAGATTAGAGACAGCTTCCTAGATCTCGATTCTACAAAAAATAGTTGTTTGTGTATCAATCTTCGAACTATAAAGACGTCAACGCAGGTAATGATTTCTATGGCATCTTATGAGAGATTGTAGAGTTGGCATATAATCATGGTACAGAGCCTGCTAAGATCATATTATTCAAGTGTGATTGGTTCGATCCGATCCGGTCCAAGATCAAGGTTGGAAAATTGACAAAAATGATCTTCTGGATATCAAGGATACGAACCATTTGTCCTATCCAGTCAGGGTCAACTCGTGTACTTCACAATTTATCCTAAACTGGTTACAATAAGGTTGGATTAGTGGACATTATGCAAGACTAAAGCTAGAAATGCATTTGACATTGACGAAATAGCTTATCAGGAGGACTACCTACCTCTTGAAATAAATATTGTAGATGTAGACTTAACGAAAGTAACTCATTACACGTCTAGTCATGTAGAAGAGGTAGAATTATTCGAAGAGAAAGACGAAGTAGATAAAAGTGAAGATATGGACAATCAGGAAGAGGAGGACGAGGAAGACGAAGAAGATAAATTTTCAGAAGAGGATTGAAAATAAATAAAATCCATTTAGACTTGTGACATGTATTATATTTTGAATGTAGAATATACCAGCCTTTTAGACTCGTGATATGTACTAGTTACTTACTGTACAATTATATTTAGACTTGTGGCCATGTATTATATTTTTCTTTATTTTATTTTGTTCATATTATATATATATATATATATATATATATATATATATATATATATATATATATATATATATATATATATGTGTGTGTGTGTGTGTGTATGTGTGTGTGTGTGTGTGTGTGTGTGTGTGTAATTATTTTATCATCATATGTCTTTATCAGATATGACAAGATAACGCATATCGTTCAGAGGTAGAGCCTTTAGACGATGGAGTTCTATGGTACAGGCTACTGGTTACAGAACCTGATCTTAAATTATTCCATTATTTTGAGCACTCACATTTTTGACTGCATCGATGGTAGGTGGTAGTACTCCTGGAACTAGCAGTTCCAGGCCTCAGCCTTCTCCGTCTAGCATTCCTGTTGCTGACGGTACCATGGGGACAGAGGAGCACATGAACAAGGTCTAGGTTTACCAGACTCTATCTGCGTATCAGAGCGATCCTCCATGAGCACCTTCGGGCGAGACGATGATGGAGATTTGGGCCGACGGGCCTAAAAAGTAAGTTAATTAGTTAACATTTTTTATGCATATGTCTATAAATTCATATTTTATGAATTTAATTATCGATGTATATATATCGTTCCTCGGAGGTACATAGAGCACTAGGGTTATTTTTTAGGCAGAACTATGGTGGGCCTTGGATCAACTATTCGGATGCTTTGGATGAGAGGAAGGCATTATAGTTTGCGCAACTCAAGGTAAAAGTATATTTGGTTTTCATATCATCTAATTTATGCTTATTATTTAGCTTACTACTTTACTTCTTGTAGATAACATATTTCCATCTACTACATTGGGCTGAGCAGATCGAGCATCAGTTTCCTTGCCTGGCCAACAAACTGATCCGTGATTGGATCAACGACCAGAAGGATCAGGATCATGAGGGAAAACCAATCTAAGGTTACATCACGCCTGAGCAGTGGACTGTTGTGAAGTCTAGATTAGATGATCTCAGGTACAAGGATAGGTCGTACAAGGCGAAGACGGCTAGGACGAAGGCAGAAAAAGGGTGTGGTGGCTCAATTCCAATGACGGAACATTTTTGTCGTCTGGTTTGTATTTTATTAAATATATACTATTTCAATAAAAGTAGGATAAAATATAGTAGAAAATATTTAATTTTATTAATAAATAATATTTTTTTTAACAGGTACAGAGAGATGAGGATGTGAATATGGTGACCGTCTTCCTGGCTACCCATCGGAAGGGCGAACAACTGATAGTTGAGAGGGCCACACAGAGTTATGTAAGTTCAACTTTACGTTTTAATTTTAATATAATTTAAAAAATATCAAAATAAATATCCATGTAGTTAGTAATAAGTTTCATAGACATTAGCAATTACGACGATTATATAGTAAGAAGTATGCTTATCGAGAAATGTATTTTTCTAGGACGAGTATCTTATTCTCCGTGGGCGTGTTTAGATGGCCGAAGTAGGTTTTTTCGGAACTGCACATCATATTGCTCACTTTAGGTGTTTGGTTTCGATTGAAGTCCCAACAGAAAGTAGTGTGTTGCACTACCTTTCAGGCACTTGACTCTCTAGTTTTTCCTAAATCCACTTCAGGAAAAAAAGAAGTGAAGTGGGAGGAGAACTAGTGGTGACAGTAGCCGGAGAGGAAGAGTTGGAGCGGTAGTGAGGAAAAGTTGGAGTAGAGACAAAGGAGGAGTGGAGATGAGAAGGAGCTCCAGACGAAGGCAAGCGAGATGCAACATCGAACGGGTAGCGAGGAACAACGACATCGAGCTCGAGCTCCGACGAAGTCGAACGGGTAGTATCAGGCTCCGACAGCGGCGGCGGCATCGACCGGGCAAAGTAAGCGAAGCTCCGCAACATCCACGAGTGCCGGCGACAAGCTTCGCGAGCGCTAGCGTCTCCGCGCGTAGAGAGGAGGGGGAGGAGAAGATTGGCTGATGTTTTTTTTCCGGAAAAATTTAAAGAGAGTGAGGATAGAGAGTGTGGTAGGTTGATGGTGGTTTTGCTACTGGTTTTGTAAAAACTAGTAGGTTTTTTTAATATTATTAATTAACTTAGTTAACTAATTAATACATAAGTTAATATAAATTAGTTAATTAATTAATTATTTGAATATAATAAAGTTTTTATATTTAACTTACAAAATAAATACTTATTATTTAATCATAATATTTAATACTTGAATTTGTACTCCAGACAAAAAAATAATGAATAATATTAATTGGATGTAATCTCGCTCTATTCAAAAGTGGAAAACTATATCACTTCTCAACTACCACTTCATTACAAACCAAACGACGGAACTACAAAACTTATACTTTCCAACTCACTTCAACAACCATCCAAGCGAAAGAACTCAAAAAATATGCATATGCATGATGCGCATATGTAATGCGTACACAAACACTCAACTTCCGAATTTTTTACTTTGCTCTACTTCTGTTAACAAAACAGGCCCCGTGAGCAGTCGACTCTATTGCATCGACCGAAGGAGACGCTGGTAATTCCTCATAGCCTCACACCCCCAGCTTCGTCAGCGGACGAGCTCTAGATGACCATCATTGGTGGTCATCAGAGGGGTACGTATTACATTACGGAATCCTACGACACCTTGGTTGGGACAAAGTCATCCAGGGCCCCCTCGGCCAATTTGTATTCCTTATAGCCTTCACAGGCGTCGGTACGAGCCCAGGAGATCGTTGACCATCAAAATACTGACCTGGGTGACAAGTTGCTATGGAGGATTACAGAGCAGCCCTAGTCCCAACCACAGACGGACGATACGACGGTCACCACATATTTTGATACGCTCGAGAGCAGCATTATAGAGCTCAGGACTCTGAGTAAGAGGACTAAGTGCAACATGACGACTTTGGTCACGTCTATAAATCGTAGACAAACAGAGCTGGGGGTCGCATGTGGTAATGAGCGACTCACTAGCGAGGCTACATCCAGCATAGGTTGCTACGTCAGTGACGGTAGCGGAGAGCACTGTGAGGATGCAGGCGGCGCAAGAGTTGTTGAGCTAGTCTATGGAGGAAAGCACTTCGAGGGTGGTATATATCATGGATTCATACAATGCTCAACTGCTAGCATTAGAGCCGATACATCCTTCTAGTCTGCAGGCATCGACACCGACTCCATCGATTACACTGCCTCCTTCATCGACATCGGTGACGCTTTCACAGGAGCAATATGACTTCCTTTTATCCCAGATGCACGGCGGTGCCCCTCCTTATCATCAGCATTCCTTTTTCGGATAGATTTTGTTATGTGTTTCTATGTTTTGGCCCATTCTTGGGTTTTGGTGTATTTATTTCATATTTTTCATGACATTATTTTCAAGAGACGATGTGACATTTATTTATATTTATTTATCTACTTCTTGGGACATAATATTTAGTATAATAAAAGTTAAAAGTTTTCTTTGTATGTGAGTTTACTTTATTATTCATATTAACTGTATGTGAATTTATCGGTGTTGAGTGTTTCACCGAAGGGGTCAGCAAACCCAAGGAATTCAACGAAGGGTTGCTTCGGGTTTATAAACTGTTATTTTAAAATTGCAGGCAAATTTTTGTTTGAAACTATTTTACAAATTGTATGTTTTTTTTTTGCAGAATAACGGCGTTTAGCGACGGTTAGCGATGACCAATGACACATCCAAACATTACTAATTGGTATCAGAACGTCACCAATCTCTACCATGGACGTCGCTATTCAGTTGCTAAACGTCGCTAATATGCTGACCTGGCAATTTTTACCATGTTATCCTGACTTAGTAAAAATATCTCTAATTATGTAGTAAAGTATCGTTAATTATATAAATTTTAGTGACATTTATTGGCACAACATGTGCCAATAATATAGCGATGATGCAACGCTGACCGTAGCTAATTATATAAATATTAGCGACGGGGTGACGTCGCAAATATTCATCGCTATAGCGACGTTTAGCGATATTTTACTTGTCAGCAACTAGCTAAAACGTTCCCTGAAACATGCTAATTCCAATTAGTAACTTTTTCTTGCAAATTAGTGACGTTTTCAGGATCGCTAATTTGTCTTATTCTGGTAGTGAGAAAAAGGTGATCCACTGATTTATCAACTGCCAAGTAATTCAACAAATATTTTCCTTTTTAATTTTTCTACAATAGTATAACTCGAGTGACCCTTGTGGTTACGGGAGAGAGATGTAAGACCATGGTTGGGTGGCAAAAAATTAGTAGATCAAGCCGCGGGGGCATATAATTCCTTCCATTTATTAATGGTTGTAGTTGGAGGGCAATGGGCCCAAAAGGCATGGAATGAAACGTATTGTCTATAGTTAATACCTTAATATAGATATTATAAATTTTCTATTTAATAACTGGCAAACTGTTACAGGTCTTTCATTTAAATACCTTATGATTCATGATAATTATATTTCAGACAATGCACATATATTGACAGAGTGGCCACTAGTCATGACCAAGATACAAGGACAACGTTGTTGAACAATTTTGTCTATTGACAAGTGACATCTGTATATTACTCAGGATTTATTTTGTTGGAAAAAGAAGGACTTCAGAATGAATCAATACTTTCATAGGTCTTGTAAAATTAGCGATACGTCTCATATGTTTGTTAATTAAAGCATACTTTTGGCATGCCACATTTAAATCATGATAGTCTATGCAAACTCGGATCATTCCGTTCTTTTTTATGACAGGAATGGTATTCGACACCTATCAGAATATTATTTGTTACGAATAAAGCCGCTTGCTATGAACTTATTCACTTTAGCTTCGATTGTATCCCTGACGTCCGTGCGGAATCGTCGTTGCTGTTGCTTCGTTGGCTTAGCATTCAACAAGATGTTGAGCTTATGCATCACGATGTGATGATCCAACCCAGGCATATCCTCGTAGCTCCATGCGAAGACGTTAATGTATTCCATTATAAGCTAAATACGGGATTCCCGATCTTCTCCGGAAAGACTTTTGCTGAGGAAGATGGATTTGCGAGAGGATTCGTTGCCCATGTCAACTTGTACCACTTCATCTTCGGTAGAAGGTTCTTGTTGCTCGAAATACAGTTCCTACTGAGATTCTAACCATTGGTCCCACGGTTCGACCTCGAAGAACTCGAGTGATTGATCATCATCTTTGACCTGGTCTATTGATGTCATATTGATGGATAAAGATCTCTTGAATATTTCCCTGATGCTTGTATAATAGTCCCAAAGAGAAAAATTTGAGGTGTGAGAATGCGCCTCGCCTTCTACTTTCGACCGTACATGAGTTATTGGCGGTCACTAGAGCTCTCTTCGTGATTATCTTCTTCCAAGTATCCCAGCATTATAAGCGGAGAGATACATGAGTTATTGGCGGTAACTAGAGCTCTCTTCGCTTTCTTCCTCTAATTTCTTAGTCGCACTTCCTCAGGGAAGACAGGCATTATCGCATCCTCTTCAGAGTCCGGAAGATCGATACGCCAGCTTCGACGACTACGTTAACCTATCAAGCATGGCTATCCCCAGGCTCATTATTGTCATGTCCCTGTGAATCATTGTCTTCACGAAATGATGGATTGGTGTTGAGTATCGAAAGATTGCTACCCCCGGCTTGTAGACCTGTTTGAATACCGGTCTCTCTTGAGGAGGACCTTGAGCTTAGGCGGGTGCCTTGAAACACCCCTCGGTAGGTACTGCTAGCCAACCGTCTCAAGGTCGATTTCTGGAGGCACTGACCGAGACCGAAGGATTTGACGAACTTACTCATGAGTTCTTCTTCATGGAAGGAGACCTCCAGGTTGAGAAACATGGGGCAAAGGGAAACTCCTCCCTTCTTTGGGTACTTTTGTTTGCACCTGTTCTCCGAGACATTGTCGGATCAGTACAACTAAAACCAGTAGCTGGAATACAGACTACCTAGCTGGACGAGTTGCGACTTTGTATAGCAGCAATTGTTTATAACACTAGCACATTGATGCCCTATAGGGGATACTTCATGTGTAGTAGTTTCTTCTTTCGTCTTGCATTTTGACTCATCATGTCTCACAAGTCTGATGAGGTAAATTTTACCTTTATACCCATTCCATGCACGTGGATAGACCGTACGCATGGGTGTAGAGGTGGAGCAGTTGCTTCTTGACATGGTTCATGTGCAAAGACGATACCCAAGTCGTTGGAAGATTTCTAAAACTGACCCACTTCATGCGCACAGGCAGGCTGGTGTCGATATCACAAAAATAGGTTATTTTGGATTCGGGTGTATAAAGTTGAAGAGCTTTTTATTTATTGTAAATTGATAAAGAGTATAAAAGAATCCCTATTACAAGAGGATCTAAGTACAAAGAAAAAGATCTGGGCAAGTGTGACGGTGGAGATCGAGCACTGCAGGGGCTCATTTACTCCTTTGACGATCCTGGACCAAGGAGGTTGACGAGGCTTCAACGCTCCTTCTTCTCCTTCGCTTCTCTTTTAGTTGTAGATGCGGCTCTCCTCTGTATGTGTAGAAAATGTCTACTATTTATAGCTTCTTTTGAGAAGGCATACATTCGTGAATCTCATGCTACCATATAGTGGTGCATGTTGCAATTAACGGCGCATGATGCCATAAGTTGCCACGTGGTCGATCGAGATTTGGGGTTGCTAATGCCCAAAACACTCATGACACGTATCGTTGTAGACTTTGATTGTACCTTGGGAGTATGTTCGTTTGGCGCATGGAAATCAATGGAACAATAGTGGAGCATGGCGTTGCTCCCTCATTGAGGAGGGTCGGATCCTACTTGATGGGAATTCTACCCAACTCTCAACTTCTACCGCTGCTCCATCGAATCTGAATCTTACCAAGGGTTCGAATCCCTCTCTTTTTGTTTTTGTTAATTCACAGGAGCATGGTTCTATCGTACGTATCCAATCTTCTCGGTCATGAGAGAAGCTAACGTAGTCGTAGCTTTGCCCTGAAGAGCAGCTAGCAGCATATAGGAATACTAAGACACTAGTGGCGCACGTTACTGTGGGCACATGGGAACACTAAAATGCTAGTGGTGTATGGATCTACGGGCACATGGGAACACTAAGATAATAGTGACGCATGAGTCTTGGATCACCGAGGCATATGGGTCTTGGATCACTAAGGTGCATAAGCCTTGGATCACTGAGGTGCATGGTAGAAATTTTTTCATACTTCTACTAGACCCCCTTCAAAGTTTCTTAACTTAAAACTTTATAATTTTTTAGTTTGGAATACTTTGAACAAAAACATGGAGGATATAGGTGCATGAATTGCTTTGGCACACGTGTGAAGCATCCTTATGTTTGGTGCAACTGTGGAGTACTTTTTACCTTGGCGCAATAAGCTGTTTGCCGCATGTGATATTGGGCACATCAGACCTAGGTGGAGATTCATTCATTTAACTGTCAGGTTCATCTCACAATTTTGGCGCCTAATAATTCATGAACCATTAATAGATTCCTTGCTATAAATGGAGGGCTAGGGGGAAAGAGAATGGTGTTTTTCTTCCTCACACAATGTCTATGTTGAAGTCAAGTGCAGGAAAGTCAGTCGAGCGGTTCGTTGACCCTTTCCCTCTGATGGCCGACCATCCTTCTGTCGTCAGTGAAGGTGAGGACTAAGAATTTTACTCTTTTCGTTCTTGGGTCACTTCAGACACATCTTGGGACTGCCTGTTTGTACCACTCTTGGCATTGTCTAAATTGCTTGGCCTGACATGCTTGGTTGTTTCCGAAGAGCTTCGTCTTGAGGATGCATTGACGGCGAGGGTTCTTTCTTGGTATCATTGGTGATGTTGTCTCTGGGTACTCACCTGAAGCATGTGCCGAGAACTGACGTACAACCACGCTGTATAGGCATATTCGCCTCTACATATCACTACCATATTTTCTAGAAAAAGATATTTAGTCATTTGGTAATTAATTAGATATTGTGCATGTTGAATATTTATTTATTGTATTATTAATTATTTTTAGCATGTTAGATTTTATTTTTGGACATGTGTTAGTGGACCTAACTAGTTTAGATTAGATCCATAGACCAATATTTTATTCTAGTTAGAATTGAGCCAAATAATAAGCCTAATCATTAAGAGAATGATTAATTAAGTTAAACCTATTAGACTAGAACCTTCTCTCCTTAATTAATTTTTTCATGAGAGGCCCCAAGGGGTATTTTAGACTTTATATAGTAGCTTGAGGGAGGAGGAAAGGGAGGCCTATATAAGGGGTGAAAACTTTCTGTCTCTTCATTTTCCATTTCCAAATTTTGATCTAGAATTTTCCTCATCCAAATTTTTTATTCCCACATCAAATTCCTACCAAATTTCTTCCCAATTCCTTCCTAAATTATTATTAGAGGCTAATAGAGAAAGGATCTACAAGGAGGAAGCAAGGATCTACAAAGAGAAGAAATGATCTACAAGTTGAAGGCTCATTTTACACAATTTGGAGGTTGCATTGGGAACTCATCTCCCAATAGGTATAATTTAGTTTTTCTCCTTTAATTAGACTCTAAATCTGTGATTTAATTATTAGAAATTATCCCATATGCTAAGGCTACCGATAGGAATTAGAATTATGTTCATAGGAGGCCTGTGGAGAAAGTTATGGTGTATTTTGTGTCAATTTTGGGAGAATTCCGAGATTGGCACATTTTGTGTTTGTCAATTGATCAATTAGACCAAATTAACATGTGTTCGATTGTGTGTGGCTAGTATCATGTCCATAATTGGATACGTGTAGGCCGTATCCCAATAATTTGGAGATACGGGTTGATTTGGGGGAATTTTTTTCCGACACGGAGGTTTGAGCATGTCACATTTTGACACGGACACGTAGATAAGTAGTTAGCTCTTCGTATTGTTCATAATTATTATTTTAGAATTGCTCGTATCTGTTGGGATACATTTGGTTGTGTCGTGGGGCTGTATCGCATGCGTATCATAGATCTAGTATGATACGGGTGTGGTGCACTCCACGTGTTTGTTCTTCGCATTCTAATTTAATTTACCTTAGTTATAACTATTATAATATTGTAAATATAATTATTATGTGAGATATATGTATATATATAATTATGTGTATGTTCTATATTTCTTTGTGATGTGTTGGTGGTCATTGGAGAGTAGGAAGTTCTTGTGCTTCTATAAGGTGTGTATTTATGTTAGTTAGTATAGTATTATTTCTAGATTACCTTGAAGATTACATCAAGGTAAAGAGAGTGAGGTATCTTGGGTACGGGTATTAAATATAATGAGATATATTAGTATGTTAGTTAGTATAGTATTGTTATAAGTTTAAATACATATTAGTGTATGGTTAGGTGTATGGGTAGTTAGTTATATGTTAGATATTGAATTACCTTGTGATACCAAGGTAATGTCAAGGTATTGGTTTATACTCAAGGTATTGAGTTTGTATATCAAGATGGGTGTGTAGGTGGTGTGATACCGCTTTTGGTTCAAAGCCAAGTTATCCACTTAGCATTAGTTTAGTTAGGAGTATTATATATTGTTGTTTGTATATATATTATTATATTTTCATATCCAATAAATTATGTATCTTATGATACGATATCTTATTGATTTTCTAGTATCCTAGTATAGCTAGTATGGCCTAGTTGCATAGCGTATGGACCTAATATCCTAGAGTTGTACTCATACAACTTAGAAATCGCCAGTTTGACCAAGTTTCACTAGTTTGACCTAGTTTGACTGTTTTGACTTAGAAATGGCTTTATGACCTAGAAGTTGACTAGTTTAACTCATTTTTATTCTGAACCTTGTATTAATACAATATTTCATATATAGGCCTGTGTGACACCATTTTAGACACCGATTTGCATCATCTGCTCTAGACCACAGGCGAGTATATTTTCTGATAGTTTTCATTATTTGATTACTACTATAATTCAAGTATTTAGAAATGTTACTTATGATTCTTGACATGAAGGTACACGGATTGGTATTGTTATTGGATCGTCAGTCATAAGATGTTACCTAGATTATTGAGATAGTATTGAATATTGTCTCTTGTTGGTATTGGATAACATTAAAAAATATAGGTTAAACATTAAATACATTGGCTAGTAACGTATCATGATTCGATCCATCGTATCTGTCGGGGCGGAGAAAAATACCAATTAAATATGTGATCAAGAACTATCGGCTAGTAGTGTAATCATTGGCTACTAACTAATCATGCAATTCACGTATGATTGAGTTAGCTCCTTAGTGTAATTATTGAATCTCCCAGGCCGATCACATATTTAGTTAGTATCTCAAACACATAGTATATTATAGATTCCATATTCAGTTCATTGATTACCCTGTTCTATTTCAGACATTACAGTTTATTCCTTTATTCTTGTACGCATTGATTTATATTCTACCGCTAGTATTGCTTATTCCTTCATTGTTCTTGATCATCAATTATATTCTCATCGTAGATAGCATTCTCTATTATACTGTTTTATAGTTTTTGTCAACAATTGGAACTGTTATTGGGTTGTACTTCGCTCCATTCCTGACTAGAAAATATGTTTCAGAGGATCCGGGAGATTGGTGTACGGCATACTGCGGACCTCGACCTATAGATGGTGCAGACTTGGACCCACTAGTTCTGGAGTGACTGCCGAAAGATCTAGCCGAAATCACTTGTTATCATAGTTAGTTCTCTTTAGCATTTTGGTACCGGATTTGTTTTCGGCGTATATTTGAGATTGGATATTATTTCTATTTGTTGTTGTTATATTTTAGATTGTATAGTTATGTTAGACTTCTTTGATATCTTATCGTGCCATAGATTTATGATTGAGTATTGTATTGCCCTCCTTCTTGGAGTTAAGATATTGTTGGCAGATTATATATTATTGTGAGATGATTAGATAGTATAGTCGACCTAGACAGCGTTCTACCGCCGATGTTGCGGCATAGGCTGGACGTACCCATGTACTCGTGCCCTTCATCGGGTGCGAATCGTGACACATTTTTGTGGTGGCCCATGCAGGTCCAGCTTTATAATTTGTCCAAAGTCGTGGTAGTGCAACGACTTAGTTGTACTATTGCGAGCCTGCGATATGATATATAATATAGGATATAAGATATTAGGATGAGAGGATACTCAATCACAATTTCTTGAGAGATTCCTGGGACGACCCTTGAGAATCTTATTATAAATTCTAATTCAAATCTTTCTTCTTGTTTCTGTCCGCTCTCACTTGTTGTTATTGAATTTGATTCTTAGTGATTCAGTTGTTGAATTTAATTCTTGGTGTATGTTGTTGAGTTTGATTTTATATCGAGATGAATTTTATGGACTAAATTATGGTATCATCTGATGATATATGTTGATGAGGAAAGTGAGAAAGATGAAACGTCTGCTTTGATTATGGAGCCTAGAATTTATCGCAATCATATTAGCTGATATAGAGGAAATGTATGAACCTGACTTTGCGTGTACGTATCTTAGTTATGAAATTTAGAGTTTCTCGCAGCCATACCGGTTGGCATGATGAAGATTCTAGATGACATGATTATAGAGTTGCATACCTTAGTTATGGAATCTATCGTTTATCGCAGCTATACTTACTAACGTGGCGAGGATTCTGAGTATCATAATTTCAGACAGACGTGTATGATTATCAGGTTGTATCTTAAATTGGTTCTTAAAGTATTATCTCAATACTTATCTACTCCTGTTATTGTAAGATTTTTGTCCTATCATTCTTTAGCTTAGAAGTAGAGCCTTGATGTGAGTAGATAAAAGTGTACCAGTATATGATTAGTGATGGGTATATCATATGATATTTAGGTTAGTGATGTGTTGGAAGCAATAGGTGGAAGAGTGTCTAGAAATTGTGTGCATAATGCATAGTGGGTGATGAGTGACTGTGTGGAAGTTCATGAGTATCAGAAAGTGGAAGCCCAAGAATTAGAAATTTTAATAGTGTCAGGGGTTGAGAAATATCAACATTGATCATGAAAGATATATAGTGTATCACTGATTAGTGTATCAGTCTGTAAAAGGTTTAAGGGGAGATACATATACATCAATAAAGATATGGAACCATGTACCGGCCTTTGATAGTAAAGTAAAATATGTGTATTATAGAAGTTAATATCTAGTTCATTGGATGCAAGTGATCATGAGTTCTAGTGAGTGTGATGAGATGATCTAATGATAAAGCTAGTATCCTAGAACATTAAGGGCATATGTTGTGTAGTTAGGAAGCTAGTATTACTATATCAAGAGTGCTAGTGTTTCTATATCAGGGATTAGTTGAGTAATGTGTTAGTAACAGTAAGTACCTTGTGTGATAATATTAGATTGGTGTATCATTTATTATGGGTAAAAAATTATTTGGAAGTAATAGTACAAGTAATCCAAGCAGTATAGGAGAGACATAAGTAACTTGGTATGAGGATGTCATCTAAAATGCATATGAAAGCTGGTGCCTTGTGTAGATAGTAACATGATTTTAGTAGGCATCATATTGGGGGTATTCAAGTTGGATAAGGGTGTGCTAATAAAACACATGATTGAAAAAGTATACAAGTGTTCCTTGAAAGAGAATGGTTGAGAAATTTTGGCGATTATAAGAACTGAAATAGATAAAGGAGGTAGTATCTTAGCAGTATTTTGTATAGTATCCTAGGTAGCAAGTGCCACTGAGTTAAGTATGTCCATGACCTAGAACTATATAATATCACTAGTATTTGGTAACCCTTAGTATTAAAAATATTTTGAATATGTTATAACCGGCCCAAGAGAGAGAGGTTAGAGTTTTAATTTCGAGGACGAAATTCTGCTAAGGGGGGTAGACTTGTCACTACCACATTTTCTAAAAAAAGGTATTTTAGTTATTTAGTCATTAATTAAATATTGTACATATTGAATATTTATTTATTTATTTTATTATTATTTATTGTTAGCATGTTAGATTTTATTTTAGACTTGTGTTAGTGGACCAAACTAGTGTAGATTAGATCCATGGACCATGTCACGACCCGCACCTGATTTAGGGGTACGAGAGCGTCGTTACGTCCAGCCTACGCCGCACCATCGGCGGTAGAACGCTGTCTAGGTCAAGTACTATCTAAACAATCTCACACTAGTATCCAACTCCATAAGGAGACACGGATAACAATATAAAAGATCAACATACTCAATCACATAACTACAACACGATAAGAAATCAAAGAAATAAAATAATTACAACACAAGTCTAATGTAATTAAATCTAACTCAACATAAATTCAAGTCTCAACAAAATACAGAAGACAAATCCGGTACCAATAAACTACTAAAAGAAACTAACTAGATAACTAGTGATTCCGGCTAGACCTCCCGGAATCACGACTACACTACTAAAACCAAGTCTCAGCTACTCACCCTGTGGTCTACCAGTGTCGGATACCAGTCCTCTAGGCATAGTCTGGAAAATGTTTTCCAGTCAGGAAGGAGCAAAGTACATTTCTAAATAGCAGTTCTATATCAATGATATAAACTATGTAGCAGTATATAGATGGAAACATACAAGATGCATGTATATGTACGGGAAATGTACAAAAAAGGAAATACTGGAAATAAATGCAAGAAAGGAAATAATATGTCAATGAGCAAGAATACTAAGACTAAGTGTGTGAGTACTAGCTTTAACATGTGATCGGCTTGGAAACTTGATCAGGCTGGTTACATGTGATTAGGTATGATTCATGTAAGGTCAGGCTAACCGTTGGTTAGCTATGATGCATGTAGACGTCAGGCTAATCACACGTAACAGCTATAAAGCATATAAATGGTCAGGCCGCACCTGGCGTGAGATGTGGGGTGAGCTATGATGCATGTAGAGTTGGGTATGATCACATATCTATACTAAAATACTCCGCAAGCCCGACTAGTATAGTAGATCCAATCATGGTACGCTATGGCACGGGATTCCCTAGGGAGGTAGCAAATCTCCCCGGGAATCAGTGTTTGTACATGCACAAGATAACAAGGAAACAAGTCTTATATAAGCTACACCATGAATAAGGAATAACATCTCATGACGAGATCCGTGTAACCAGCGTGTCGAGAATATGGATATTTACACTAGATACAATGAACATAGGGGATATCATAAACAAGAAGCTAATCAGAGAATGTACTCGCCTTGGGTCCTTAGCTGGTAAAACCAATGTCCTATCCCAGAGTATCGTCTGGAGGATCCAACAGTCCTACAACATATAATAAACAATACAACGTTTGTATCAGATGCTATACTAAACACACAATCAAATACCTAACTCAGGGGCTATGCCTGGCATGATACTGGTCAACTAGGGTCGTCTAGTAGATAGATATATAAGACACATTATACTATTTTTAACTACATTAGTACTTACAATATAAATTTACATGCACCAATTTATATACATTTACAATATATATATATATGTACCAATTTATATACATATCTAATTTATACTAGTTGAACAATATATATGTATACTCATACATATGCTAAAAATAAATTTTAAATATATATATATATATATTGTCAATTTTATTATTAAAATATATACTATTACTAATATATCACATTAAATACATATACAATATATATATACCATTTAATTTCATGTATAATATATATATTAGTTAAACAATATATGTGTACCATATATATCAATTTAAAAATATACTAGGTGTATATACAAATAAATATATACATATACCAATTTTTATATATTGAAAAATATATTAAGTATACCAATAATACATATAGTAGAATACCTATTTATATATATACCAATCATATTATATATATATATATATATATATATATATATATATATATATATATATATATATATATATATATATATATATATATATATATATATATATATACATATACATGTACATATTAAAATATACATGTACAGGTATACCAGATTATATTAAATATATACATATACATATACATTATTAAATACATCTACAAATACATTGCATTAATTATATATATACAATACATCAATTACATATACAATACATTAATACACACATAGAGAAGGAGGGAAAAGGGAGAGGCTCAACGGGGTTGGTCGGAGTCGTCTGCCGGAGTTGGGGGACAGCAGGGGGAGAACTGGATGGTGGTGTTCGATGTGCGAGGGATCTCGTCGACGCCGGAGGAGAAACTGGAGTGAACGAGGGGAGTGGAGAGGAGTGCCGGCGGGTGGAGCTCGACTGGGGGTTGGGTGGTGATGATGGAGGTGGTTGTAGTTGAAGGTGGTTGATAGGTGACCGGAGCCGGAGTACAGCCCGGGATGGGTCAGGAGGAATTGTAGAGCAGTCGGGTGGTGGACTGATATTGGTGGAGGTGATGATGGCGTGCACAGCGTCGGAGTTGGATCGACGGAGGGTGGTTCGTCGGTCCGATGGATTGTTGAAGAAGGAGGAGTTGTTTCGAGGAAGAAACTCGGAGTTGGCCGGACTGCGGAGGAGTTTGAGGTAGGGGGGCCACCGGAGTAGCAGGGAAGAGGGGGAGAGTCGGCTGCAGTGGTGTCGGGTCGATGGTGGGAGGTCGGCTGGTGATGGAGAACGGGGTCGGGGCTCGGCCGGGTGGAGAAAATGCAGCGATGGAGGCTCGCCGGAGTACAGGGAAGAGTGGAGGAGAGTCGGAGAGATGCAGGGGAAGATGGAGGAAAGTTGCCGGAGCAGGGAGTCGTGGCTGTGGGAGGGAGCTCGGCTGAGGTGAGCCGTGGTGGGGGAGGAAGGAGCTAGGAGGAGGAGCAGTGGGGCTCCGCCGGCTGAGGGTGGTGGTTGCTCGAGTGAGGCGGAGTCGAGCTGCGTGGCCGGCCTGACTGGGGAGCGGCCGGAGAAGGCACAGTAGTACGCCGGAGCTAGGCCGGAGATGGGGGCCGGGCTCGGGATGAACAGTGTGGGAGTGGTGGTGATGGTTTCCCTCTCTCTTTTTTGTAATTTCAAAAACAAGGGAAAAAGAAGAAGAAAGAAGAAGAAGAAGAAGAAGAAAAGAAAAATGAAGAAGAAATTTTAGAATGGGGAGGAGGCTACGGTTTGGGGGCTTGGGGCTAGTGAGGAGGTGTGCTTCCCTAGGTTTTTGGGGATTAGGGCTAGGTGATAGGACATTAAATAAGAAGAGAGTGTGTGGGAATCAAGGGAGAGGATGCACCCATTTTAAATGGGTGGTCCTGATTTGTCATGAAGAAATTTCCTACATGTGAGGATGGGGGTGTTGACTAGTCAATATTGGGCTTCTCCATTTGGTTGAACCAATGGGGGTGTTGACACCTAATACAAATTTGCAAATTAGCCCCCTTAAATTTGGGTATTTGCACAGACGCATAAAATGATAAAAATTGGGTGGGCGATTCGGTGTTTGGCGTTTTGCAGAGTGAGGGGGCATTGTATGTTTGGTATGGGCTCAAATAACAGGGCACTGGAATTAAATTGGGATTTACGAAATCAGTTAAAATGGTATCCTCAATTTAATTAGGAATAAATGCAAGCTGTGTTCAAAAATTAATTAGGAGGACATGGGGCCAAAATCAGGTCCGGTCATCAATATCATTAATGAAGAAGACTCAGAACAGAATATTACCCTAATTTGGACCGCACGAAAAATAGGTCAAGATTGCCTCCAATTTCGATTGAAACGCACAACGATACAAAATTAGAATTTATTTAGAATTTAAATAAACGTCCGTGACGATTTTTGTGCGGCTAAAATGAAGCACAAAAGAGCATAATTATGAGTTACAAAAAATGGCAGAATAGAAGGCGGGCATGTCTAGGACAATGTTGTGAAATTTGTTGGAAGGCAAAAGCTAGGGTAGCGCTCCAAATATCGAAGCAAGGGCAAAGCGCAATAATTAAATAAATTACGGTAGTTAATTACAACCTCCAATAAATTAATTCTAAATAAAATAATTAACCACATAATCCCATGATTCGGACAGGTGTTCATCTACTGGGCTTCTAGGTCAAGTCTACCAGCTCAAACATAATGAACACTGTATATAATATAATATTTAATTACACATCTCACATAATTATTTAAATTAAATAGACTTATCATGCAATTATTTAATTATAACTACCACAATATTAATAATTATAAAAAGTCAAAAATACCCCTATTTTTGGAATGTGGTAGTGACAAGTCTACCCTCCTTAAAAGAATTTTGTCCTCAAAATTTAAAATCCTCATAGTAGTACTTATTTATACACATATTTATTTTCCATAAAAATTTTAATTTCGCCACCCACAAAATCATGAAATAATCTACCTTGTCATTTCACAATTTTCAAAAATTCTGAAATTATTGTATTCCTGAAATATCCTCGAAATAAAAAATCAATTTTTTCTTTCCATTTTCCTCACAACTTCCTCCGAACCTTTAAGTTAAAAATTAAATACTCGAAATTTAATATCCACTCATCTAATTTAATTTTAATCAATACGTATATATAAAATTTAAATTTTGTCCCAAAAAGTTTGAATTCAACATTAATCCATCAATGATTTTATTCCTCTATTTCCTCTTTCCTCAAAATACTCAACAATGCGATACTTATGGATTCTCCAAATGCAACATCCAAATATAAAATTTTAAAAATTCATAACTTGCAATCAAATAATTATAATGATAATCTCCTTAATTTTTACAAATTCTAATGATAACCTCAATCATATCATATCCTTCCTAAAATTAATAAATCATCAATTCTGCCATGTTAAATTCTTGACCAATTTTTTTTTTAAATCGATGTTTTTTCTCGAATTTTAATTATCTTGTCTCTCTTGTCAAGTCATAACCCCTTTATGAATCTTCGTCATGGCCAAACCCTAATAATCATGGTCTAAGAAAATTCTTCTTACAGTCATACAACCTGTAATCTAAGAAAAATGTGTACAGTCATGATGTCTTTTGTCATGGTATTGCAATCTCTGTCAGGGTGCACTACTAGCTATATTCTAACAAGAAAATCATGAATACGAACTACAGTACTAGGGAAATCAATCAATCAAGAGACGGAAAAATATTAGGAAAGAAAAGAAAGAACCTGCTAACATATTACTTGCAGTATCTCCTATCTCTAACATACTCTTAACTCTGGCACATTCACTAACTAATTCCTATTCCTGTACACTGGTACCCATATCAACTAATCATTGATCCACAAGATCCATGAATACATCCATGTTGCACACACCTGTCTATTAATACCAAAATCTGATACCAAGAACCTCTAACACAATCGTAGGTCAAATGATGCTTGTAAAGTTCGATACCTCTATCTCTTTAGGTACCTCTGTTCTACTATAAGTACACCCATTGCTAGTTCTCGTTCCTACTATAATTGTCCATACTATTTATTCTTATCACTCAAGAGCACACCAAGTATAACACACCATACTAAGTACTGCTCTTTCAAATACAACTTTAGATGGACACCCAAGTCAGTCTGCGGTGCCATCTCAATCATGCTCAAGTCAACAGATCCTGACACATGTATATCATCTATTAATATATATTTTCTCATCCACTATAAAATTAATCCTCAAAATAATCGTCAAGGTTTAACTTCTCGAACAAATTTAAAATAAAATGCATATATTTCCTCAATAGCCAATACTCAATATCGAAATCAAATTTAATCGCTCCTAAAATCTTTATAGCCTTAACCATGTTTATTGAATCAAAATTTGAACCCTCAAAATTTTAATGACATAAATCTCAACTCCTCAATAATTTAAAAAAAATGGAATTTATTTCCACCCTCTAATTTATAAATCCACAAATATACATATAAGTGCTCACGGTCTCTAATACTCGAGGTGCACTCAATACATCTATTGTCTACAATTGTGTACTAAAATTGTACTGCCCGAATCGCTTGCACTATTACCTCCAATGATCAAAGTTATCATCACATGTATTTTCTTCCATGATTTTTAATCTATATTAACTGGTACATCATCCAATTATCATCACACAGAGTGCTTACTATTATTTGCGTCATTCTCGACTAATCCTCGATATAGAACCATTAGCACTCTTGGTATTATCTCACTAGCTTCATTAATGGATCATCTCATCAAGCTCATTAGAACTCATGATTATCTGTACCTTCTATAACACTCATGTCTCTTTACTCTCATGGGCAAGTATATGGTTCTTCATCTCGATTGATGTATATGTATTTTCCTTTAACCTTTTATAGCCTGTTAAACTAATCCGTGATACGCTTCACCATTTTTATTACCAATTCCGATATTTCTCTTCTCACGACATCTCATTATAACTCCTCATGCATATAAATTTCTTTACCTTTAACACACCCGATATCAATCATCAAATTAGACGTCATGCTCCATTAATCCTTAACACAATTCCTTGATACCTAATTGTTTACATAGATCACTCAATTACATAATCATGATTATCCAGGACGGGTATACTGGCTCTGATACTAACTTTGGGAACTATCACTGATACTCTATACTCTCCTTCTACTTATAGTACTATAAAGACACTTATCCTAAAACTATTGCCACAAGGTACTATGCTATGGGTTAATTCTAGATTAAGGCCTACTGCTCACATGTCCAACTAGGAAACACTTACAAGCAATACTCAGTCAATACTAATACTCAAGACACAGACATAATTATAAGTCACTAATCATCATACTTGATAAGGAATCCTCAAAGAATAGGAGCTCAAAAAGACTGGATTGAGGACTGAAGGTGTTTCTACTGCTAGCAACAAAAAGAAACGATGGAAAAAGTCCTGTATAACAGAAATAGATAAGTGTTGAGATGATACTTTAGGAACAAATTTTTAAGACACAATTGATAATCATACACGTCGGTCAGAAATCATGACGCTGAGAATCCTCGCCATACCAGTAAGCATAGGTGCGGTAAACGACAGGTTCCGTAATTAAAGTACGTAACCCTATAGTCATGTCATCTAGAATCTTTGCCACGCCAACCGGTACAGCTGCGATAAACTCTAGGTTTCATAACCAAAGCAGACATTTTACCTTTCGCACTGTTCTCATCAATATATGTCATGAGATGATATCGTAAAATTTAGTTCGTAAAATTCATCTCGGCATGAAATCAAACTCTACAATCAAACCAAAATCCTAATTTAATAACTGATCAACAGGAATCAAACTCAATATCAACGAGTGAGGACGGACGAAAACAAGGCAAAGAATTTAAAATTAGAAATTATAATAAGATTCTCAAGAGATCGTCCCAGGAATCTCTCAAGAATTTATGATTGAGTATCCTCCCTCATCCTAGTATCCTATGTCCTATATTCCATAGCAGGTACGCAGTAGTACAACTATAACGTCGTACTACCACGACATCGCACAACTTGCGAAGTCAGACCTGCATGGGCCATCACTAAAAACGTGTCACGACCCGCACCCGATTTAGGGGTACGAGAGCGTGGGTACGTCCAGCCTACGTCGCAGCATCGGCGGTAGAACGCTGTCTAGGTCAAGTACTATCTAAACAATCTTAAACTAGTATCCAACTCCATAAGGAGACACGGATAACAATATAAATGATCAACATACTCAATCACATAACTACAGCACGATAAAAAATCGAAGAAATAAAATAATTACAACACAAGTCTAATGTAATTAAATCTAACTCAACATAAATCCAAGTCTCAACAAAATGCCGGAGACAAATCCGGTACCAATAAACTACTAAAGGAAACTAACTAGATAACTAGTGATTCCGGCTAGACCTCCCGGAATCACGACTACACTACTAAAACCATGTCTCAGCTACTCACCCTGTGGTCCACCAGTGTCGGATACCAGTCCTCTAGGCATAGTCTGAAAAATATTTTCCAGTCAGGAAGGAGCAAAGTACATTTCTAAATAGCAGTTCTATATCAATGATATAAACTATGTACCAGTATATAGATGAAAACATACAAGATGCATGTATATGTACGGGAAATATACAATAAAGGAAATACTGGAAATAAATGCAGGAAAGGAAACAATATGTCAATAAGCAAGAATACTAAGACTAAGTGTGTGAGTACTAGCTTTAACATGTGATCGGCTTGGGAATTTGATCAGGCTGGTTACATATGATTAGCTATGATTCATGTAAAGTCAGGCTAACCGTTGGTTAGCTATGATGCATGTAGAGGTCAGGCTAATCACACGTAACAGCTATAAAGCATGTAAATGGTCAGGCCGTACCCGACGTGAGATGTGGGGTGAGCTATGATGCATGTAGAGTTGGGTATGATCACATATCTATACTAAAATACTCCCCACCCCCGACTGGTATAGTAGATCCAATCATGGTACGCTATGGCATGGGATTCCCTAGGGAGGTAGCAAATCTCCCCGGGAATCAGTGTCTGTACATGCACAAGATAGCAAGGAAACAAGTCTTGTATAAGCTACACCATGAATAAGGAATAACATCTCATGACGAGATCCGTGTATACCAATCCGTGTAACCAGCGTGTCGAGAATATGAATATTTACACTAGATACAATGAACATAGGGGATATCATAAACAAGAAGCTAATCAGAGAATGTATACGCCTTGGGTCCTTAGCTGGTAAAACCAATGTCCTGTCCCAGAGTATCGTCTGGATGATCCAACAGTCCTATAACATATAATAAATAATACAACGTTTGTATCAGATGCTATACTAAACACACAATCAAATACCTAACTCAGGGGCTATGCCTGGCATGATACTGGTCAACTAGGGTCGTCTAGCAGATAGATATATAAGACACATTATACCTATTTTTAACTACATTAGTACTTATAATATATATTTACATGCACCAATTTATATACATTTACAATATATATATATATATATGTACCAATTTATATACATATCTAATTTATACTAGTTGAACAATATATATGTATACTCATACATATGCTAAAAATACATTTAAAAAAAAAAAAATATATATATATATATATATATATATATTGTCAATGTTATTATTAAAATATATACTAAAACTAATATATCACATTAAATACATATACAATATATATATATACCATTTAATTTCATGTATAATATATATATTAGTTAAACAATATATGTGTACCATATATATCAATTTAAAAATATACTAGGTGTATATACAAATAAATATATACATATACCAATTTTTATATATTGAAAAATATATTAAGTATACCAATAATACATATCGTAGAATACCTATTTATATATATACCAATCATATTAAATATATATATATATATATATATATATATACATATACATGTACATATTAAAATATACATGTACAGGTATACCAGATTATATTAAATATATACATATACATATACATTATTAAATACATCTACAAATACATTGTATTAATTATACATATACAATACATCAATTACATATACAATACATTAATACACACATAGAGAAGGAGGGAAAAGGGAGAGGCTCACCGGGGTTGGTCGGAGTCGTCTGCCGGAGTTGGGGGACAGTAGGGGGAGAACTGGATGGTGGTGTTCGATGTGCGAGGGATCTCGTCGACGCCGGAGGAGAAACTGGAGTGAACGAGGGGAGTGGAGAGGAGTGCCGGCGGGTGGAGCTCGACTGGTGGTTGGGTGGTGATGATGGAGGTGGTTGTAGTTGAAGGTGGTTGATAGGTGACCGGAGCCGGAGTACAGCTCGGGATGGGTCAGGAGGAATTGTAGAGCAGTCGGGTGGTGGAGTGATATTGGTGGAGGTGATGATGGCGTGCACAGCGCCGGAGTTGGGTCAACGGAGGGTGGTTCGTCGGTCCGATGGATTGTTGAGGAAGGAGGAGTTGTTTCGAGGAAGAAACTCGGAGTTGGTCGGACTGCGGAGGAGTTCGGGGTAGGGGGGCTGCCGGAGTAGCAGGGAAGAGGGGGAGAGTCGGCTGCAGTGGTGTCGGTTCGATGGTGGGAGGTTGGCTGGTGATGGAGAACGGGGTCGGGGCTCGGCCGGGTGGAGAAAATGCAGCGGTGGAGACTCGCCGGAGTACAGGGAAGAGTGGAGGAGAGTCGGAGAGATGCAGGGGAAGATGGAGGAAAGTGGCTGGAGCAGGGAGTCGTGGCTGTGGGAGGGAGCTCGGCTGAGGTGAGCCGTGGTGGGGGAGGAAGGAGCTAGGAGGAGGAGCAGTAGGGCTCCGCCGGCTGAGGGTGGTGGTTGCTCGAGTTAGGCGTAGTCGAGCTGCGTGGCCGGCCTGACGGGGGAGCGGCCAGAGAAGGCACAGTAGTTCGCCGGAGCTAGGCCGGAGATGGGGGCCGGGCTCGGGATGAACAGTGTGGGAGTGGTGGTGATGGTTCCCCCCTCTCTTTTTTGTAATTTCAAAAACAAGGGAAGAAGAAGAAGAAAGAAGAAGAAGAAGAAGAAGAAGAAAAGAAAAATGAAGAAGAAATTTTAGAATGGGGAGGAGGCTACGGTTTGGGGGCTTGGGGCTAGTGAGGAGGTGTGCTTCCCTAGGTTTTTGGGGATTAGGGCTAGGTGATAGGACATTAAATAGGGAGAGAGTGTGTGGGAATCAAGGGTGAGGATGCACCCATTTTAAATGGGTGGTCCCAATTTATCATGAAGAAATTTCCTATATGTGATGATGGGGGTGTTGACTAGTCAATATTGGGCTTCTCCATTTGGTTGAACCAATGGGGTGTTGACACCTAATACAAATTTACAAATTAGCCCCCTTAATTTTGGATATTTGCACAGACGCATAAAATGATGAAAATTGGGTGGGCGATTCGGTGTTTGGCATTTTGCAGAGTGAGGGGGCACCGTATGTTTGGTATAGGCTCAAATAGCAGGGCACTGGAATTAAATTGGGATTTACGGAATCAGTTAAAATGGTATCCTCAATTTAATTAGGAATAAATGTAAGCTGTGTTCAAAAATTAATTAGGAGGACATGGGGCCAAAATCAGGTCGGGTCATCAATATCATTAATGAAGAAGACTCAGAACAGAATATTATCCTAATTTGGGTCACAAAAAAATAGGTCAAGATTGCCTCCAATTTCGATTGGAACGCACAACGATACAAAATTAGAATTTATTTAGAATTTAAATAAACGTCCGTGACAATTTTTGTGCGGCTAAAATGAAGCACAAAAGAGCATAATTATGAGTTACAAAAATAGCAGAATGGAAGGCGGGCATGTCTAGGGCAATGTTGTAAAATTTGTTGGAAGGCAAAAGCTAGGGTAGCGCTCCAAATATCGAAGCAAGGGCAAAGCACAATAATTAAATAAATTACGGTAGTTAATTACAACCTCCAATAAATTAATTCTAAATAAAACAATTAACCACATAATCCCATGATTCGGACAGGTGTTCATCTACTGGGCTTCTAGGTCAAGTCTACCAGCTCAAACATAATGAACACTGTATATAATATAATATTTAATTACACATCTCACATAATTATTTAAATTAAATAGACTTATCATGCAATTATTTAATTATAACTACCACAATATTAATAATTATAAAAAGTCAAAAATATCCCTATTTCGGAATGTGGTAATGACAGACCAATATTTTATTCTAGTTAGAATTGAGCCCAATAATAAGCCAAATCATTAAGATGATGTATAATTAAGTTAAAACCATTAGAGTAGAACATTTTTTCCTTAATTAATTTCTTCATGAAAGGTCCCAAGGGGTATTTTAGACTTTACATAGTAGCTTGAGGGAGGGGGCAAATGAGGCCTATATAAGGGGGTAAAAATTTTCTCTCTTCATTTTTCATTTCCAAATCTTGATCTAGAATTTTCCTCAACCAAATTTCTTCATTCCTACATCAAATTCCTACATCAAATTCCAACCAAATTTCTTTCCAAATCCTTCCCAAATCATCATTAGAGGCTAGTAGAGAAAGGATCTACAAGGAGGAAGTAAGGATCTACAAAGAGGAGCAAGGATCTACAAGTTGAATGCTCATTTCACCCAATTTGGACGTTGTATTGGGAATCTATCTCCCAATAGGTACAATTCAGTTTTTCTCCTTTAATTAGTCTCTAAATCTGTGATTTAATTATTAGGAACCACCCCATATGTTAAGGCTACCTATAGGAATTGGAATTAGGTTCATAAGAGGTCTATGGAGAAAGTTATGGTATATTTGTGTCAATTTTGGGAGAATTCCGAGATTGACACATTTTGTGTTTGTCAATTGGTCAATTAGACCAAATTGACATGTGTTTGATTTTGTGTGGCTAGTGTCATTTCTACAATTGGATACGTGTAGGCCGTATCCCAATAATTTGGTGATACGGATTGATTTAGGAGTTTTTCTTCCGACACGGGGGTTTGAGCATGTCACATTTTGATCCGGATACGTAGATGAGTAGTTAGCTCTTCATTTTGTTCATAATTATTATTTTAGACTTGCTCGTGTCCGTTGGGATATATTTGGTTGTGTGGTGGGGCCGTATCGCAAGCGTATCATAGATCTAATGTGATACAGGTGCGGTGCACTCCACGTTTGTTCTTTGCATTCTAATTTAAATTACCTTAGTTATAACTATATAATATTGTAAATATAATTATTATGTGAGATATATGTATATATATAATTATGTGTATGTTCTATATTTCTTTGTGATATGTTGGTGGTCATTGGAGAGTTATATATATATATATATATATATATATATATATATATATATATATATATATATATATATATATATACATCTACAAATCATATATATATATGAGGTGTGTATTTATGTGTGTGAGTTTGAGGGGAGAAGAAGTAAAGAAAAGCAATGATAAGCAGGGAAAGAAAAGCTGAGAGAAGCAGCTGAAAACCAGTAGGAAGTAGAAGCCGAGAAGTAGCAGAAAGCAGAAGCAGAAGCAGCAATAACCAACTGCAGCAGAAGCAGAAAGTAGCAGTAAGCAGCGATAAGCTGTAGTAAGCTGCAGTGAGCTGCAGTAAGCTGCAGTAAGCTGTGCTTAATATTATATATATTGATATGTTAGTATATGTATTGATAAGTTAGTGTATATATTGATAAGTTAGTTATATATATTGATAAGTTAGTGTATATATTGATAAGTTAGTTGTATATATTGATAACTTAGTGTATATATTGATAAGTTAGTTATATATTTTGATAAGTTAGTAAGTTATGTATATATTAGTAAGTTAGTATATATATATATATATATATATATATATATATATATATATATATATATATATATATATATATATATAAGAGATATATATATATATATATCTCCTATATATATATATATCTATATATATATATACATAAGCATTAGTTAGCATTGGTTAGTATTATTTCTAGATTACCTTGAAGATTACATCAAGGTAATGAGAGTAAGGTATCTTGGGTACGGGTATTAAATATCATGAGGTATATTATATGTTAGTTAGTATAGTATTGTTATAAGTTTAAATACATATTTGTGTATAGTGAGGTGTATGGGTAGTTAGTTATATGTTTGATATTGAATTACCTTGTGATACCAAGATAATATGAAGGTATTGGTTTATACTCAAGGTGTTGAGTTTGTATATAAAGATGGGTGTGTAGGTGGTGTGATACCCCTTTTGGTTCAAAGCCAAGGAATCCACTTAGCATTAGTTTAGTTAGGAGTATTATATATTGTTGTTTGTATATATATTATTATATTTTTATATCTAATAAATTACGTATCTTATGATACGGTATCTTGTTGGTTTTATAGTATCCTAGTATAGCTAGTATGGCCTAGTTGCATAGTGTATGGATCTAATATCCTAGAGTTGGACTCATACAACTTAGAAATAGCTAGTTTGACCAAATTTGACTAGTTTGACCTAGAGTTGACCTAGTTTGACTATTTTAACTTAGAAATGGCTTTATGACCTAGAAGTTGACTAGTTTAACTTATTTTTAGTCTGAACCTTGTATTAATGCAATATTCCATATATAGGTCTGTGTGACACCATTTCGGACACCGATTTGCATCATCTTCTCTGGTCCACAGGCGAGTACATTCTCTGATAATTTTTATTATTTGATTACTACTATAATTTAAGTATTTAAAAATATTACTTATGATTTTTGACACGATGACACATGGATTGGTATTGTTATTGGATCGTCAGTCATGAGATGTTACCTTGATTATTGAGATTGTATCGAATACTGTTCGTTGTTGGTATTGGATAACATTTAAAATTATAGGTTAAATATTGGATACATTGGCTAGTAACATGTCATGATTCGATCCATCGTATCAGTCGGGACGGGAGGAAATACCAATTAAATATGTGATCAAGAACTATCGGCTAGTAGTGTAATCATTGGCTACTAACTAATCATGCAATTCACGTATGGTTGAGTTAGCTCCTTAGTATAATTATTGAATCTCCCAGGCCGATCACATATTTAGTTATTATCTCAAACACATAGTGTATTGTAGATTCCATATTCATTTCATTGATTACCCTGTTCTATTTCAAACATTACAGTTCATTCCTTCATTCTTATACGCATCGATCTATATTTTACTGCTAGTATTGCTTATTCCTTCATTGTTCTTGATCATCAATTATATTCTCATCGTAGATAGCATTCTCTATTTTACTATTTTATAGTTTTTGTCTATTAATTGGAACTGCTATTGGGTTGTACTTCGCTCCATTCCTGACTGGAAAATATTTTTCAGAGGATCCGGGAGATTGGTGTCCGATATACTATGGACCTCGATCTATAAATGGTGCAGACTTGGACCCACTAGTTCTGGAGTGACTATCGGGAGATCTAGCCGAAATTACTTGTTAGCATAGTTAGTTCTCTTTAGAATTTTGGTACCGGATTTGTTTTCGGCGTATATTTGAGATTGGATATTATTTCTATTTATTGTTGTTATATTTTAAATTGTATAGTTATATTAGACTTCTTTGATATCTTATCGTGCCATAGATTTATGAATGAGTATTGTATTGCCCTCATTCCTGGAGTTGAGATATTGTTGGCAGATTATATATTATTGTGAGATGATTAGATAGTATAGTGGACCTAGACAGCGTTCTACCGTCGATGCTGCGGCGTAGGCTGGACGTACCCACGTACTCGTGCCCTTCACCGGGTGTGGGTCGTGACACTACATGCGATAATTGCCTTTGTACTATGGTGGCAGTGAGCTTGTTTGCGGGACTTGGTGCTTATGCATGACTTTTCTGAGTGCATGATTAGCCGGTTTGCGGAATGGCGCATGATTCTGAGGATGTACGCCTTTGTACTTTCTTGCAATCATTCTGACTTTTGTATGCTCGTTTGTAAAGGGACTGCCTTGGATTGCTCCGGCCTTGATGGAGCATGGAAGGATATCATAGTCACCATTGTTCGTGGTGAACAAGAACATTACCCGAAAGATTATCCGCTTCTCTCCATATGCAGCCAGGATGTGATGGCTGGATCTCGGTCGAGTCCTGGCGGTCGATCTGAGTTATTCCAACAGGGATTTCTAGTTGCGTCATTTTATACGACAGAGTTGGGTCCATAGAGAGTTGGCTTTGCGTTGCAAGCTTCCTTGCTATCCATCTGTATGGATTATTTTCTCGTCTTGTGGCTTGCACTTAGAAGTTTTTCTGAAGTGATGACCCAAAATTCATTGAGCTGTCGGTTTCACACATGTTGGTACTAAAAATAGCACAGAGGGGTCTCCTTCTTTTCAAATGTACCAATAACCTTGAATATTAATAAAAATTCTTGAATGTAATACTTCCATATGTACTCATGATCTTGAATATTAATAAAATGTTTGTCTTCTTTCTTGTTTGGAACTTTTCTTATTGCTTATGGATATCGGGGCTATGAGTATTATACCAGAGGTAATATGAACGTCATATTATATCATAATGGTGATAACACCAAGTCCTATAAGAGGTAGTATGAATGTGATAGGCTAGAGCAGTTCCATTAAAGAAATTTGGTGAAGATATCATCTATGATGGCAGAGATACTTTGGTATAGAACTATAAACCCCCTCACCCGAAATTAGGTTTACTTGGCTAATATAGTGGAATTAGGGCTAGTTTGAACCTAATTAGAAATTAGAACACGACATTTGATTTAACTGTACATTATTTTATCGTGTAGTGCACCTTACCGTTGCCTCAATAATTGGAGCAACCCACTGGCCACTACCTGTCTACAAATTTCACAATACTGTCCTAGACTTGACCACCATTTATTCTAACCTCTGTATAATTTATAATCATGCTTTCTGGTGCGACATTTTAATCGCACAATAAACGTCGCGGATGTTATTTCCAAATTCTAAAATAAACTCCAACTCTGTACCCTTGTGCATTCCAATCGGAATTGGAGACATAATCTTGACCGTTTTGTACCACCCGAATTTTATTAATATTCTACACTGTATCTTCTATGCCCCAGACACTTGTGTCCGACCTAATTTTATTCCCAGGTACTTCTAATTAATTTCGGAACATCGTGCGCAGTAATTTTAATTAATTAAATCTAATTTCCATCTTGGTACAATTTTCTCGATTGTTGTGCATTTTTATGCAAACGTATCGAGGTGCCCCCACCATTGGACAATACGTGAAGAAACTCAATTTTTCCTTCACGTGGATTTTTTGTAATTTTTCGGGATGTGCAACGCGCGCACCTTACCCCGTATATTAAATCTACCCTTGCATTTAATTAATGCAAATTCTAGCCCTCCCAACATCCCCATGAGAGCCGAAGCCCATGCCCAAGGAGCATTGACCAAGCCCACTCCTAGGTCAACAAAACCCTGGTTTCCATGTATTTATATACAAAGTTTTCCTCTCTTTCTATTGGAAAAACCAAAACCCAAAACACTTAAACCTAAATTCACTTCCCAGCCGACCTCCCCATGACCCATCTCCTATTCTTCTCAGCCGACCTCCCTCCGGCGAGTCATCCGCCGGAGCAGACCCAGCAGCGTCACCCCGCTGCACCTCCCAGTCCTTCTCCCGTGCCACCTGAACGCCGCTGCACCGACGCCGGTCATCGTCCCCGACCCGCCATCAAAATCACCCAACTGAACGCCACCCCTCCTACTCCTTCGACTGGCCGGAGCAACCCCCTCCTCCTGAGCACGGACTTCTCCCATCCAATGCCATTCTCCTCCTCCCCTCGTCTGAAAGCCACACCCCGACCAACATCATCCTCGTCTCCTTCCTCCAGCCGAGCTCGACTCACAGGAGCCGACTTCCCCCCCCCCCCGCCTCTGCACACCTCGACCAGCCCCCTCGCCTGAACGATGCCCGGAGCTCCCCGCCGGCTCCTCTTCAACCACCACCTGCACGACCTTCATCTCCACCCCTCTGCCTCACCATCTCGTCCTCTGCTGGAGCTGGCGACAGCATCTCCAACCGCTGTCCCAGCTCCCTCTCTTCCCCTTCTCCACCTCCCTGTCATCCCCTCCGGCAACCCGACTCTGACTTCCCGCCGCCGAAGTCGACAGTGCCTACATCACCATTGTCTCCACCTTCCCCCATGTAGCGCCCCGTTCCTCCTATTCGAGGAGCGCGGCTAAGAAACATAAGACGGTATCGTTCGATCGGGATAGATTGAATTAAGAACTCGTCCTCGTTATGCATTTGTTTCTTCGAAATCGATTCCCATATTCAGTGGACCGTGCCCCAAGGATTGGCTTAGCGGCAGAGTCAGGAGGGACCTCTCTACTGCTATCTTTTATTGCCTCAGTTTTCGATGTCGCTTTTTGCTTTCGTGCTTTGAGTTGGTTTTAGGATTTGCTTATTTTTCTTGAACGATTTCGATGGTTTCATTATTTTTGTTTATTGAACTGCATTTCAATCCCGAGATTGGAAAGAGAGGAAGGAATATTGATCGAGCTGTTCCTGTGCAGGTGAACGAGCAGTAGGCGGCTTGCAAACGGAGTCGTGAAGCGCCTCATTTCTTCTCCCTTCCAACAATCTAAGTGAGTGGCTACCATCCCGATTAGCTAGCCCTGCTTCCAAGCTTCACACCCTAAAATCGTGCACTCTCCTTTGCCCCGTTCAAACGATACCAAGTAATAATAAAACATACCACGATAAAAAGGAAATAGACTTGGTTTGTATTGCTTGCCATTCAACTTGGGAACGATTACTTACATTGCATGCTTATTCGTTTGGAATGTTCATCATATGTTTCAATTTTAGTTAGAATACATGTTTCTTTGTGTGAAATAATTCGAACTAAATGTGCTTGATCACGGACAACTTGTGCACAAGGTATTTTGGCTTCCGCGGACCGCCGCCAGGGCACTGGGGCCGATCCGATCTGGGCGAAAGAGTTCGTATAGTCGTTTGTCATGGACGGAATGCTATGTAGCGGGGCTCGCCACCTGCGTTGCATATCATTCTTGTTCCGAGACTATAACCCGTCCCATTGTAGCATCATGCCAGTGATCCCTGTGTATATTTAAACCTGTTGCATACTAACTTGTGTCTTCGTGGCAGGGAAGGCATGGTAAGTATTGTGCAGGTCATTCAGACGGACAGGTAAAATCTACCGAACGGTGGCACGTTCATTTCAGTAAATTCTATATGCTGCTTACTTGTAAATGAACTAAGGCAAGATAAAAAACCACAAATATGCATGCTTCATTAAAACAACGTGTTGATTGGTATAGTTCGGTTAGCTCGCCTTCACCAGTATGTTTTGACCTGCTGACCCTCGTTGAAACAGGTTCTCTGCACCAAGGCGAACCGAGCGAGAAGCCGAAGTCGTCTTCCCGATCCAGTCCAGCTGTTGGCGCATCCTGATTGTGCCACTTTTGAAGTACTTAGAGAAGAAGCTTGCAACTTTATATACAATGCAGCTTCATGGCAAAGCCGTCCTCCAGCCCGGAGGTCTTTATCATTTTGAAGTTTAGTAAAGGGATATAATGTATAGGACTGCTATCTCATTTTGAGTCATCTCTTTTGTAAGCCCGTGCGACATATTAGCTAACTCGTTCAAGAGTTTGTAATATATGTTCATTAGCAATAAAGAGAACTTTTTCATGTTTCAAATCTGTGTTTCAATTTATTTGCGTACTCTGAATATGTGCTCGTTATGCAAAATACTTTAGCCTTGTGCGGGCGCTACCCCAGGCCCGTACGGCATCACGATTCGGGGGATGTCCCAACGATTCTACGAAATCGGGTCGTGACATAATGGTATCAGAGCACAGATTCAAGTTCCTTAGACTTCGTGCTGGAAAAGTTCCTTTAATGATCAATTCCTGTGCGAACTCTTGAACTCGTTAGGCCAAAATAAGATACATTCATACAATAAGTCCATTATACATTATGATTCTAATATAATTTATCTTCTTTTGAAGGAATGGCACTAGCTCAATCTGCAGCACAAGCACCGAACGAAACACAAGAAAGTAGTTCGGGAAATTTGGGAAGATCTCAGAGCCAACGCGGCATATCTCAAGTCGATCCGCTTGAGCGGGTAATGTAAATATTAGAATCGCAACGACAAAGAGATGATGCTCGCCAAGCCAAGTTCGAAAGCAATTTAGAGACCCGATTCTCAGTCCAACAGAAGCAGGTAGATATCCTGCAACAGATCATTCAGACTTTGGCTGCCAATCATTCTGTCGCAACAACAACGACTCCGGTGGAACAGCCCGTGCTTGAAGTAGAGACGCCACAAATCCCAAGGCCGAGGGACGTGACTGCCTTCAACTTGGGCCACTTCAAGAAAGTCTGTAACACCCCATTCAACGGGACTAAGGACCCAGTGGTAGCTCTAGATTGGCTAGCCGAACTTGAAGATCACTTCGCTCTGCTAGAGGTCCCCGAAGAGAAGCGCGTCGCCTGCGCGCAACTTCATCTCCGCCTCAACACGCACGATTGGTGGAACGTGCATCGACAATCTCTCCAATTTGATCACAAAGAGGAGGCGATCTCGTGGACGACTTTTTGTGCCGCGTTTGAAGAGGAGTTTATACCCCCTCCAGTACAACGTCAAATGAAAAACGAGTTCGTGCAGCTGCGGTAGGGCAGTATGTCAGTTAAGCAGTACTCCGTCGAATTCAACCGACTCTCCAAATTTGCTAGGGCCTATTTACCTGATGCAGCGAGTCGAGCTAGAAGATTTGAAGGTGGTTTGCGCCCTGCCATCCATGCGCACGTGGTCAATAATCAGTATAGAATAATGCGTGAAGTCATGAATCACGCCCTATCACTTGAGCCACAGTATCCTCACTTTTCTACCGATGCTGTACATACCTACAATCACAAACGCCAAGGCAACGAGAGAGGAAACAACACTGCAAAGCGACAAAACAATGGTAGTCAGAACAAGACAAATGCAGGAGTATGTTGTGAGCACTACCACAGGCCGGGGCACACTATCGTTAATTGTTACTTGAAGAATGGGTCTTGTTACAACTGTGGCAGAAATTGACACTTGATTCGAAACTATCCGCTGCCGGATCGCCGCCAGCAACAAAATAATCCCTAACGGTTGGTTCTATTCCTAAGTTTCGGGACGAAATTTCCAATTGGTTGGGTAGAATGTAGCGCCCCGTTCCTCCTATTCGAGGAGCGCGGCTAAGAAACACAAGACGGTATCGTTCGATCGGGATAGATTGAATTAAGAACTCGTCCTCGTTATTGATTTGTTTCTTCGGAATCGATTCCCATATTTAGTGGACCGTGCCCCAAGGATCGGCTTAGCGACAGAGTCAGGAGGGATCTCTCCGCTGCTATCTTTTATTGCCTCAGTTTTCGATGTCGCTTGTTGCTTTCGTGCTTTGAGTTGGTTTTGGGATTTGCTTATTTTCCTTGAACGGTTTCGATGGTTTTATTGTTTTCGTTCATTGAACTACATTTCAATCCCGAGATTAGAAAGAGAGGAAGGAATATTGATCGAGCTGTTCCTGTGCAGGTGAACGAGCAGTAGGCGGCTTGCGAGCGGAGTCGTGAAGCGCCTCTTTCCTTCTCCCTTCCAATAATCTAAGTGAGTGGCTACCATCCCGATTAGCTAGCCCTGCTTCCAAGCTTCACACCCTAAAATCGTGCACTCTCCTTTGCCCCGATCAAACGATACCAAGTAATAATAAAACATACCAAGATAAAAAGGGAATAGACTTGGTTTGTATTGCTTGTCATTCAACTTGGAAACGATTACTTACACTGCATGCTTATTCGTTTGGAATGTTCACCATATGTTTCAATTTTAGTTAGAATACATGTTTCTTCTATAAATTGTGCTATGCATATGGAACACACTTTAATTTGGCATAGATTGATCAGTAAGACTATGGAAAATATTTGTGCTATGGAGCTTGCCCATATTCGTTTGAAATTCATGTGAAATAATTCAAACTAAATGTGCTTGATCACGGACAACATGTGCACAAGGTATTTAGGCTTCCACGGACGGCCGCCAGGGCACTGGGGCCGATCCGATCCGGGCGGAAGAGTTCGTATAGTCGTTTGTCATGGGCGGGATGCTATGTAGCGGGGCTCGCCACCTGCGTTGCATATCATTCTTGTCCCGAGACTATAACCCGTTCCTTTGTGGCATCATGCCAGTGATCCCTGTGTATATTTAAACCTGTTGCATACTAACTTGTGTCTTCGTGGCAGGGAAGGCATGGTAAGTATTGTGCAGGTCATTCAGACGGACAGGTAAAATCCACCGAACGGTGGCACGTTCATTTCAGTAAATTCTATATGCTGCTTACTTATAAATGAACTAAGGCAAGATAAAAAACCACAAATATGCATGCTTCATTAAAACAACATGTTGATTGGTATAGTTCGGTTAGCTCGCCTTCACCAGTATGTTTGGACATGCTGACCCTCGTTGAAACAGGTTCTCCGCACCAAGGCGAACCGAGCGAGAAGCCAAAGTCGTCTTCCCGATCCAGTCTAGCTGTTGGCACATCCTGATTGTGCCGCTTTTGAAGTACTTAGAGAAGAAGCTTGCAACTTTATATACAATTCAGCTTCGTGGCAAAGCCGTCCTCCAGCCCGGAGGTCTTTATCATTTTAAAGTTTAGAAAAGGGATATAATGTACAGGACTGCTATCTCATTTTGAGTCATCTCTTTTGTAAGCCCGTGCGGCATATTAGCTAACTCGTTCAAGAGTTTGTAATAGAGATTCATTATCAATAAAGAGAACTTTTCCATGTTTTAAATCTGTGTTTCAATTTATCTGCGTACTCTGAATATGTGCTCGTTATGCAAAATACTTTAGCCTTGTGTGGGCGTAACTCCAGGCCCGTACGGCATCACGAGTCGGGGGATGCCCCAACGATTCTACGGAATCGGGTCGTGACACCCCCCCCCCGACTTCACCGCCGGACCACCCTCGCCGACCTGCACTCGCCGGAGACAGCACATTATCACCACCATCAGCACCGAGCTCCTACTCCACCTCTCCCTGAACTCCTCTGCGAGCCCCGCTATCCTCAACCACCACACTACAGCCTTCCCCTCCCTGGCCTCTCCTCAACCTCCACGGCCGGACATTCCCTCTCTGGCCGGACCTCCCTCCCCCACTAGCCGGAATATCATCACCTTCACCATCACCATAGTCATTACCACCACCATTACCATCACCTTCGTCATCACCCTCGTCATCCTCGTCATCATCATCCTAGTCATCCTTACCCTCATTCCAGTCATCATCCATGTCACCACTATTATCATAAATTCTATCATTATTCCATAATCATCACCATTGTGATCATCCTTACCATTATGAACCAACATAAACACCACAATTGGCCAAATCATCACCTTAACCATAACCCAATTATCATATCGTCATTACCGTCGCCATCATCATCATCGTGGACTCGTCACCCTTGCCAGAAAACCCGCAGCGGTCATCCCGATTCTCATACCTCTGCACGCTGACCCCGAAGATCTATTGGATTGGTTCTACGCGACTTCCGGAGCTGGTTATTGGGAGTACACAGTCGCTTGCCAGGCAAGTATGCCTTACCTTGTTGTACTGTTTAAATTCTGTATTATTAGCTGCATATTTATTATTTAATTGTGCGCGTCAGAGAGAGACTCGGGTGCAGTCAACGAATGCGTTGACGTTAGGACTTGTGTCTGACCTAGTGTCTAGTAGACCCACCTAAAGTTGTGGAGTTATTGGTATGACTCCCAGGCCTTGACACCTTTCTTACACGTGTTGTGAGTCTCATGTAGGGCACGGTCCTGCGTATATAGTTGGCCACCTATACGTGTAGGCGTACGACGGATAGGGTATAACTGCTAATAGTGATGCATGTTTGAAGACTTAGCGGTTATTGATAGGCAGAGCATAGATTAGCGTGGTACGATGGTCCCATCCCTGTCCTTGTTTGGTGGTAAGGATGGACCCTTGCTCTAACGATAGTCTATGAGCCAGAGCTACGACACCGAGGCGTAGTTGCTGACGCGTGTTGTGGATAAAACATGCTTAGATCATTGGGCGGGGAGGACGACTAATAGGCATATGGGATACCCCACTCCTTTACACTGATATCGCGCTCGACTGAGTGATACGGACGTATATATATATTACTGATACCACGTTCTGTAGAGTGTTGGACGTTACTTGGTGATATTACAGATACCATACTCTATAGAACGTTGGATGTTACTGTATTCCTGTACCCGTGTTATAGGGGCATGTGTGGCATATACTAGCCGGTTGTCACGACTGGTGAATTATGTCTGCATATGTCTAGCCTACACCTTCCCATATACTCAAGTTGTCCTCAAGTTGTATTTCACTTAGATGGTTAGGTCACCCTGGAGTTTTACAATATTTACTTTATGGCATACTTTTATGTATTTTGTTATGTTCCTCTGAGAACCTGGACCCTTTCCAGGTGTATTATTCATGAGTATTCGCAGGAGCACGAATTCCGGACTGGTTGCGTACGTTCCGAGGAGACTTCGCTTCGAGCCACGTGATTGTTAGATATGGTACTTATATTGTATTCATCTTGTTTATTCCATATTCTAGTACGGTAGTAGATTTGTTTCCATCCGACTACCATCTTTAGACACTTCATATTAATATCTAGTTCATAGATACTAGTCAATTATTATTATATGATTTCTGTGGATGAGATTTAGCTATGCCCTGAGACATCTATGTTTACCACGTGTGAATCGTTATTCATATTACAGCGTACGTGTGATGTGGTTTCCATATATTAGAGTGCCATATTTATACGGCTGGCATGCTCACGTGTCCTAGTCCTATATATTTTGGGACTGGTGTGTGACATATTTTTGTGGTTGCCCATGCAGGTCAAAGCATATTGTCTCGGTTACGTTACTGTACCGAGCAAGCCTGCAAATAGGATTAGAGTATAGGATCTCATCCACATCTGACTATGACTCATCTTCTTTCCAATACATTCTATTTGAACGAATGCATCCTGCTTGATTCATGTGCATCCCTGATAGTTCCCTGAGGGTAGCCTTCTCCTAGAATATAGAAGTCCCTGTTGTTAGATAATAAGTAAGGTAACCTTCCTAGTAAGAGTAACTAGAACCCTGACACGTCACTAAGTTTAGAATATTTAAGTAAACCCTAGTATCCTTATCTAAGGAATGGCTTGCCATTATTCCTTGACATAATTAAGAAGGACTTAAGTGTAGTATAGGCACGACTAGAGCTAGTTAGAGATTTGACCCTAGTATTAAGGAACCAATAGAAACCGAGATCGAATGTAGGGACTGAACCTAATGTGCATAGTGAGATAGTGTTAGGATATAGATTCTTGTCGTGATATTAGCACACAGTACCTCAGGAAGCCCAGAGCAACGAGTATGATATTCCCCTTGAGATCATACCTCAAACACGGAGAATTGCTTGCCACCTTCCACTTAGGAAACTATGATATTATCTAGAGTCCCTCTATCCTAATTTCATATCTTGTTCCCCTGCAATCTTAACGTTCGCCAATTACGCGACGATTAAATTATGATTCTTCTTTTCTCCATCTTTTAACTCATGCCACATAACTCTTATAATTGAAGGCCAAGTGATCTTATTCTATGTTAGGATATATAGCTTGCTAGGATTATAGTCGTAATCTTGAATTTTGAATTTCTGTGCTTGGTAGTTAGAACTTGATAGTTTTAAGTTATTCTGGTAGATTGCAACTTGATGGCTACCCTTAGTTTTAAACTGCGTAATTCGTATCCATAACCCAAATATAGATATATCCTCCTTTCACTTAAGAACCAGTAGCTCTTCCATACCTACTATTGACACCTTGTTCTATAAGCACTGCGATTAAGATTTAAGATGACCGTTACCTACAGGATACAATAGGAGACCCAAATAAGTACTAAGATCCGTTCCTCGTATAGCCCAATAAGAATTTGTACTTTAGTTACAAGAACTTTATTAATTTTTAGGATCCCCTTAAGACTGCCACAGTATTAGTTTATTATTTTTAAGTTGGATAGTATGCCTCACAACATAGCACAACATAGTCCTATTGACCCATTGATGAAGTATAATAGGATGACACAACTTTAGACTTACATAAGGAGACAGTGTTTATTCAGACTGTAGAATTAAAAGTCCTTACCCATATTTGGTCGACTAGCGACTTAGATAAGGAGTAGTATGACAAATAGAGAGACTATAGAGTCTAATTTTTGTTTTGTTTGTGAACATGAATTATTTTATAATTTCTCTCATCATAATCTAGCGTGCTTATATTTTGTACTACCTCGACTTATGCTGCTGTTACAGCCTAGTTTTGCGAGCTCAGTCTTTTATCGAGCATGTTCATGACATATGTATTATTGGACGCGTACACTAATACATTTCAGAATCAGTGTACTACGGTCTGATCAGCCATAGTGCGCTTGGTTCGCCCTTCGTATAACTACTTTACGTGGATTAAGATATATAGTGATTAGTAGATGAAATGTACTTGCCCTCTAGATATGACTGAGCATATCGTATCCGTTACATAACTGTACTGATACGAGCATGTGAATAGGAATTAACAAAATAGGATTTTAATCCATAACTGCCTTGACAAATCTCATTGAATTCTTTAAACGCCTTGATCCCCATACTTCTAATCTATTATCTCCTCCTTGAACTCATCATTACTGTTTTTCGTCTTCCCTTATTTCGGAAAGACGAAACCTCATGCGTAGCATAAGTTGATACACAGATAGTATTAGGTACACCCTATGGGCCAAATACATGATTTGATGATTATTTTGTAACCAAGGGCATATCACGTGTATTATATTTGGTGTTAAATTTTTTTTTTGAGGATTGAGTAACATGATTAAGTAAAATTGAGAAATGAGATTTCTGAAATATAAGAGCCTTATGTGATAGAGGGGTAGATCCTAAGTTGGGTAGCGGTTGCATTGTCACCTCAAGAGAAACTTCTCTTAGATTATGATCGAGAAAAATTGGATATAGAGGTTCAAGTCATTATAAAAGTAGAGAATACTAGAAGAACGATCAATATGATAAAGGATTGATGAATTTAAAAAAAAATCGGGATATGGAAAACCAAATACCGATACATGAGCATATGATTTAAATTTAATATTGAAGGTGGAATCAACGATTTAAGCCTCGAGGAAAATAAATAGAACTCTAAACATGGACATGGACGGATTAAATTTCAAATTTTGAGGATTAAATTAAAAGAAATTTTTGATTGCAGGACTACCTGTTTGAACTATTGAGGATATAAATTGAATTTAAAAATTGAAGAGTACAAAATTCACAAGTTGAGGATAGAAATAATAATTGATTATAATTTTTTTTAGAGAAAATTTTAACAGTTGAAGATTGCTATGTAAATTCTGATTTAGGATGTCATAGAGATTTGAATTAGATTGGATGTGGATTATTAAAGAACGGAGAAGACAACGCAATGTGTTGACGTTCGATTTAAACAATTATTCAATTTGAAAGGGATTTCGATGGATTTGAACAAGTTAAATTTTTGAAAGAGATTACGATTTAACTTGCCTTACGTACGCAAGTGAAGGAGTTAAACCAATTAGGCCTTATTTTAATTTTGAGGACGAAATTATTTTTAAGTTTGGTAGATTGTAAACCCCCTCACCCGAAATTAGGTTTACTTGGCTAATATAGTAGAAATAGGGCCAGTTTGAACCTAATTAGAAATTAGAACACGGCATTTGATTTAACTGTACATTATTTTATCGTGTAGCGCACCTTACTGTTGCATCAATAATTGGAGCACCACACTAGCCACTGTCTATCTACGAATTTCACAATACTGTCCTAAACTTGACTACCATCTATTCTGACCTCTGTATAATTTATAATCATACTTTTCGGTGAGATATTTTAATCGCACAATAAACGTTGCGGACGTTATTTCCAAATTCTAAAATAAACTCCAACTCTGTACCCTTGTGCGTTCCAATCAGAATTGGAGACATAATATTGACCATTTTGTACCACCCAAATTTTATTAATATTCTACACTGTATCTTCTATGCCCTAGACACTTGTGTCCGACCTAATTTTATTCCCAAGTACTTCTAATTAATTCCAGAATATCGTGCACAGTAATTTTAATTAATTAAATCTAATTTCCATCTTGGTGCAATTTTCTCGATTGTTGGGCAATTTTATGCAAACGTATCGAGGTGCCCCCACTATTGGACAATACGTGAAGAAACCCAATTTTCCCTTCACGTGGATTTTTCTGTAATTTTTCGGGATGTGCAACGCGCGCACCTCGGCCCGTATATTAAATTTACTCTTGCATTTAATTAATGCAAATTCTAGCCCTCCCAACATCCATATGAGAGCCGAAGCCCAAGCCCAAGGAGCATTGACCAAACCCACTCCTAGGTCAACAAAACCCTGGTTTCCATGTATTTATATACAAAGTTTTCCTCTCTTTCTATTGGAAAAACCATAACCCAAAACACCTAAACCTAAATTCACTTCCCAGCCGACCTCCCCATGACCCATCTCCTATTCTTCTCAGCCGACCTCCCTCCGGCGAGTCATCCGCCGGAGCAGACCCAGCAGCGTCACCCCGCTGCACCTTCCAGTCCTCCTCCCGTAACGCCTGAACGCCACTGCACCGACACCGGTCATCGTTCCCGACCCGCCATCAAAATCACCCGACTGAACGCCACCCCTCCTCCTCCTTCGATTGGCCGGAGCAACCCACTCCGCTTGAGCACGGACTTCTCCCACGCAACGCCATTCTCCTCCTTCCCTCGTCTGAGAGCCACACCCCGACCAACATCATCCTCATCTCCTTCCTCCAGCCGAGCTCGACTCACCGGAGCCGACTTTCCACCCCCCCCCCCTCTGCACACCTCGACCAGCCCCCTCGCCTGAACTATGCCCGGAGCTCCCCGCCGGCTCCTCTTTAACCACCACCTGCATGACCTTCATCTCCACCCCTCCGCCTTACCGTCTCGTCCTCCGCCAGAGCCGACGACAGCATCCCCGACCCGCTATCCCAGCTCCCTCTCTTTCCCTTCTCCACCTCCCTGTCATCCCCTCCGGCAACCCGACTCTGACTCTCCACCGCCGAAGTTGACAGCGCCGACATCACCATTGTCTCCATCTTTCCCCCCCTGACTTCACCGTCGGACCACCCTCGCCGACCTGCACTCGCCGGAGACAGCACATTATCACCACCATCAGCACCGAGCTCCTACTCCACCTCTTCCTGAACTCCTCCGCGAGCCCCGCTGTCCTCGACCAACATACCACAGCCTTCCCCTCCCTGGCCTCTCCTCAACATCCACGGCCGGACATCCCCTCCCTGGCCGGACCTCCCTCCCCCACTGGCCGGAATATCATCACCTTCACCATCACCATAGTCATTACCATTACCATCACCTTCGTCATCACCCTCGTCGTCCTCATCATCATCGTCCTAGTCATCCTCACCCTCATTCCAGTCATCATCCATGTCACCACTATTATCATAAATTCTATCATTATTCCATAATCATCACCATTGTGATCATCCTTACCATTATGAACCTCTATCCTCAACATAAACACCACCATTGGCCAAATTATCACCTTAACCATAACCTAATCATTATATCGTCATTACCGTTACCATCGTCATCATTGTGGACTCGTCACCAATGCCAGACAACCCACAGCGGTCTTCCCGATTCCCATACCTGTACACGCTGACCCCGAAGATCTATTGGATTGGTTCTACGCGACTTTCAGAGCAGGTTATTGGGACTACACAGCCACTTGTCAGGCAAGTATATCTTGCCTTGTTGTACTATTTAAATTCTGTATTATTGGCTGTATATTTATTTTTTAATTATGCGTGTCCGAGAGAGACTCGAGTACAGTCAACGAATGCGTTGACGTTAGGACTTGTGTCTGACCTAGTGTCTAGTAGACCCACCTAAAGTTGTGGAGTTATTGGTATGACTCCCAGGACTTGACACCTTTCATACACGTGTTGTGAGTCTCATGTAGGGCACGGTCCTGCGTATGTGGTTGGCCACCTATACGTGTAGGCGTGCGACGGATAGGGTATAACTGCTAATAGTGATGCATGTTAGAAGACTTAGCAGTTATTGATAGGCAGAGCATAGATTAGTGTGGTACGATGGTCCCATCCCTGTCCTTGTTTGGTGGTAAGGATGGATCCTTGCTCTAACGATAGTCTATGAGCCAGAGTTACGACGTCGAGGCGTAGTAGCTGACGCGTGTTGTGGATACAACATGCTTAGATCATTGGGGGGGGAGGATAACTAGTAAGCATATGGGACACCCCACTCCTTTACACTGATACTGCACTCGACGGAGTGATACGAATATATATATATATTACTGATACCACGTTCTGTAGAGTGTTGGATGTTACTTGGTGATATTACAGATACCACACTCTATAGAACGTTGGACGTTATTGTATTCCTGCGCCCGTGTTATAGGGGGCATGTGTGGCATATACTAGCCGATTGTCACGACTGGTGAATTACGTCAGCATAGGTTTAGCCTACACCTTCCCATATATTCAAGTTGTCCCCAAGTTGCATTTCACTTAGATGGTCAGGTCACCCTGGAGTTTTACAGTATTTACTTTATGGCATGATTTTATGTATCTTGTTATGTCCCTCTGAGGACCTGGACCCTTTCCAGGTGTATTGTTCATGAGTATTCGCAGGAGCACGGATTACGGACTGGTTGCGTACGTTCTGAGGAGACTTCTCTTCGAGCCACGTGATTGTTAGATATGGTACTTATATTGTATTCATCTTGTTTATTCCATATTCTAGTTCGGTAGTGGATTTGTTTCCATCCGACTACCATCTTTAGACACTTCATATTGATATCTAGTTCATAGATACTAGCCAACTATTATTATATGATTTCTGTGGATGAGATTTAGCTATGCCCTGAGACATCTATGTTTACCATGTATGAATTATTATTCATATTACAGCGTACGTGTGATATGGTTTCCATATATTGGAGTGCTATATTCATACCGCTGGCATGCCCACGTGTCCTAGTCCTACGTATTTTAGGACTGGGGCATGACAAGAACCCATAGTCAAGCTTATCTGTTTATAGCTAAGCACGACCACGACGGGATATTTTATGGTGAGAGAGAAAAATCAGTCAGATGTAGTATGGACGTGACTGTTTTCTTGGGGGAACATAGACAGCTCATAGTTCAGAGGTGATATGGACGTGGACTACTTATTTTGTAAAAATTTTGTGGGGATAAAATTAATGAGTCGGAGGTAATATGGACGTGACTGTCATCTTTTGGTAGGGAGAATGACTCATAGTTCAGAGGTGATAGGAACGTGAATCATTTTTCCTTCAGAAAAAACTTTTTTTTTTAGGATCTGTTACCCATTGCATACTTGGGACTCCCGAGTATAGATAACAGATTTGTTCACGTATGGAGGGCAAAGATCCTATCTTGAGGAGGATGCTACCTGTAGATATTATCCTCTCATATCCCTTTGCTAGGGATAGAAGAGATGACAACTTTTTTTTCCCAACTGCCTTGATTAGGAATAGTACTTCTTTAAGAACTTGTCGTTGATGAGCATCATGAGCAAGTCACCGTTAGGCCTAGCGACCCTATATGCACCGCTGGAATAGATCATTTCTACCATAAAGGGGCCCTCTCACTTAGGTTAGATTTTTCCTTCCTTCTTATGGGTCATGACCATTGGTCTTCTTACTTCGAGGAATAGGTCGTCCACTTGGAATGTTCTTTCTTTGGCCTTTTTGTTGAAGACGCCAAAAAATCATCCTTGGTATAGCTCAATGTATTGTTGAGCCAAGAGGCATTTTTATCGAGCTCTTCCAATTCTTGCAAGCGTCGATGGTGATTGTCTTCGGCATTTAGCTGGTGTGTAAGTGAGTCCTCGTGTGGATCTGTTGATATCCTATTGATGGACAATGTTTGTTTGAGTAAGTCTTCGATACTGGTGTCGGAGTCCTAAGCGAAAGATTGTGAGGAATGTGATCGTACTTCATCTTTCTCCCCGGAGTCTTTGGGAGTTGTAGAAGGTATGATATATCCCAAACTATGACCAGTTCGTTGATAGTATATTTTAGGCTTGCCCTTGGGGGCAAAGTGATGTAATGACAAATATCGTCCTTTGTCATAATTCAAGCCTTGGTCGCTTTACAGGTCGTATCCCATTTTCTGAAAAATATGCTAAGTTTGTATGCTGTAACAATGAAGTTGTATTCTAGTTCTAGTTATTCTGAGACAAAATCTCGGTGACCTTCAATTTTTCAAAAAATAATGGGTTTATCCCTTTTCTTCCTTGCTGGAATGACGAAACATAGGTCTCAATTAAGGCAGATTCGGTTGACCACGTAAGCCATAACTACTTGTGTATGAAGGGGTAAACCTATACCATGTTATAAAAAGTATGCGGTGCTCCAGTACGCGACAATAGAGAAATTCAAAGAGAGGCCTTTAATGATAAAATACGGTATCACCTCTGAAGGGATTATATCGTCATAGGACGGTACGTCGGTAGATGCCATGACATACTCTTCCAGCTTATATTCTTTGATGGTTGTTAGTGATATCAACGGTATTGGAGTTCTTCTGTGGAGATTGACCACCAACGACCCTGGAGTTTTCGTGGCAAGAGAATTTTTGTCTGGACGGTGTCTCTGTCCCTCGAGATAGACCACCAAAGATTTAGGCACTTTTCTATGAAGCTTAACCACTAGGAAAGCAGATGTGCGGGGAGGATGTCCTTTGAGACAGACCCTTAGAGGATCACCAGGTGTTGTGACCACAATGGCTCATCATCTGCATCGTTAGCTCCTTCATCTAGGTGAATTTTCTTGTACATGACCTAGTCAGAGTAATACACCTCGATCCCTTTGAACCGATCTACGTCGGCAAATTTTATCTTGACCACTCCGTCTTTGTTGATGTATTTTAATCCTTGATGGAGAGTGGACGGGACGATCATATACTCGTGTATCCACGGTGTGCCCTAGTAAGATATTGTATGATACCTCAACGTCGATGACATAGCAAGTCACCTCTGTTCGGAGATTACCTATTTGGCACTTCAAACGAATCTTGCCTAGGGGATAACTTATCCTAACGTTGAAGCCGCTAATAGTAGTGTTGATGGCTGCTAACCGATGCATCGGTATTCCCAAGGTTTGTAGAAAAATTCATAGGATAATGTAGAGGGATGAACCAGGGTCAATGTGCATTCGATCCACCTTAATGGCTCCGATATATACTGCGTTAAACAAAGGACAGTCGTGCCTATTGTTCTTTAGTAACATATCCTGCTGAGAGAATATGATGTTGGGGATCGCCTCTACCACATTGTTACAGTGGGGACATGCAGCAAGGTATTCGGATGTTGCTTGAATTGGGTCAAATAAGACGTGGCATTTTGTAACGCCTCATTCAGAGCTTGACTAGTCTCTTTGGAGAGACGTAGGAGTTCAAAGAGAGAACTTTGCTGGAGTGTTGGCCAGTTATGCCAAAATGTCAAAGTTATAAGGCTTCTCTAGCCGTTGAGTTGTGTCCTTTCGTACAGGTTTGTCGAAGCACGTCTCCTTTAACTTTTGCTTGTCCTCAGTAGAAGGCTGCAATGGACCCAGATATGATACATCATGTAGAACAATTAAGGGTTTACCATCATTGGAAGCGTTGTTGTCGTGTTGGTAAGCGAGGCCGAATCTAGTTATGCTAGTGAGAGGTTAGTTTATGGATAGAGAGACCATGTGACAAAAATTGGTCTTCTTTTCCTTGGATTTAGAAACAGAAGGCACTTTTTGCCGTGTTATTTCAGGGACGAGGTCTAGGTGAACCCACATGACTTTGCCTTTTGCAGTAGTGAGTGAAACTATCCCACCTTCTCGTGCTGGGGGAGGGGGGTTAACGACCTCCATGGTTGTCCTAGGTATTGGGTAGACACCATCTTAGGCCTCAATTATCAAAAAAGTTCCAAACTGGAGAGATACCATATTTGCAGTGACTGTCTTGTCTTCGTAGTCCATAAACAGGGCTATAGAGTAAATCAGTCATTGTATGTGCCATTTTAATATGTAACAATCTTGTGTGGCATGATGGATTTATCAATGGTAGTGGCAATACTTGGGGTTGTCTACCTTGCCTGCTTTATCGGGGCACCTAATATCAGGTAGCCAGAGTTTGTTACCCTTCTTCAATACTTCGAAGAGTTCCATGACATCATCGTCATTAAAGGAATAAGTCTCATTTACTCTTGGTGTCTCTATCGGCTTAGTCACAGGTGAGGTTTGGTTTTTAGACAAATTAATTGTCAGGGCTTGCTTCCCATTACCATCACGAGGGTTATTAGCGTTGAAAGGACGATTTCCCTTGTCTTCAATGCTATGAGCTTGGAATCCCAATAAACGGGCATCTTTTGCGCTATTCTCTACCGCAGTAACACTTATGATAAATGTTGTCCAGTTACTGAATGGGCTATATGTCGTCAAGAGTATAATTGGTAGTAGAAGGTTCTTTCGACATGTGTCCATTAACTTAGATTCAGGAATGCCAGGAGGTAGTTCCAATTCCACCTGCCGGAAACGCTCGATATAATTTAGTGAAAGTTCCATGTCCCCTTGGGTAATGTCTATCAGGGAGGACATAGTCATGTCCAATCCCGCTTCATAGAATCGGGCAAGAAAAAGAGACTTTAGATCCTTGAAAGAGGAAATTCATTTATCTGGGAGGCTACATAACCACTCAAAAGCAACGTCGGATAGTTCTCCAACGAACAAGTTGGTGGGTAAGTCGTCGTCCCAAGAAAAATAGCATGTTATAGACTGGAAGTATCTCATGTACAGACAGGGTGACGTCTTTCGTCGAATGAAGCCAGAGACAATAACTTATATTTAGGAGGGTATACCATGTTATCCCATTCATGAGGATAGGGTTGCCGGATCCCCATCTTATGGAGTCTGTCTTCATTGTCCCGAGCCTCGACGCGGGTAAGCAACTCCTTAAGAGTCTCCTGGATATCATCTAGCAAAAGATGAGCATAGGATCGAGTTGTTGTCTGGTTGTTTGCAACATGAGGATCCATATTAGGCATACCAGATTCTTCGTTGGTCCCTTGGTCTGGGTTTGTTCGTCCCGGAGCTTGCGGCTGTGTTGGGGCGATACTTTTTCTGAGTTCCAGCACTGTAAGTCAGAGTCTGCATTGAAGTGCTCAGAGCCTGCATCATGGCTTCGAGTGCCTGAAGGCGTTGTTGGTTACTGGATTCTGCGCAAAGCTAGTCTCTTCTCATGTATACTGATATTAAGTAGGAGGAGGTAGACGAAAAGGTAGATGCCTTACTTTCTGCCTCCAATGTTTGAGTATCATCGTCCTCGGGGAGAGTGGGTATTGTGGTATCACTTTTATTGTTGGAGGGATTACTATCCCCAGTCTCAATTGCGGGCTGGTCCCGGAGTGCATAGCTACCCCCAGCTAAGCTATCATCCATGTAGAGATTCACTGCCATCTTAGAAGGATGGATTATCATGGAACATCGGGGGACTGCTACCCCCAGCTCTGGTTGAAGCTTCATTCGGGAAGGTATGGCTACCCCATCTCTTGTTCTCGAGCGTGTACCTAAGAATACCCCCATTGTAGGTATTTGTTTGTTTGTCTTTGGACGACTTCATGGTTTGCTGACTGGCACCCTTAGGCTCGGTGAGCTTCTCTTTGAGATTTTCTTAATGGGAGAGGACCTCCATGTTAAGAAACATAAGGCAACGAGCAGTTTCTCCTCGTCATGTAGAGGTCTTCAGGGATGTTATCGGGTTGTTGTTGCGGATTGCAGTCGCTGAAACACCGACTGTCTAGTTGAAGAAACTGGTGCTTTAGAGCAACAATAATTGATGATGATGTTGGCACACGTGTGTCTACGAGAGGACACATCATGTGCGAGGGTTGCCTCTCTTATCTTACGCTTGTGACTAATCACGTTACGTAAATTAGACAATAGAAACTTCACTTTCACCCCCATTTCATGTTCTCGGGAAAGCCTTGTGCATGGAGGTGAGAGTGGAATATTTGCTCCTTGACCCAGTTTTTTTAGCAGAGACTGCAACTGGATCATTAGTGGAAGACTTGATGTAAGATGGACCCCTTACATGCGCGCAGCCAAACTGGGTGCATGGGTCGGTTATTCTAATATTTGTTCCCCATTTCAAGTACAACTGCGACGTTCAAGGGTGTTTGGGAAGGCTCTAAGGGTCGAGCCACTTCTGGCCCATTAGCACCTGGGTCTGCCCTATAGAGTCTTCCATTAGCATAGTGTGTAAAGGGAAACGACACCTGGTTTTAGAGAGTTGACGGTGCAACTCCTTGAGCACGCATGGATCGAGGTATTTTGGGCTTCCTAGAACCAACATCCTTGGCACATTGTACAGGAAATCCAAATTAGGACTATACGAGCCCTCATTGACAGCAACCTTACTTGGAGAAGATTTCCTGTGCTTGTGATCAGCACATCATTTCTGGCCTAGACGATACTGCATGCGCGCACTATGAGTCTCCGTATGATTCTTATCGAGTGAGGCTTTGGAGATGGAGATAGGATGCGCGCCCACCTTATATTCACCTGCGACAAAGGTTGGCGGCACTTATGGAGTGGAGTTCGGGTTTAATGCAGCAACTTTGGCAACCCACATCCTGCGAAGCTTTTGAGGTCTGCGAGCCTCGGCAAAGAACTCGACTTGTCGGCAGAATACAGGTCAACTGCGTATGCGACTGTGGCATGGGTTGATGATGCATCGGATACCAAGTTTGTTCTTGGCACAACGACACTAATGTCCCAGGTTTTGCGAGTCTTGAGACGTCATATAGGCCTCGTTAGAGAGCACAACTTGTGCAGCATGTCTTCAAATGCTTGTTGGTCGAAGCGAAAGACCAACATCCTCTGAGTCGAACCTAACTTGGTCACGTCGGATTGCGTCACCAGCTTCTCGTTGGGGGAGAATCTCTTCCCCAGCAGAGTCACCAATTTTGTCGATATCGCAAAAATAGGTTATTTTGGATTCAGTTGTGTAAAGTTGAAGAACTTTTTATTTATTGCAAATTGACAAAGAGTCAAAAGAATCCCTATGACAAGAGGATCTAAGTACAAAAAAAAAGATCTTGGCAAGTGTGACAATAGAGATCGAGCATTGCAACAGCTCCTTTACTCCGTTGACGATCCGGGACCAAGAAGGTTCACAAGGCTTCGGCGCTCCTTCTCCTTCGCTCCTCTTTTACGTGTAGATGCGGTTATCCTTTGCATGTGTGGAAACGCCCACTATTTATAATTTTTCTTAAGAGGCATACATGCGTGCATCTCATGCTTCCATACAGTGGGGCACGTTGCAATTAACGACAGATGGTGCCATAAGTTGCCACGTGGTTGCTCGAGATTTTGGGTTGCATATGCCCATAACACTCGTGACACGTGTCATTATAGACTTTGATTGCACCTTGGGAATACATCCGCTTGGCGCATGGAAATCAATAGAACAATAGTGGTGCATGGCGTTGCTTGGCATATGGGAACACTAAGACACTAGTGGCGTATGGCACTGCGGGCACATTGGAACACTAACATGATAGTAGCTCATGGCGCTGCGGGCACATGGGAGCACTAAAATACTAGTGGCGCATGAGTCTTGGATCACTAAGGCTCATAGGTCTTGGATCACTGAGACGCATGAGTCTTCGATCAATGAGGTGCATGGTGTAAATTTTTCCATGCTTTTACAACTGGGTGCATGGGTCAGTTTGATATAACTTTCTATCATCAACGTGCATAACAGTTAATGGTGTATGTTGTCGGTTAGTCTTTTGAGCAGTTGCTTAAGCATGCATGGCTTCCACAGCCCTAGAGTTTTTTGAACTACCATACACTGGCGCATAGTACATAGTGTCCAAGTTGTCTCCATCTCCAGGAAGTTGACACATGGGGTTGCTGTCACAGGAAATCCTGTCGAAGACAAATTCCTTCTCTCTGCCTTTGGCGCATGTAGGGGCTCTCATGTGCCTGGGGTTAGGTGCGACACATTTTACTTTTTGCACTCTCTGCCGCAAGCGCATGGCCTGAGAATCAACATTGTTCTTCCCTGAAGTGTCCTGGCGAAGGCGGATAGGTTCAAACGAGGCCTTGGCACCTAGGATGCTGACATCATAGTATTTATCTTGGTCAGAACCTAAGTGTCGAGGACTCTTCTCCCCATGAGAATCTATGGGAGCAACGACAGGAACAAAGACATGATGCACGTCTTTGGCTATAGCAGTTGGAAGCGCATCCTACGCAGTCCTGGGTGTAACATATAAGTCTTGGCAACCCAGGTCTTACGGGTCTTCATAGGCTTTGCTAGCCTCGGTGAGGGTTTGAGTCCCCTGGGAGCATGTCTTTGAAAGCCTATTTGTCGAAGCGGACAACTAACATCCTCTGGACTGAACCCTGCTTCGTCATGTCTGACTGCGTCACAACATTCTTGTTAGTGGAGAAGTTGTTCCCCAGCAGAGTCGCCAGACGTGTTGCTATCACAAAATTGAAAGTTTGCTAACTTTTGTATTAAGTGAATTACAACAAGGATAGTACAAAAGAATCCTAACACAAACAATTCTATGTACAAAAACTATATAATCTGGAAAAGTTTAACGATTGAGATCGAGTTGTGCTGCTAACTCCTTTACTCTATTAATGGTCGACTAACGAAGGAAAATTGCTAAGTCTTAGCTCATTGGCAAGAAGGGCAGCAATTGGACTCCAAATCTCCTTCCATCTACCATGGAAAGCACAAGCCCTTGCAATTTATAGCTATTTGCACTAAAATGGCCATGCTAGCGTATATCATGATGAATAACTATTTTTAGTCTATACGTACAGAATATGGGTTGTCGTATGGTATTCTCAATAGAATGTGGTTGTATCGTGCATGCTTCTCACGATTCATCTTCCATGTGGCGTTAGCTAGGGGAAATTGTTGCTGAGATTTTAAAACATACCCTTGTAATCTGGGTTTTTACACCCGTTGACGCATGAACCGGTCAACTTGACACGTGGCATCCGTTAGCTGAATACTCTGCCATATGAAGGATCATATGGACACTGCCACATGAAGGCTTTGCCGCATGAATACTTGTGGAAAATCTGCCGTCTTAAGCCTTGTCATTTTTAGAGACACATGGAACTGTACATCTGTAACTGACAAAAGTAATTATAACGATAACATAAGCATTGACGTCCGATGTCTACAGTGATTATGAAGTGCTCAGAGCAATTAATGCCCTGTCATAGTAGTGTATGCGGCTGACTTGCCTTTGTCGCATGCTCTAAGGGTCGCTGCCTATGCTTATAGACGAGGATTTTGCTGACTTTAGGCTGTATGCATCCTAAGCTCCATTACATATGGTGTTTGAGTTTATGCGGCATGACTTCACTGACTTAGGATGGTGCATGGTCCTGGATTTTCTTTTCATGCTTCTATAATCGTGCCTCCAGCCCTAGGCACGTTGGTTATGGGACCCCAAAAGATAAAGTTCTATGCCAGGAGCTAGGTGATACGAAGCGAGGCATATATCATAAGGTTGGGATGATGACACTTTTGTTTACTAGGCAGGCCTCGAAGAAGTGAAACGATATTGCATCTACAAGGTAGAGTATAGAAGCACATAGTTCCCCAGTGCTGTGTCAAGATATGCTTGAAAGGGTAAATAAGGATCTACCTAGAATTTTCAAGGGTAAACCTAAGTATTGGGTAGATCTTTGTAAGCCAAATGACATAGAGAAGTGACTACACGTAGGATTTAAACTGTTGTCTGATCAGAAGAGAGAGAGAGGGTAGTGGAGGTGTCATCCTTGGAAGTGGCAGAAGCGACAGTTAAGTCGAGGTTGACCTTGACACTTTATGTGGCGTATGTGGCACACGACGGGGAAGAAGAATGAATTCTTCATTGTGCATTTGAGTAAGAGAAAGATCTTGAAGTGGTGATTAATGGTGGGCTATGGTTATTTGAGGGACTGAATAATGGTTATTAAAAATGGGAATATATAATAGTCAAGGAGTCTCATCTCCTTGCTGCCATACCAGTCTGGATCCAGCTTCCTTGACTATTATTGGTGCTTCAGAGTATATCAGTCGTACGAAAAATGGCAAGCTATGTGGGTTTTTCGATCAAGAAGCATGTTCTAACGACAAATTGTACTTGACTCACTTTTCTAGGATGCTGGTTAAGGTGACTGCGATAAGATCCTTACCTAAAGATATTCCAATATCTTTCATGAAGGAAATGCTTCCAGATTTTGGTCATTTATGAATGGGAACCTTTTAAATTCTTTGCTTGTCACTTCTTTTGGGCCAAGGATATTGCCCAAACCCAACATGAGAGATTACATGGAAAGAGAATTCTGAATTGCTGTAGGACAGATCAATCAATATTGAAACGAAGAATGTGAGTTCAGAGTCAGGTGATTTACAAAAAGAGATGAGGTATTATTAGACCTACAAAAAGAGTTTTGTGTAGTACCTATGCTTATCATCGACAAGGAGGTTGTTGGGAGCAGCATAGATTCAGTTACAACACCTCCATCAGTATCAGGATTAGAAATAGGTCGAGCGTTGGATGTTGGGTCCAATCCTTAAGAGTATCCATCCAGGGAAGGAGACCAACATATATCTAAAGGTTGGTGTATCGTAGAGTATCACGGAGGAGGATGGTGTGAATGTGTTAGATTATCATCAACTGGAGTGGGATCGGTCGTAGGATGCAGCTGCAGATATACTAACAAAAGTGAACGGGAAGAGGCTACATCTTATGCAACATAAGATGAATCCACAAGTGAAGGAGAGGATATGAAGAAAGAATCTGGGTGCTAAGCCGACTAGGTCTAGTTACCAAAATAAGAAATAAGAGTGATGTAGCGATAATGTATATTTTTGGGTAGTGTGCGTAAGTAGGGATGTACTATGTGATATAGGGTAGTAGGTAGATACTGTCAATTTTTTCAATCAATATAATTACATTATTTTGCATTTTATATATATATATATATATATATATATATATATATATATATATATATATATATATATATATAAAAGCTATTAGTTCCTTTATATCTTCTTTGGTAAATTCTGGGATTATAGTAACTTTAAACTCTTTTACAAATATTTAAAAAATAATATATATATATATATATATATATGCCACGATCCGTACCGTATAATCGGACTACGAGTACGTTGTACGTCCAACCTACGCCCCAGCATCGGCGGTATAACGCTGTCTAGATCTACCATACTGACTATCAATCTCACACAATAATATAATCTTAACATGTCAAAAATATATCAACTCCATAAGGAGGACAAGATGACAATATAACATATGGACAATAATCAATCACAAAAAAATCTATAAGAATGATAAATGACACGATATGATAATAAGAAAAGAGATCCATCACTGTATAGATAAGTCTAATCAAGATAACATAAAGTCTACTATCAAATAATAACATCCAAATGTTCGAGTAAATATCGGAGACATATCGGTACCAAAATAAAGATAGCTAAGATCATAAGTTACTATGGCTAGACCTCCGGCAATCACTCCTGAACTATGGGATCCAAGGTTGTTGTTACTCCCTCTTATGGTCTGTAATAAGTCGAACACTAATCATCCAAATCTACTGAAAAATGTTATCAAGTTATGATTGAACGAGCACAACTCTGACAATAGTTCCAAATAATTGACAAAGACTATAAAATAGTACATTATGAGAAGTAATACTAGAATCATAAGGAACATATAAGACATATATCATATCACAAGCAAGTAATAAGACTGTAAGTAAATACGTAATAGCATGTTTCATTAGATATGAACTAAAATAGAGGAATAACTTACTACCAGGCTCTGCCCCAAATCCGTACGGATCACACATAATAACCGAAAATAACATACTGCACCACCTATTCACTTATACCTGAACCCGAGAATCCACCCCTATATTGTAGGAAACATCACACTCTATACTACTCTATCGCACACTCACAATACTTCAGCACCCCCAAGCATAGTGTAGTTCCTATGATACACGCTCTTGCATTCAGGCCCTACGTTGGTACCCTCACCTGGTGCATTTGCATGCCTCAAAATCTGCAAAAATAATCTCAGACACCTAAACACACACAGACCAGCAGATATATCTGTGTCCATACTCTAGGATAATCTTTTATGCACCACTGATACCCACACACATGAATCAACAATACTGAACCCTGTGCCCTCTGGACTGAATACTCCATGCTGCATCCTATTACGTTGTTGTTTGTCATGCCCTAAAAATTAGCAACACCACTGTTGTTAATACATTCCCTACCTACTGCTCTCTAGTGCAGCCAACAACTGCGGTAGAGACTGCAACAGACCTGAGTAGTACCCCTCTGCACTTAACCAAACTGCTACTCTGCCTGGTGCCCGACCACTACCCTGCTGCATGCTCCACTGCTAATGCATTGCAGGCCCTCACCTATTGTACACTGCTGTTGTATGCTCTGCACAACTCCTTCCCAAGACTCAGGCATGCTCTACCTATTGTAGTGGACTATGGTGCAATACACCACATCAAGAGATATGCAGGTCCACTACTTGCCATCTCTAAAACACCGTATGCATCTGTGCATTGTAGAACCCATCCTCCCTCTAACTTTCTCACTGTAAACATACTGCCCGACTCCCCCCTGCAATTAGCACCAACTGATACTCTCCATTGAGATTATACACTCCATAACTTCCAAGTCCAAAGCACACACACTATGAGTACCTACTTCAAACACTGGCTCAACCTATGGCTAGCACCTCACCTGATACACTCAACCACAACAATCAATCCCCTCTTTAATTACATACACTACCCTCACCTCTAACACATGTGCACACCTACAAGCACACTCCCAACCAAAAAATAATACCACCCTCAACCAACACACTAACACTCATCAATTCTCATGACACACACAAACCAACACAATACACCAAGTATCAAATACTTGGCATGCACTCTCAAGTTACCTATGATACTCAATGATACACCATCAAAACTCAACACCATCATAATTAAAACCCTAACAACCCAATAGCACCCTTACAACATATCTTTTATGATATAATAATATATATAATAGCTAATTATAATACAATATAAATGAATTATACCTATTGGCTCAAAATATACAAATCTATCGACATGTACCATGGCGTATCGTGATACGGCCTACACGTATCCAATTGTGGATACGTACAGCCAACTAATCCATGAATTAAACTCTAAAACTACCAATGAGTCATTCCTCAAATACTTGGTAGACTAAATTTGGATTTTCTCCTATTTGGCCACAAAAACCACCATAACTATCACAATAGAGGCTTCTAGCACCTAGTTCTTCTCTATAGGGGTTGTCCTTGGCTATGGGTGGGTTCCTAGAGTCTCAATTGAGTAATTTAACATAAAAATTGGTAGGGAAGGTAAGATTATACCTATTGGGAGTCGAATCCTAATAAAATGCCTCCAAGTGGGCACGTAAAGATTGGAATGGATACAAACTACTTAGCAATCACCTCTATAATGGTGCTCCTTTAATTCCAAGCTTCTAGGCCTCCATGAGATTCTTATTGGTTGGGAATAAGTAGATTGGAATAGAAATTTGTAGGGATTTGGATGGATTATGGAAAAAGCCTCTTTGGGGAAGATGGAGGCTAATGAATAAAATAAAATGAGTGGGTGAACCCTAATTAAAACATACCTCTTGTAAACCCCCTCAACCAAAATATGTATTTTGTGTATATTTTATATTATTATATTTATTATAGATGTTGAATTTTTTTAGAGTATTCTATTAGTTAATTAGAAAATAAATTTATTGATATATTTACTTATATAAATATTTATATAGAATTATTTTAGGTTATTTTAGATTTTGGAGATTTATCTAGAATTTTTGGTAATTAAAACTTAGGAAACATAAATTTTTAGGACTTTCATGATTTACTATAAGACCATACTTGAATGTTGTTACTACCAAACATTTATTTTAGAGTTAAAATATTTAAATATATTTTTCTGTAATTTATTTAGAATTTTAAGGAATTTAGTTAGATTTTTGAAATTATTTAGGATTTATTTGGATATATAAAGTCTTAATATTAGATAGATGCTAATTTAGTGTTAATAAATATTAATCAGATTATATATAAATTATTTGTATTATCTTTAATTCTATTTAAGATTATAAATTATTGAGATGAACTTAAACACTATTTTAAATTAATTCAAATCCTGAGCCTACTAGGAAAGTAACTTCATGCATATCCTATCCTTATTTAAACTGATCCTAATCATATCCAAATTAGCCAATCCTAGTTGTATTCAATTAAGTAGTGTCCACCATTATAAATACCTCATCATTCATATTTTTTTTCCCTAAACTCTTCTCTTTTTTGTCCAAAAATAGTTAAATTTGTCATAAATATAGCCTCATTTTCTAGTAGTTATGACTACTTAAAAAGACGATATCTCCTAGCTCCGGACTCCATACACGCTCCAATTTTTTTTTTTAGAACCATATCAAGGTTAGTTTTCTAAATATATAAATTATTTCAGTAATTTCAGAACATATTTTTCCAGAATATTCCGAAAGTGCCAGCTGTCCAAAATCAGATACATTTTGGTATTTTTGAGATTTTTAGCGATCCCAAACTCGGAATTACGAACTGTTTGAAGTTTGAAAAAGCTGACATGATGAACTTCCTGAAAAATATTTTTTCAGAATTTAAAATATAATTTTATTCTACTGTAAAATTTGTGCAACGTAGACGTAAATAGAAAACTACCAAAAACTATCATCTATGCGCCCTTATGGACATTACTCTTTACCGACTTATGATTTTATAAATCCGTCAATTATGGTGTTCATATAGTATTGAAATCTATAAGATTCCATATACAAATCCAGGATTTGAGTTGGTTGACTTTTTGGTCAATGGATTGTCTCGATTTGCGTGCCATAGATCACAAATCCGTAAAGTTAACTTTTTTTGGACCAAAATTAGGGTTTAACAATAAAATTAGATTATAATAAGATTAAAAATACTATTTTAGGTTATTTATTCAGAGTTGAAAATAATTAAAATGGAGGAACCTATTCACCCACTTTTCTAACCTAACTTGTTTAATTTATGTGACGGGTAGATCGGGCGACGCCTTGAAATGTGACTTCATCCTTTTTCAGAGAAGACATGTATACCTTTCCATTATACTGTTATTCATTTTCCATATCTTGTATGCATCTTTATTTTCTGTCTTTAGTTCATATATTTTAACTCTTATATAAACTGTGCGCGACGGTGTCTTCGCGTTATGTTTTTATTTATGTATTTATATTGACCTTGTTTATGAGACTACCCTATTATTATATAGCATCATTAGGTTCATTGAACATGATACAGTTGTTACACGAGTGTGAATCTCATATAGATCATGGACTGCGTGACAGATCTGGCCTCCTGTACGTATGGGTCGTGCGTTAGGGATAACTGCTAATAGAAACTTTGTATGCTAGAAGACTTAGCAGTTATTAGAGGTCCATGGACATAGCCAAGAGTAGTATAGTGGTCCAATCCTTGTCCTTGTTTAGTTGTAAGATTGGGCTAGGGTACTAAAGATAGGCTATAAACCAAATCGTTTCATGGATGTGACATACTTAGAGCATAGGGTGGGGAGAACAACAAGTACCGCATTTGAGCTCTTTTGCACTTTTTTTGTTGTGCGCTCGGATTCTCCGCCAGAGATACGGGTGGTGATGACCACTATATATTACATATTATCAGGCGGGCCTCGGGCGTTCAAAAGACAATATGCCTTTTCGGCCCCTGGATCTCTGAGAGAACCATGCCAATCCTAGTTTGCAGCCAGATAGATCACTTATGGGGAAAGTTGTTCTTAACTGCATTCACTTAGACAGTTAGGCGACCCATTGGATATTTATTTCAGTACTTTATTGGCATGCTTTTATGTATCGAGTTATGTCCCTCTGAGGACCTGGCCCTTCCAGGTATATCTGTTCTTGAGTATTCGTAGGAGCACAGATTCAGATGGTTACATATGTTTCGAGGATGTCTTCTCTTCGAGCTCATGGTCGTTAGTTGATATTCTTATATTGTGTTTGTTGTGGTGTACTTATATTGTATTTGCTCTTATATTCAAGTTGGTAGTGGATTTGTTTCCATCCAACTATCATCCTTAGATACTTTTTATTGAGATCTAGTTTCATAGATACTGGTTATTTATTTATATTTGATTTTCTATGGATGAGATTTAGATTATACCCTGTTACTTGTGATAGATTTATACCACTTGTGGATTTAATGTTCATATTACAGCGTACGTATGGGTTTGGTTTCCATATATTGGAGTTTCCATATCCATGCGGCTGGCATGCTTACGTGTCCTAGTCCTACGTATTTTTGGGTCTGGAGCATGATATATTTTTGCGGTGGCCCATACAAGTCGAGGGTATATTGTCTCAGTTACGTTACTGTACCGAGCAAGCCTGCAAATAGGATTAGAGTATAGGATCTCATCCATATTTGACCATGACTCATCTTTCTTCTAATCCATTCTATCTGAATAATTGCATCCTGCTTGATTCATGTACTTCCCTAATAATTCCTTGAGTATAGCCCCCTCCTAGAATATATAAGTCCATGTTGTTAAATGATAAGTAAGGTAACCTTTCTATTAAGAGTACAACTAGAGTGTTGACACACCACTAAGTTTAGAATATCTAGTGAACCCTAGAATTCCTTATCTATAGATTGGTTTACTATTACCCCTTGATGTATTATGAGGACTTAAGAGTAGTATAGACACTACTAGAGTTAGTTTAAAGTTTTACCATAATGTTTGACCCTAGTATTGAGGAACCAATAGAAAACCAAAAATTAAAAATTTGGACTGAACCTAACCTTCATAGTTAGATAGTATTGGAGAACTATAAACTTAGATCATTGTCTTGTTATTAGTAGACAACACCTTAGGAAGCCTAGAGGAATGTAATCAATACTTTTTCCTTAATTATACCTCGAACATAGCAACTAGCATACCACTCCCCCTTAGAGAACTATGATGCTATCTAGAGCCCTCTATTTTAATTTCATATATTATTCCTCTGCGACCTTAACGATCGCTAATTGTGCGACAAATAAATTATCTTCTTCTTTTCTTCATCTTTCAACTGGTGCCACTTGACACCTCTAATTATACACCGAGTGATTGTATTCTATGATAGGATATATAGTTTGCTAAAGTTATAATTGTAATCTTAAATTTTGAATTGTGTGCCTTGTAGTTAGAACCTGATAGTTGAGTTGTTCAATTAGATTGTGATGATTACTCCTAGTTGTAGATTACGTAATTTGTACCCCCATCTCAATACAAGTTAGATCCCTTTCCCCTTGATGGCCAGTAACTTTTCTATCCTTACTATTGACACTTGTTCTATAAGCACTATGACTAAGACATAAGATGACCATGACCTATGTAAAATAAGAGTATACCCTAATAAGTATCAAGATCCCTTCTCGTAGACCTCAATAGGAGTTTCTACGGTATCCTTAAGACAATTACAGTACTAGTTTATTATTGTAAGTTGGGTAGTATGTCCCACAAACTAGTATTACATAGTCTTCTGACCTGTTATTGAAGTATAACTGAACGACATTAACTATATGCTTGCATAAGACGACAGTATTTATTCAGACTGTAGAACTTAGAGGCTATACCCCTACTTTATCGACTATCGACTTAGACAAAAAATTAGTATGACAACTGTAGAGATTATAGAGTCTTATTTTTTTTGTGAACTTAAATTATTATGTACCTTCTTTCATCATAATCCAGTGTATTTATATTTACTGTACTACCTTGACTTATATTGTTATTATAGCCTAGTTTTTGCAAGCTTATTCTTTATAGAGCTTGTTCATGATATATGTATTATTGGGGGGGCCACACTAATATATTTCATAATCAGTGTATTATGGTCTAGCTAACCATAGTGTGTTTGATTCGTCTTCGCATGACTACTTTACGTGGATTGAGATATATAGTCGACTAGTAGACGAATATACTTGTCCCTAGACGTGTCTGAACATATCGTATTAGTTACATAACTATACTGATACGAGCATGCGAATAAGAATTTACCAAATAGGATTCAATCCACAACTGCCTTGACAATTCCAATTTGAATTCTTTAAACGCCCTGATCCCCATACTTCTATTCTATTACCTTTTTCTTGAACTCTTTATTATTGCTCTCCATCTTCCCTTACTTCGGAAAGACGAAACCTCCTGCTTGGTAAAAGTTTAATATGCAGATATTATTAGATATACCCCATAGGCCAGTCATATTATTTGATAATTACTTTCCGTAATTAAGGGTATATCATAGGTGATATAATCGGTGTTAAAGCTTTGAAGATTGAATAACATAATTAAATAATTTGAGGAATAGTTTTCTTAGATGTATAGCCTTATGTGATAGATGGATAAATTCTAAGTTGGGTAGAAGTTGCATTGTCAACTTGAGATTAATTTCTTTTAGATTGTGATCAAGTAAGATTAGATTGAGAGATTTAAGTTATTTTAATTTTGAGTAATTTTAGAAGAATGATTAAGATGATGAGGATTTAATAAATTTTAAAATCTTGATACTGCGGACCAAATATTTATACTTTGAGCACATGGTTTAAATTTTGAATATTGAATGTTGAATCATCAATTTAAATTTTGAGGATAAATATAAAATTGTAGACTTGAATAATTGGTGAATTAGATTTAAAAAATTTTAATTTGATGATTTGAATTAAAAGTTGAATTTTGATTGTTGGATAACCTATTTGAAATATTGAGGATAAAAATTGAATTTAAAATTTGAAGAGTACAAAATTCATAAGTTGAAAGTAGAAATAATATTTGATCTGAATTGTTTTTTAGAGGGATTATGATAATTGGAGATTGTAACGTAAATTTTGATGTGGGATGTCCTATAGATTTGACTTTAAATTTGGTTGTTGATTATTTAAAAATCGAGAATAGATTACGACTTGTTGAATTTTGATTTAAATATTGGTTAATTTAATTTTGAAAGTGATTGCGGTGGATTTGAATAGATTTTAAATTTTTGGAAGAAATTACGATTGACTTAACTTATGTACGAATGTGAATGATTTAACAAACCATACCTTATTTTTAATTTCTAGGATGAAATTCTTTTAAGTTTGGTAGATTGTAAATCCCCTAACACAAAATAGATATTTTGTATGTATTTTAAATTATTATATTTATTATAGATGTTGAATTTCTTTAGAGTATTCTCTTAGTTTATTAGAAAATAAATTTCTTGATATATTTACTTATATAAATATTTATATAGAATTATTTTAGGTTATTTTAGATTTTGGAGATTTTTCTAGAATTTTTGGTAATTAAAACTTAGGAAACATAAATTTTTAGGACTTTCATGATTTACTATAAGACCATACTTGAATGTTGTTACTACCAAACATTTATTTTATAGTTAAAATATTTAAATATATTTTTTTCTAATTTATTTAGAATTTTAAGGATTTTAGTTAGATTTTTGAAATTATTTAGGATTTATTTGGATATATTAAGTCTTAATATTAGATAGATGCTAATTTAGTGTTAATAGATATTAATAAGATTATATATAAATTATTTGTATTATCTTTAATTCTATTTAAGATTATAAATTATTGAGATGAACTCAAACACTATTTTAAATTAATTCAAATCCTGAGCCTACTAGGAAAGTAACTTCATGCATATCCTATCCTTATTTAAACTGATCCTAATCATATCCAAATTAGCCAATCCTAGTTGTATTCAATTAAGTAGTGTCCACCATTATAAATACCTCATCATTCATATTTTTTTTCCCAAACTCCTGTCTTTTTCATTAAAAAATAGTCAAATTCGTCATAAATTCAGCCTCATTTTCTAGTAGTTATGACGATTTAAAAAGACGATATCTCCTAGCTTCGGACTCCAAACACGCTCCAGTTTTTTTTGTTAGAACCATATTAAGGTTAGTTTTCTGAATATATAAATTATTTCAGTAATTTCAAAAAAAAATTTCCAGAATATTCTGAAAGTGCCAGCTGTCCAAAATTAGATACATTTTGGTATTTTCGAGATTTTTGGAGACCCGAACTCGGAATTACGAACCGTTTGAAGTTTCGGAAAGCTGACATGATGAACTTCCAGAAAATTATTTTTTCAGAATTTAAAATATAATTTTATTCTACTGTAAAATTTGTGCAACGTAGACGTAAATAGAAAACCACCAAAAACTATCATCTATGCGTCCTTGTGGACATAACTCTTTACCGACTTATGATTTTATAAAACCGTCGATTATGGTGTTCATGTAGTATTGAAATCTATAGGATTCCATACACAAATCTAGGATTTGAGTTGGTTGACATTTTGGTCAACGGATTGCCTCAATTTGTGTGTCATGGATCACAAATCCGTAAAGTTGACTTTCTTTGGACCAAAATTAGGATTTAACAATAAAATTAGATTATAATAAGATTAAAATACTATTTTAGGTTATTTATTCAGAGTTGAAAATTAATCAAAATGGAGGAACCTATTCACCTACTTTTGTAACCTAACTTGTTTAATTTATTTGATGGGTAGATCGGGCGACGCCTTGAATTATGATTTTATTCTTTTTCAGAGCAGGCAAGTATACCTTTCCATTATAATGTTATTCATATTTCATATGTTGCATGCATTTTTATTTTCTGTCTTTAGTTCATATATTTTAACTGTTATATAAAATGCGCGCAACGGTGTCTTCGCGGTATATTTTTATTTATGTATTTGCATTGACCTTGTTTATGAGACTACCCTATTATCATATAGCATCATTAGGTTCATTGACCGTGACACAGTTGTTACACGAATGTGTGTCTCATATAGATCATGGACTACGTGACAGGTCTAGCCTCCTGTACGTATGGGCCGTGCGTTAGGGATAACGGCTAATAGAAACTTTGTATGCTAGAAGACTTAGCAGTTATTAGAGGTCCATGGACATAGCCTATCGTAGTATGGTGGTCCAATCCTTGTCCTTGTTTGGTTACAGGATTGGGCTAGGGTACTAAAGATAGGCAATGAACCAAATTGTGTCATGCTTAGAGCATAGGGTGGGGAGAACAACAAGTACCGCATTTGATCTCCTTTGCACTTTTTCTGTTGTGTGCTCGGATTCTTCGTCGGAGATTGGGTGATGATGACCACTATATATTATATATTATCAGGCGGGCCTCTGGTGTTCAAAAGACGACATGCCTTTTAGGCCCCTGGATCTCCGAGAGAACCATGCCAATCCCAGTTTGCAGCCAGATAGCTCACTTGTGGGGAAGTTGTTCTTTACTGCATTCACTTAGACGGTTAGGCGACCCATTGGATATTTATTTTAGTGCTTTGTTGGCATACTTTTATGTATCTTGTTATGTCCCTCTGAGGACCTGGCTCTTCCAAGTGTATCTGTTCTTGAGTATTCGCAGGAGCACATATTCGGATGGTTACATATGTTTCGAGGATATCTTCTCTTTGATCCCGTGGTTGTTAGTTGATATTCTTATATTGTATTTGTTGTGGTATACTTATATTGTATTTGCTCTTATATTCGAGTTGGTAGTGGATTTATTTTCATCCAACTATCATCCTTAGATACTTCTTATTGAGATCTAGTTTCATAGATACAGGTTATTTATTTATATTTAATTTTTTATGGATGAGATTTAGATTATATCCTGTGACTTGTGATAGATTTATACCACTTGTGGATTTGATATTCATATTACAGCGTACGTATGGGTTTGGTTTCCATATATTGGAGTTGTCATATCCATGCGACTGGCATGCTTACGTGTTCTAATCCTACATATTTTTGGGACTGGGGCGTGGCACCTCTTATAGTAGAGTTTGGGTCATGCTATAATGTTAAGTTTGTCCCTCTCTATTTGTCATGAATAAAATCTAATTAATGAAGAAAAGTACCATCTAACTAATTAATAAAGGGAATATTCTATCCTTGCACTAATTAATTAATTCTAGCTGACTAAGTCATCTACTGACCTTAATGGCACTAACTTAATTAATATTATGAACTAATACAAGTGCCCAACTAAGTCTACTAACACTTAGTTCATACTAATGAGCTAACATACTAACCAATACCATATTTTATTATAACTAACACAAATTAAATATATCCATATAACTACAATATATTATAAAATAACAAAAATACCCCTACAAGTGAAAGTGGTGGTTACAAATCTTACCCCTTAAAAAAAATTGTCATCAAAATTTAAAAGATGGAAGCACTCCTCTCCAGGTCACAACCTCCGGTCTAAGGAAGTCCTAAACTCTATAGAAAAGAATTATTCATGGGTTATCAAACATACATGGTTATGGTCTCTATCTTCCATGATGTTGCAGTCTCTAACATGGTTACTACTAACTATACTATAGCACATAATACTAATAAAAACTATAAGTTACTAAGGAATCACGAAGATCAATAGATGAAAAAGAAGAAAATAGAGAACAAAACAAAACCTGCTAGTCTATCACCTGTAGCATTGGTCCTCTAGACCGTCATGGCAAAAGCCCTGCCCTGATGTTGTGTCTTCCTCTGTTCGTGCGGGTCATTTTGTTATGCGATATGTGGCATAACTATACCTCTCTCACTGCCTCGAACACCTACACTCCTACTCTTCATGATACACCCTTACATACCCTACCTTATATCACACTGACACACCTAGGTAATATTATCACCCAAAATAATACTAACTGATACTAGTCTGACACAATCCATATATTACTCATCATAGTCTTGATACACTCTGATCACTTGCTCACTCTAGGCACCCTTGATACACAGACACTAACTCCATAACTATACATGCTTAATACTCTAGGATACTTGCTACTTACTTTAGTCTAACACCTAATTTAGAACTATTATTATAAATGGTACTACACTATGAGTTATTTATATTCTAATACCTAATGCTCAAATATCTGACTTGAGACCACTCACATACCCTTAAACTATACTCCCAACAATCATCACTAATACTCAACTTGACACAAACCTATCTGCAAGTTACCAACCTACTACACTATCCAAAAAAACCCCAGAAACTAATAAAGGTAAAGCTCTATAAGGAACTAACTAGAGAAACTAAAGATATCTCTATCCTGAGCAAATAGGATGATGGAACAGAACTCAATAATAATACGGCTGAATGATAGAGACGATATGTTGGGAGCATGGATCAAGCTAGATCATATATGATTGTCTATGAGTCACGAAGTATAATAAATGATCAGGCACAATCATATATGATTAGCTATGAGGCATGAATATAGAGGCAGGCTAACCATACGTAAGGTATAAGATTTGCTATGATGCACATATAGGGGGTATGATTAGATAACCAACTAATACTTCCATGTTACCCGACTAGTACAATGGATCCAAATCATGATACGCCATGACACATAAATTACGATGCATGGTCTACAACATGAGCATGATTATCACGGTTTATATAATCATCAAAAAATATAAGGTAATCACGAAGGAGTAACATCTCATGATGGACATCCAAGATATACCAATTCGTGTACCATCGTTCATGAATCAAGTATAACATTACTAATACATATATCATAGTAATCATCAAATAAAGAAAATTGTCAAAGAGTGTACTCGCCTGAGGTCCAGAGCAATAAATATCAACTAGTATTTGTAATGGAATCCAAGTGACCTATATATGAATTATCATGTCAAACATGTAATTTAAAATCATAAGCATACTTAATTAACTCTAGGTTGGAATTCTAGGTCAATTCTGGGTCACTATAGTCAAACTAGGTCAACATCATGATTTTGGTTCATAACTACCTTCTATGTTGATTTATGAAGTCATACTAGCTAAAACTAAATGTTTCTTGGTTATCTCTAGGTTTCTAGCTCATTATTTATATATATATATTATTACCTACAATACCTACTATTATCTTGGCCTATAGGCAATTACTTTAGTATCCTAGTCAAAAACCTCAACCGTATCTCAAATACCTTAACTATGGGCCAAAAACCTTGGTTATGGGTCAAACCTTGGCTCGGGGTCAAATACCTTAGCTATAAGTTAATATCATGGCTTTGAGCCAATACCTAGTTTCGTGTCCTAATATCTTAGCCTGTATCCTAATATCTACCCGATATATCAAGAGAGATGTACGGTCTAATGAGGCTATGGGAACAAGAATTTCTAGAAACATTTGGAATATTTTGTTTTTGAGATACCTTAGTATAACACTTTTACCTATTGGTACCTCAATAGCTCCATACCACTATCTTAGTATCTAGACTATTACCTGCATCTAGGCACTATCTCAACTTATAAATACCTCATGATACTAAGTATCTATGATGCAACCCTGTACTACAATCCTCATTAGATACTAAGTATCTAGATACCCATACCTTGGCATTCTAACATTATTCCTGGTATCTTGATACCCTAAGTTTCCCACTTACTAATACCTAGCTTGATAATTTAATACCTACTCACACTACCTATACCTACCTCACTCATATGTATATGGTACCACAATGTTACAATAACTGATAACAAAATATATATTATTTTTCAGAGATTTATATGAGCACAAAGAAATAAAAGAGAATTGTTACCGGCCTCCGAGGAAGTCGTGCACGAAGCACTGCCCTAAAAGTTGATCCGGGGTCTATGTGCAGACGTTTTTCGGAATCTCCTAGTGGTAAAACCCCTGAGTACCGGGTTCTCTTCGTTGCACACAACTCGGAGAGAGAGACCGAACTTAGCTCTGCCCAGAGCAAGAATTTGGTGAACAGAATGTGGGGAACCCCTTGGGCCACACGCGTGCCAAACCGAACCGAACCGAACCAAACCAAGCCGGGCCGAGCGACGACGGCGACGCACGTGTGGCCCAAGGGGTTCCCCACACAATAACTTTAAGAAAGCAATGAAGAGGAACTAATATATACATACAAGGAGGAGTTGGCCCATCCGATGTGGGACTAAAAGAAAGAAGGAAGTTGAGCTTTTGCTCAAGCAAGGCTAACACACACAACCTAGGATACTCAATTACCAAATGTCCTTACTCATACTTAGTATCCGTACCTAGATAACAATACCCAACTCAATATCACTTGCACCTACACATACCAACTCACTACCAAGCTCTCCCTTAAATCTATACTGATAACACACAACACCCCTAACCAACATAGTGCACCACCTATTAACTTCTTCCTGGACCCGAGAATCCCTCCTACATTACAGGAAACATCACACTCTATGCTACTCTATAGCACACTTATAATACTTTAGCACCCTTAAGCAAAGTGCAGTTCCTGTGATACACGCTTTTGCATTCAGACCCTATATTGGTACCCTCACCTGGTGCATTTACATGCCTCAAAATCAGCAGAAACACTCCTTGACACCTAATCACACAAACACACACAAGCAGATACATTTGTGTCCACACTCTAGGAAATATCATGTGCACCAATGATACCTACACACATGAATCAACAATACTAAACCTTTTGCCCTTTGGACTGAATCCTCCATGCTGCATCCTCTTATACTACAGTTTGTCATGCCACAAAAATCAGCAACACCACTGCTATTAATCCATTTCCTACCCACTGCTATCTAGTACAGCCAATAACTGCAGTAGAGACTACAACAAACCCGAGCAGTACACCGCGACACTCAACCAAACTGCTGCTCTGCTTGGTGCCCGACCACTACCATGCTATATGCTCCACTGTTAATGCATTGTAGGCCCTCACCTATTGTGCACTGCTGCTGTATGCTCTGTACAACTCCTCCACAAGGCTCGGGCCTGCTCTTCATATTACTGTGGACTGTGGTACAGTGCACCATAACAAAAGATGTGCAGGTCAACTTCCTGCCATCTCTCAAATACCCTATGCATCTGTGCATTGTAGAACCCAGCCTCCCACTAACTGTCTCACTGTAAACATACTACACGACTCCCCCCTGTAATTAGCACTAACTGATACTCTCAATCGAGATTATACCCCAACTTCCAAGTCCAAAAGCACACACGATGAGTACCTACTTCAAACACTAGCTCAACCCATACCTAGCACCTCACCTGGTACACTCAACCACAATAATCAATCGCCTCATCAATCATATAGACTACCCTTCCCTCTAACACATGTGCACACCTACTAGCACACTCCCAACCAAATACTAATACACCCTCATCCAACACAATAACACTCATCAATACTCATGACACACACACACCAACACAATACACCAATTATCAAATACTTGGTTTGTACCCTCAAATTACCCATGATCCTTAATGATACACCATCAAAATTCTACACCATAATAATACAAACCCCAACAACCCAATAACACCCTTACAAAATATATTTTATGATATAATAACATATATAATAGCTAATTGTAATGTAATATAAATGAATTACACCTATTGGCTCAAAATACCCAAATCTACCAAAATCTACCATGGTGTATCGTAATATGGCCTAGACGTATCCAATTGTGGACACGTACACCCTACTAATCCATGAATTAAACTCTAAAACTACTAATCGGTCATTCCTCAAATACTTGGTGGACCAAATTCGGATTTCTCCCAATTTGGCCACAAAAACCACCATAATTATCACAATAGAGGCTTCTGGCACCTAGTCCTTCTCTATAGGGGTTGTCCTTAGCCATAGGTGGGTTCTTAGAGACTCAATTGAGTAATCTAACATAGAAATTGATAGAAAATGTGAGATTATACCTATTGGGAGTCAGATCACAATGAAACTCCTCCAAATGGACAAGTAGAGATTGGAATGAACATGAACTTCTTAGCAATTATCTCTCCAATGATGCTCCTTGCAATTCCAAGATTCTAGGCCTCCATGGGATACTAATTAGTTGGGAATGAGTGCATTGGAATATAAATTCGTAGGAATTTGGATAGATTGGGGAAAAAGTCTCTTTGGGGAAGATGGAGGCCAATGAAATGAGTAGATGAACCCTAATTAGAACATACCTTTTATAGTAGGACTTGGGTCATGCTACAATATCAAGTTTGTCCCTCTCCATTTATCATAAATGGAATCTAAATAATGAAGGAAAGAATCTAACTAATTAATAGAGGGAATATTATTTCCTTGCACTAATTAATTAATTTTAGGTGACTAAGTCATGTACTAACCTCAATGGCACTAACTTAATTAATGTCATGAACTAAGACAAGTGACCCCAACTAAGTCTACTAGCACTTAGTCCTTACTAATGAGCTAACACACTAACTAATACCATAGTTTATTATAACTCACACAAATTAAATATATCCATATAATTACAACCTATTATGAAATGGTAGTTACAATATATATATATATATATATATATATATATATCAAGGCAGCTAGGGACCCCACAATACCCCTCTCCCCTGGTATTCCTCTCCGGACCCGACCAGCCTGGCGGGATTCGTAGCCCTTCTGGGGCTTCTTCCCTTCCCCTCCCTTTACCCTTCCACGTACTTTTTGTTCCCTTGTCCCCCAGCCTGATTCGGTTGGTTTCTTTTTGGCCAATGATGCGTGGGCCACTCCCCCAGGATGGTTACTAGGCCAGCTGTGGTGCCACTAAGGTTCGGGCAGTAGCAGATCTGCCTTTATCTATTTTGCATGCCTTACTCTACCGCCCTCTGCACTGCTGTCGACACTGAGTGTCGGGATGATATTGACTCCTTCGTTTAGGGTGATGACCCGTAGAGTCTCTCGTGAGTTGTCCAGCTGTCTCCCAACTTTGTCTCATGGAGGGGAGGCCGCCTGTGGTCATCATCTGGCTTCGGGCGTGTCGGAGCCAGTATTCTGCCCCGAGAGTATTCCTTCGTCCAGGGCATCTCGATGATCTCCTTCGATGAGGAGGACGAATCCATCCTCTCTATCCCACTCAATTTTTTCCTTGTCGGGAAGCTGTTGTAGTCTTGGCCCTCGATGGGAAATATTCGTCATGCATTTTCCTCATTCAAGTTTGTAGGTCACGTATCCATTGGGCTAATTAACTCCCGTCATGTGTTGATACGCCACTGACTCAAAGCAGACTTCCTTCAGATGAGATCGAAGAGTATATGGTTTATAGCTAAAACTCCAATAAGGATGTCCAAATGGCATCGGAGTTCTCGCCTTACCATGATTCCCCGATTTTCCCTGTTTGGGTCTCCTTTCTGGAACTCCCTAGCCACCTATTTATGAAGGCTTCGGTCTTTATTGTTGCTTCGTACTTAGGGACACCGCTCAAGCTGGATACGGCCACTCAGTCTTTGATTTGCCCTAGTCATGCGTGTGCTATGGTTGATCTGGACATAAGTAAACCTTTGGTAGATCATATATGAATCAATCTCCCTAAGGGATGTAACTATTTTTGGACTATGGAGTATGAAAAGTACCCTACCTATCACATTCCCTATCAAGCCCACTCTTTGGCCAACTGCAATATTCTTAAAGTGGCTAAAGGGGACACAACTAAAGGCAAAAACTTATGACAGCTCATTGTACGGACTAGATGCCATTGGCCCTCTGCTCTAGGACTGACCTTAGCTTGGAAAAGGATGACAAGGAGGCCAGTTCTTCTGGGGGCTTTCCACGCTGGCTGTTGTCATAGGAGGGGTTGCTTCCCCATTCTCTCTGCGACTAAGTCAGGGAGTTCTTTCCATGCAATGGATGGGGCTTATCTTGGTATTTTTTTGAGGAGGTTGGGAAGGCGCATAATAGAATTACTATTGATGTGACTCCATTATTGCGGTTGCGGCACCAATCTCCTCATCTGTGCGGATTCAAGGGTCCGCAAATGTCTCGATTTCCATCTATGTGGGGGTCATTGTATCTGCCTTGCCACACTATCCGTCATCTACGGCTTCTATTCTAATTTTAGCTTCCCCGGTAGTCACGGAAGACTTTGTTGGTGGTAGCATGGGCGATCTATATGATGCTAGACTTCTGATGTTGTCGAGTGTCCATCAGGCAGTACCAAGTATGGGTACCACAAATTGTGGGCTCGTTGGTTCGATTGAGGCTGCCCTGGTGAACCAGCTTTCAATACCCCCATGTACTAAATTTGCTCTCCCGGATTCCATCTTCCATTCTTCTGCTTAGGTTCTCACCGTTCCGTGGTCTTGGCTTACCTCGGTACCCTCTCCTACGTCTGTTAGTGAGCCAGTTTCCCTCTGTACTATGGTTATGGAGGAGGGTCAGACCGGGGCAGCTACGAGAACCTGTATAGGCACGAATTCGATCAGATCAACTAAGGAGGATAGGGTTGTGCGGTCCGCGGTGGACACGAGCGCTCGATTTTGTGCGAGATTGGTTGAGACAACAAGCAGCCCTACAACGGCAAATGTCTTATTGGCTCGGCACCCTCCGGCCCCCCACATGTGTCGCCTGGCCGAATCTCTTCCAGGTCCCCTAGGGGAGCTCGCTCCGCGTTTGTTTTGGTGGACCAATTCCTCCTTTCGCTTGGGGAGTCTTTGATCTCCGTACTTCCGATCAGTCTGGTCGATCGCCTCAACTGGGCAGATGAAATCGACCTTGCGACTGAGGAGCTTGGTGTTATGAATACTCCTATGGTATTCCATATTGAATCAATTACATACTAATTCTAAATTAGAGGAATGTAATAGTATCCCTCTCCATGCTTGGGGATGGCTTTGACGGGTTTGCTTCCTTGGAAGATTCAAAGTCCTATATGGTGCTATAGGTTAGTAGCGAGGGTAAAGTTCTGGAGGGTATAGGTGGTCTTCCACTCTAGGAGGCGATCACCAAGGGGGTCAGTGATTCTAATTATAGGAAGATGACCAAGTCCAGAAGGACTAAAAATAAACCTAGAGTTACAGCCCGGCAAATCATGAACCTCTGGCCTTCTCCTCAACACGCGACAAAGCCTTCTCCAAATTTACAACAGGGTGATCGTAGACTCAGGTTCTTTATTTTTTTTCCAGCAGATCCTAGCATTTTTTGGTTTAGTTTGGGACTAACTGATCATGTAATCCTCTAAATAGTATTCCTGGATATCTGGCAATAAAAGTCTTTGGTTTATATATATATATAAGTGAAGTTTGGAGATGGAGAGGAGAAGGGGAAGTAGGAGAAGAGAGAATATGAGAAAAGAGATTGCAAGGACCTTAAACCCTAGGTTGCATCTCATGTCTATTTATAGTGATATGCAATACACCTACAATTACTATTATACCCTCATATAATAAATAACAAAATGAAATAACTCTAACACCCTCCTTCTAGCAGGAGCATATAGATCAGACATGCCCAGCTTGCTACATAAATAAAAAAATGGACCACGAGCAAGTGTTTGTTGAGGATATCACCTAATTAATCCTTTGACCGAACATAAGGAGTGACAATCTGTTTCTTCAGCAATAAATCACGAACAAAATGACAATCCACCTCGATATGCTTCGTGCGCTCATGAAACACCGAATTACTTGCGATAAATATTGCCGACTGATTATCATAATATATCCCATCGGAATAGGAATCATAATTCCCATTTCATGAAGAAGAGACTGCACCCACATCATCTTAGAAGCTGTATGAGCTATCGTACGGTACTCGGCCTCTGCACTAGAACGAGCCATAACATTCTGCTTCTCACTACGCCATGTGACAAAATTGCCACCCATAAACATACAATAGCCAGAAGTAGACCTCCTATCACTGCGACTGCCTGCCCAATTAGCATCACTGAACCCAGTCACCATAAGCAACTGGGAAGGTTTGTACAACAAACCCTTTCCAGGTGCACCCTTCAAGTATAGAATGAATGCGAAAGATAGCCTCCTAATGTGGTTGCCGAAGGGCATGCATAAACTGACTAACTACTCCAACTGCATATGTGATGTCTGGTCGAGTAACAATAAGATATATAAGTTTGCCAACCAAACGTCTATAATATCCAGCATCCTCAAATAACTCTCCCCTGTCAGCATCAAGCTTGTCATGATAATTCATAGGAGTCACAACTGGCCGATACTCCAATATCCCAGTTTCGGAGAGCAAGTCTAGAACTTACTTGCATTGTGACAGATACACACCTTTCTTAGATCGAGCAACCTCAATTCCAAGAAAATATCGAAGAAGACCCAAATCTTTAGTATGAAACTGACGACTAAGGTAGACCTTCAAGTCCACAATTCCAGTATGATCACTCCCAAATATAATGATATCATCAACATAAATAATCAACACGATAATATCGGCTGAGAAAGAATAGCAAAATACTGAATGATCTGATGTGATACGCCGAAAGCCATACTGAATGAGAACTGAACTGAACTTGTCAAACCAAGCACGAGGTGACTGTTTCCGTCCATATAATGCTTTCTTCAATCGATATACGATTCTTTTATTTTCTGCTATAATATATCCCGGTGGTTGATCCATATAAACCTTCTCCTGCAAGTCACCATGCAAGAAAGCATTCTTTATGTCCAGCTGATATATAGGCCATTAGTGATTAACCACCACAGAAATAAGAATCTGAACTGAATTCAGCAGAGCCACTGGAGAGAAAGTCTCAATATAATCTATGCCATATGTCTGAGTATACCCTTTGGCAACCAACCGTGCCTTGAAGTGCTCAACAGAACCATCAGGGTGATACTTAACAGTGTACACCCATCTACAACCTATTATTTATTTTCCAACAGGAAGTGATATAAGCTCCCAAGTCTGATTTTAATGTAAAGCATATATCTTATCATCTATTGCACTTTTCTAACCAGAAGATGACATAGCCTGCTTGTAAGTTTTGGAAATAAAAGTAGAAGACAATGAAACAACAAATGCATGAAAAGATGATGAAGCACAATGTAATAAAACATAGTTAGAAATGGGATGCTTATTCTTTGTGGTACAAAGACGTTGTCTTTTTTTTGAGAGCAATAGGAAGATCATCTGGATCTGTGGTGATGGGAGCAGAAACCTCAGACACGGAAGATGATTGGTTGAAGGCTGAATTTTACAGAACCACTGGCCTGTCCTTGTATCTCTGATAAACCTGTAAATGGGGAATGGAGATAGAAATTGATTCAGAAATGACCGAAAGTGGTATGGAAGATATCAAATCTGTTGTAAAAGGAATACAACGGTCTACTGAAGAGAAAAAATGGGTAGACTTAAAGAATGTAACATCCGCACTGACATAATATTTGCATGACTGTGGACTGTAACAACAATAACCTTTTTGAGTACGGGGATAACCAAGAAAGACACACTTCAGAGATCTAGGAGCCAACTTATCTCCATTAGGTTCAAAGTTATGAATAAAAGTGACACACACAAACACTCGAGGAGATAAGGAAAATGATGCGACATTTGTATATAATATAGTAAATAAAACTTTGTTATTTAATACAGATGATGGCACACAATTAATAAGATAATATGCAATAAGAACGACATCTGTCTAATACTGTTTAGGGACATGCATATTGAACATGAGAGTTTGAGCCAAATCTAAAATGTGTCGATGTTTGCGTTCGGCTATACCATTTTTTTGAGAGGTGTGGACACAACTGGTTTGATGAATCATACCACGATCAACACAGAAACTGTTCACAGAAGATTGAGTATACTCCAAAGCATTATTAAAATATAGAATTTTGATACATTTATTAAACTGAACATAGACTTCATTATAAAAGACAGATAACACATTTGGAAACTCAGATCTTTCTTTCATTAAATAACACCAAGTCATTCTGGAATAATCATCAAATATATTAACAAAATAGTAAAATCCTTTCAAACTTTTGACTCTAGACGGACCCCAAATATCAGAATGAATAAGATCAAAAGGCTCTAATTGACGACTCTCACTACGACGAGGAAAGGAACTACGGTGATGCTTGCCTAATTGACAAGCCTCACATTTAAGATTAGAAATATGAATCAAAGTAGGAACAACTTGACGCAACTTAGCCAAAGACGGATGTCCCAAACAATAATGCCACTGCAATGGAGAAGTAGAAACAGAAGTGAAGGCTTTTCCATGTAGATCCAAGTAGTACAGTCCATCTTTTTTATGCCCCGAACCAATCATCTTCTTCGTCCTGAGGTCCTGAAAAATATACGAATTAGAAGAAAATGTCACAGAATATTGAAGAGATTTGGTTAACTGGCTTACAGATAATAAATTAAATAGAAAATTAGGCACATATAATGAATCAAATAATGATAGTGATTGAGTAGGGTGAATGACACCTTTCCCAAGCAAAGGACGAGTAGACCCATCAGCCAAGATAATATTATGTTTCATGGAACTACGATTATGAAAGATAGATGTTATACCAGACATGTGAGAGCTTGCTCCTAAGTTGATGACCCAAGAAGTGGATGGTGACTGGGTTGCCACAAAAGAAGGATTACCTATATGTGCCATAGTTGCAGTAGGTTGGGAGGTAGTACTAGCAAGCGCGTTCAACTTCTGGAGGATCTGTTGAAATAGAGATGAGGTATCGGACGTTGAAGTTTGATTGAAACCCAAAGTATCATCTCTGGGAGCAGAAGTGGTGACCTGGGACTGCATTTTTTCATCATGCACTTGATGTGCATATTCTGGTTTGCCCCACTTGTCCCAACAGTAGTCTTCTACATGACCCAGCATTCCACAATAGTTATACTTCTGTGGTTGACCACGGCCACCACCACCACCGCGGCCACCACCATAACCATTGTCTCTACCACCACGGCCTCCTCCTCGACCAAAACTACGACCACTATCTAAACTGCCACGTCCACTACCACATCCACCACCATGACCAACAACACTAGAAACTAGGGCAGAAGTGTCAGTACTCGGCACCACAGAACTCTGTCCCAGAAAGGAATGATTGAGACGGGAGAAAATATCTACCATCATAGGTAACTGCTTTCCAGTAAGGATTTGAGCTTTATAAGATTCGAGCGCAGGATCCAAGCCGGCTAGGATAAGTAAAACATGAAACTCTTCCTTCTGTCTGCGAGCTTCCTTCAAATCAGCAGTAACAGGATGATATTAAAGTTGTTCCTCCCACAAAGCCTTCTTTGAAGCTAGATATTCATTCACAGGCTTCCTATTTTGCTTTGTATTGAACAATAACTCGTACAACTCATAGATACGGGCAACATTTCGCTTCTACGAATATAATTCTTCCAGAGATGCCCAAATTTGTTTGCTTGATTCACACCACTGAACATTAGCAGCGATATATGGTTTCATACTATGCCACAACCACGACATAACGTATGCATCTGTACTCATCCAATCTTCATACTCAGCGAAAGTTTCAGGCATGGGTTCTTTCGTCAAAAACTTTAACTTCTTTTTCGCCCTTAACACCACTTTGATAGACTTGGACTAGGCAAGGTAGTTCGCACCATTGAGTTTCACCACTGTAATCGACTTTCCTAATTCATTATTTTGAATAACAGTAAAAGGAGAACCACCTCCGCTACCACCACCACTATTAATCTTGCTAGAAGATTTGGTCCCCACTATACTTGCAGATGTAACAAAAAGACGAGATCTTTGAAATCCTAGATCTCACAACGAACCTCAATCGACGACGAATAACCAACGAAGATCTATAGAAATCCTAGATCTCATAAACGAACCACGAACGACCACGAACAACGAACGACGAACGACAAATCATGAAAAATAGACGAAAAAATAGTTCGATCGGCCCTGTCGTTGATGGGATGTACAGTACTTACAAATATATGCTCTGATACCAACTAAAGTTTGGAGATGGAGAGGAGAAGGGAAAGTAGGAGAAGAGAGAATATGAGAAAAGAGATTGCAAGGACCTTAAACCCTAGATTGCATAACATGTCTATTTATATTGATATGCAATACACCCACAATTACTATTATACCCTCATATGATAAATAATAAAATAAAATAACTCTAACAATATATATATATATATATATATATATATACACATACTAGGATAAAAAAATTCCTCTTGCCCTAGGCCGCTCCTTTTTGGCGGCTGGCTTTCCCCTTGGTTCCCCCGCTAGTGGCGGTGGCAAGGCCGCCCAGGCCGGGATCTGCTCCACGGATCTGTCATCCTCGAAATCTTTGACCCTTGTCTCATTTCCTAGTCATTCCCCCTCCCTCCTGCCATATCTTGCGGTGGCCGAGAGGCTGATGGCTCCCCTTTCTACAGTGTTGGAAGTGCAACAATAGCCTCCTCCTCCAGATCTACTATACCTCGTAGTCTCCATGCTTCTCGGGCATCTATCTCGGCTCTTTCCCGGGAGATGGTTATCCCTGCGACATATCTATCATTTATCGAGGCCTTTCCAAGGTACGACATTCTAGCATTCCCTATACCCATTCTCGAGGGACGCATCCACATTGTCTTAGGGTGGCCTCGGCCGCTTCTTCCCCACCCACTGTGATGCCCCCCCCAGGAATTTGGCAGCAACCCTGGCTCGTTCCTTCCTCGAAGCTACCATTTGAGTGCGTTCGGAGGCAGCGGTTCCCCCTTCCCCCTGGAGCTGGTGTTGTGCCTTCGGCGTCCTTCTTTCCTCGATGGCATCCTAGATATTTCTTTTGATAGGGAGAACATCTGCACCTCTGTGTCTCTCTTTAGTTGGGAAGTTGACGCACTCCAAACCTTCGATGGTAGTTATCCAGAAGGTTTTTTTCGAACTAAAATTTGCTGACCCAGTATCCATTGGCTGATCGACGCCTCTCATGTACTCATTTGACCCTGACTCGAAAAGGACTACCTGCGTTTGAGGTCGAAGAATATTTGATTTATTGCTAAATATCTAATAAGGGTCTTTAAATGGATGCCAGAGTTCTCGACTAACATCAATTCCCCTCTTGCACTAGTGTGGGTCACCCTCCCTGATCTCCTGAGCCACCTGTTCCTAAAAGCATCAGTCTTTTTGCTAGCGTCTGGCCTGGGTGAGCCCCTCAAGGTAACCAAAGTTACCGAGTCCCTGATTCACCCGAGTCCTGATGGAGATGGATATTTCTAGGCCGATGGTGGATCACATTCGGATTAAGCTCCCGAAGGTCCAACTGTATCGCCAACCGGTAGTTTATGAGCAATATCCCGACTATTGCTTTTCCTGTATGCAACAAGGCCACTCATCACAATGTTTTAAGAATAATGCCTTCTTTTCTAGTTGAAGATGGTCTAGGGGTTGCCCTCTGCAGGCCAGGGTTCGAGCCCTCCTCAAATGATTTTGCTTGCACCAGTTCCAGCTTCCATTGCTGATAGAAGTTTGTACTCTTCTTCTCCTCTACTTCCCCCTCCCTTTCTGGGGTCAGTAAGAGATTGGTCTCAGTTGGGGAGGAGTTATTTGAGGCCCCAGTTCAGGTTAGCCTTGGCTTGTTCAGGGGAGGTTGCGGAACTCAGCGCGACAGCTTATTTGGCTTTGTTGGAAGGGTTTGGCTCACCATCCGATTTGGTGGGGTCTTCAGAGGTTCAGAGCCTGCTGCAGACAAAGCCCTAGTTAGGGGTCGGGCCCTCCTCGCGGGACAACCCATCATTCCTTGGTGGTTGGGTGCGGCTATCTAAGCCGGGAGTCATCACGTCGGGTCGGAGAGGGCGTCTTAGCTGGGCCGAGGAGGTGGAAGGCGCTGTAGACGAGGTTGGGCTCACGATTGGTCCCCCTATGGTGGTAGCCCCGGACGTGTCGCAGGGTCCTCCTGACCTTTTTTGGGCTGTGACACAGAAGGTAAGAAGGTGGTTAGGGATCCTTCTTCTTGGGAAACGCTGGTCTCTAGTTCGATTGTAACGATCGATGCACCTGTCATTAGCAAGTCAATCCCGGAAGGACCAGAGATTAGTACTCCTAGCTCAGGGAAGGTAAATAAGACTAGGAAAACCAAGAACCCACACAGGGTGATAACTCAATAGCTCATGAACCTCCGGTCCTCTTCATCCTCCCGAGCCATAGCTTTAACTAAAGGGAAATCCTCCCGAGCCATAGCTTTAGCTAAAGGGAAAGGGAAAGGCTTCTTTTTTTTGTTTTATGGGTTTTTAGGTATTTTTGGTGGTTTTTGTAATCTTTTTTGTGGCTTTCCTGGGAACAGTCATAATATATATATATATATATATATATATATATATATATATGTATAAAAGGGATCCGTATCCCCATTTTTTGGATCCGCAAGCATTTTCATATTATCAACCGTTGGATGCTTGTTTAAGTCATTTAATCTTAAATACTGGTTAACCATTGGTTTGAATGGTTCAAACCAATGGTTAAAATTATATGACATAAACATGATCCAACAGTTGTAAACATAAAGATGCTTGGGGATGCACAATAGGTGGGGATGTGGATCAATCTTTATATATATATATATATATATATATATATATATGACCGAAAGACAACTCTACACGGGGGTGAATAGAGTGTAGTAGAATAATCTATCCAATTAAAAATTTACCCAAAGTAAAGGAAATTAATAACTAACAATAGAAATTTTTATATGCAAGATAAATATGTAAAGCAATAATAGTAAGAGAAAGAAAATGCAAACACAGCAATTTTATTCGGGTTTATCTCTTACAGGACTAGTCCAGGCCCGAGAACTCTAGCTCGGAGTTGTATCCACTATAATCATCAATAGTGAATCACAAGCTTTGATCTGAAGGCTTGCCACTTCTTTACAACCACAAGCTTTGATACGAAGGCTTGCAACTTCAAGGCTAAAGGGGAAACTTGCTAAGCTAGGCTCTTAGAACTCTGACAGACTTCTAAACTAAGATCGCACTTAGCATTAGAAGGCTAGGGAGTTGATCTTGGAGATGAAAAAGTTTAGGCTCTGAGGTTTTGATCACAAGAGGATACAAAGATGAAGAAGAGATGAGTTAGTAAGAATATGAAATTTCAACTCTATTTATAGGGTATGCTCAAACCGAGTTCGGCCAGAATTCGTTATGGAATATTTAAATTTTTTGAACGTTATGGCCATAAAATCAAAAAATTTATAACTGGTCATATTTCTAAAATAGACTGACCGAGTACGGTCCGAGTTCGGCCAGAGCTCGGTCAGATTTTGGTCGGTTTATTCCCGAATATTTTGGGTTTGTGTCTGGGCTAGTTTTGGTTTTATTTGGGTTTGTATAGGTGGATGGATTTCAGGCTATTTGAGTGGACTTGAGTTATTTCCAGTGTGACTCGATGTACATACGTCTTAGACTCAAATAAAGTGAAAGATTACAGTACAAACAACAATCATCGCAGCATTATTGAGTCTTCAGTTGTATCATATTATGATATACCAAAATATGGTTTAGTTAACTATCAAAATTAAGTTAACTAGGACCGAATGGGCCAACAATCTTTCTATTTTGATAATTGCCAAAAAATGAATGATAATGCAAGTCTTGACTGTGCACAGCTCCCCCACAACTTGTTGAGCAATTTGATACAATATTGTCTGTCAAGTATCATATTTTTCTCTCCCATTGTCATTTGATCGAAATGGTGCGCTCCCTAAAATTGGTGGAATATTATGTTTGACAAGAAAACAAGAGTGTGAAACAACACATAATAATAATAGCTAATATTTTATGTTAAATATTGATAATATTGTTGTCACTCCCCGCTCCCGATATACGTATTTAGAAAGTATTTTTATTTAAGCATGGTTGCATATGCATGGTGACTTGAGCCATTCTTTGGGTTAACCTGGTTCATGATTTATTTTGTGAGTTGGTTTAACTCATGAGAGTCTTTGGTTCAACACTCAAACCCTAGCATATAAAAACCAATATTTCATTCTCCCTCTTCACTTCTTCATTTCTTCCTCTTTCTTTATCTTTCTCTCCCCATTTCATAGGCAAGTACACCTTGCATGAGAAATAAAGAAACCCTCCATATTATTGTTCTATTATGTTTATTATGTGTTTGTAAGAACTTTTAGTTCTTAGAGTTTTCTGTTTTGATGGATGGATTAGTGTAGATTTATATTTCTAACTTAGGTTTCTATTGAGTTTTATGAGTTTTTCTTCGTTTTGATCTATTAAACTAGTGTCTTTAAAAATTAGTTTTTACTACATATTAGATCTTTCAATTTAGAGCATTTCGGCTTTTTGTTCACCTGATTTGGACTTAAAATAATGTTGTTATGAAGAAAATAAGATTTTTGTTTTTGGAAGTTTTTGCCATGGTCGAACTTGCTGTTGGAGAAGACGAAGCCTTTATGCGGCTAGCGAGCTATGCGGCTGAGAGTGCTATCCGGCCCAAGAGGGTTATGCGGCTGAACTCATGCCGCAAATTGACAACATGCGTCCATCTTGTTGGACGCATGACTGTTGATCTACAAAAGTGTCCTTGAACACTTTGTGCAATCACTCGCTGAACGAATAAGAAATTCGCTAAGTCCAAAAGATACTCTAGGCAACATCAAACTCCATGCGACATCGAACGTATGCGACAAGTAGAGCATGCGACCACCTTCCCTTTGATGCATGACTCTGAACTTTGGCGCATCCTTGGTGCGTCTTTCCATAATTTTGTCTTTTCTTCCTGACACACTTTATGTCACATCATTGATACTTTATTTATTTTTTGTTGTTTTATCACTTATCCCGAGGAGTAGATCTTAGCCATGACTCCATGTGACATGACTCATGCTGCCAGAATTAATGCGGCCTGACTTCATGCGTCCAGGATTGTCATGCGACCTGACTTTTCATGTGGCCAGGATTGTCATGCGGCCTGACTTCTCATGCGGCCAGGATTATTATGCTCCCTAGAAACCCATGTGACCCTGCTTGTTTGGTCAAATATTTTCTTGATTCATGTGACCCAATGTATAATTGGTTATTGGACTTGAATATTGTATTCGTGTTGATACTACTATTGTCTGATAATTATTTATATTTTTCTGTGTGCCGAGGTACGACATATTATGTCACGAGTTAAGTGATTATATTTGGGTTATGCATCGAGAATGCCTCTAAATTCTTGAATACGTAATATTACAGATATACAAATTATTTTCCTAGCACAGGCACAATAAGAGAGTCGAAGTACCAAAACGTGGCTAGGATTTTTGATTCTATGAATGTTAACATACGTGCTCGTGTGACTTCTATGGATTCGTATCTAGCATGCCCGTACATTGTACGATATCTTAAGAAAAATCCACATGTGACCATGCCTTGAGATTTCAAATACAGCCTAGGGCTAATTAGGTAACGAAAAGTGGTAATAACATTGGAGGGAACGGTATCCCAAGATCATGCCAACGAATCTTCCCATAAAGATTCATTTGAAGTGCGTTGTAGTCTGGCCACCACAGATACTGTATATCATCTGCCTTAGTGGAGTGCAGTATCTAACTTATTATTTTGCCGAGCCACTATTTCAATATAGGAATACTGGAACCGCTAATACAGTATTTTTAGCGCAGTATCCCTACAGGGGACTGGTGCATCCTGCAAGTACTTATTTTATTATATTAGTTCGGTTAGCTCATGTTCGGCATTGGCGTGATCTGGGAATACTTATTATGTATTATTCTGAGATAACCTCAGACTTCACAAAATAGCAAAGCGTACAAATAATTGGCCGATATAAAAAATAGAATTATTTGTGATTGTATTATTGTACCTAGTAGCCTTGGAAAATAGACTATCATAGTATTATGGTTCAACCCTTATCCTTATTTGGTTGTAGGATTGAGCCTTAGCACTAGGATATGCCATGGACCTAAGTTACGACACTGAACCTATGTAATATTATATTATTTTTCTTGGGTTTTTGTTTATTATTTTGTGCTTCCATTGTGGTACTTACTATTTGGGGTCTAACCCTACTGGTTTTGCATAGGCAGGTCTCGAGCCAGCACTTGAGAATCCAGCGTTCTTTCTCCTAACTTATGGCACGCACCAGGAATATGGCCGTAGGGGATAGCAAGTGGATTTTTTTTCTTCCCTGTTCGTCTTTCACATTTAGTTCTTTTGGGCGTTTAGCCATCGGCACCAGTTAGTCAGCTCATATGGACATTAATTTTCTTACATGATTATATTAAATCAGACTGCAACTGAATCACTATCACGTACTTTTGCTTCCAGCTTCTTATTTTTGCATAGCTGGACTCATGAATATTTTGAGAAAGCATTTGGGACGCCTTATTGCTTATCATATATGTTCTATGCTTACTGTTTCTGTTTGAATGATTGAGACATAGAAGTTCTTGACCATAGGTAAATTTATTGTAGCATGAACCCCCTTGTCTTATACAGCCGTAATTACCGTACGATGTACAATACCTTATATGGGGTAGCTGGCCATGTCTGTCTCCGTATTTTGGTATTGGGGCATGACAAAGTTTTAGTGGTGGCCCATGTAGGTCTGTTCTTCAGACTTGTGCGGTATCTTGGTCATATGAGTCTCAATAAAAAATGATCCTTCTTGAAACTCTAAATTCGTACCCTTCAATACTCGGTTTAGATTTTCCCAGATTGGTTGCTTCCTTGTTCCTTCTAGTCCTGTGCTTATTGGTTCTTCTGCTATTCTTTAGGGCTTCTCCTTCTCCCGATGTTGCAGCAACATGAGAGACAGAGTTGCCAATGGAATGAGATCATGTAGAACCTCAGCCAAGGATCCAAGTTAAAATTATGATGAATGGGACCGAGCAGCAGTCTCCAGGTGTTCACGTACCTCCCGCAGTGCTGGCAACACTGGATACCCCAGTCTTGCTAGAGATTATTTATGGATTATTGGCTGCACAAGAACACCAGATAGTGGTGCAACAACAACAACAACAACAACATCAACAACAAAAGCTCCAGCAACAAAAATAAAATATCCTGTTAAACCAAGGGTTGCAAATGACCCTAGAATGAGACGAGAGAACAGACTCTGGCTTATCTGTTATACTTTGCAGACTGGAACCCATATACTTAGATGGCATAAAGGACACAATCGCAACAAATGATTGTCTCCAGGATATTGAGACTATTCTGACACCGGCTAAAGTTTTGGCCGAGAAACAAGTTGACTTGGTTCGTCTAAAACTCCATGATATGGCAATAGATTGGTGGGCTATGATAGAGGTAGGAATGAGGTATCCTATTTCATGGAAGGATTTTAGGACCCGATTCAGGGTGAAGTACTTTAGGATTATGGTTCAGTATGAGTTACAACAGAGGTTCATTAACCTCAAACAAGCTAGAAGGACGATAGATGGCTATGCAGTAGAGTTTTCCCGACTAAGCATATTACTCCAACCATGGTGGCAACAGAGTTGAAAGAGCAATGAGCTTCTAGCAGGGACTTTACTTGGAGATCTTGTATATGGTAGAGTTGCATGACTACCAGACCTTCGAGGCAGTATTGATAGCAGCCAAGAGGGTCGAGCTTACTTCTCAAAGGATGGCATCAAGAAGAGTGGATCGGAAGAGGCCTAATGAACAGAATAATAAGGGAGTACTAGTACCCCGAACGTCAGCACAATTATAGACGTTCGTATACATCAGTTAGTGCTGCGAAGGGCGACAATTCCAACAGTTATAGTACCAATTCGGCATTAGAGCCGAGGCAGCAACAGCAGCAACAACAATAATGATGGAGAGCACCGACAGGTTGTACCTACTATGAAAATAGAGGTCATACCTGGGACATTTACCGGGCAGCTAACAGACTATATTTGAGATATGGGAAGCCCTGATCACAAGATAGCCATGTGCCCATTGATGTAGAGGCCAGGAGGGCCAACACAATAGTTTTCTGTATTGCCAGCTCCAAGGGCAACACAGCAAGGAGGACCAGCAGTAGCAGTACGACCTCTGGCTTAACATCAATTGTCGATACAGGCCCAGCTTTATATGCAGCAATAACATAATCAACAAGGACATCAATCACAACAGCAAGGAAGATAGCAACAAGGAGATCGACAAGGCGAAGGACAGGCACTAACCTTGTCTTTAGAGGAAGCAATGGCATCAGATGATGTAGTGCCAGGTAATATTTACGTTACAAACTTTCCTGCCATAGCTTTATTTGATTATGGAGCTTCACACTCATTTATATCTGCACAATATGTGATACATATTAGATTAAAGTTTGAGGAATTTCCAGCGAGGCTGAATATACTCCTTGGCACTGGATCGTAGAAGTTAGTAGGATATGCCTAGCATGTCCAGTCGTAGTATGTGGACATCTATTACCGGCAAAGTTGATCGAGTTCTCTATGGGTAACTTTGATGTTATCATAGGCATTGACGGGTTGAATGACAGTCATATAATAATAGACTGTCATGATGGTAGAGTATTATTTAGAATTCTTACTCTAGAAGAGTTTGTCCTTAGCAGAATAGCAAGAGACCAGCACAAGAAAGGAGTCACAACCATAACAAAATAAGCAAACCTGCTGCCCAAGATAGTTGAAGAGGTCATGGACGTCTTTTCCAATAATCTTCCCGGATTACACCCAGTTAGGGGAGTAGAGTTCTGTATAGAGTTGATGCCAGAAGCAGAACCAGTATCCCAAAAGGTGTATCCAATGTCACTATCTGATCTTGATCAGTTATATCGACACATGAAAGAACTGAAAGCAATAAAGTTTATTCGGACCAGTGCATCATCGTGGAGAGCACCAGTGGTATTAGTAAAAAAGAAGGATGGATCGACACAGTTTTGTATGGATTATAGGTGGTTTAATGTTGTGCCATAAAGAACAAGTACCCATTACCAATGATTGATGATTTATTTGACTAATTAAGTGGAGCAAGAGTCTTCTCCAAGATAGATTTATATCAGGATATCATCAGGTGTGAGTCTAAAAGCATGATATAGCAAAGACAATATTTAGGTCATGATATGGGCATTACAAATTTTTAGTTATGCCATTCGGACTGACTAATACTCCAGCGGTATTCATGGACTTGATGAATCATATTTTTATGCCTTACTTGGACCAATTTTTGGTAGTATTCATCGATGACATCCTGGTGTATTCTTGTAATGAGAAGAAGCATGAAGAATAACTCAGGATAGTTCTACAGGCTTTGAGGGAGCATCAGTTATATGGAAAGCATAGTAAGTGTGAGTTTTGGCTGGATCATATATCCTTTTTTGTACACATTATTTCTAGAGCAGGAGTGTCAGTTGATCCCAAGAAGGTAGAGGCAGTAGAGAACTTGCCAATCCCAAAGATGGTAACAGAATTGCGTAGTTTCCTGGGCTTGACAGGATACTACAAAAGATTTGTGTCAGATTTTGCTAAGATCTCAGCACCTTTGACTCAGTTGACACAAAATAAAGTTAAATTTGAGTTGTCAGTGGAATATCAGATTGCCTTTGAAGAGTTAAAGAAGAAGAAGAAGTTAATCTCTGCCCCAATCCTTAGTTTTCTAGCAGGTTCCGGAGGATTCACAGTGTACTGTGATGCATCTAAAAAATCGTTTGAATGTGTTTTGATGCAACAAAGGAGAGTGGTAGCATATGCTTCTCAACAGCTCAGAGATTACAAGAAGAACTATCTAACTCATGATTTGGAGTTAGCATCAGTAGTGTTTGCACTTAATGTAATACCCCGCTCTGCGTCGGCATTATGTATCAGGTGAGTGGACAGAACTTCGTTCTTTGATTCTTGCACACCTTAATAATAACCTGAATTTTTGCTTACAATGTTTTCATAAGAGAATGATAGAACCTTACTTGCATGTTAATGAACGAACTCACCTAGCTTGTCTTTGTAATGAACAAGTCTGCTTAACGAGAATCCTGAAACGCTTGTCTAAGAGTGCATTAATATGTTCACTATCGTCTATGCTTTGAGAGAACCATATTGTGCCTGAATATGTTCAAGTGATAAGTCAGATTGCCCCGCAACAACAATAACTATTCTGATGGTTCATCTTATCTACATACTAGAGTTTATTTGATAGTGTTCCATGCATTCGCATGTAGTCAGACAATGTCTTTGGTGGAGAGCTGAACTGCATGCGTCATAGCCACCATGGGTCACAGCTGCCATAGCTTCAGATGAATGAGTCTTTGGTATGATGTACAGCTAGATGTCGATCCTGAGATACTCGAGGACCGCCCTGCATATAAGCTTGTTCATTAGTTGGCTTGGATAGATGGACTGCCCCTAAGATTGTGCAAGTGTGTCTAGCTGTGCATTTGACCCTCGAGTCGCACGAGACACGCTGCATACACCCTAAAACAGAACGAATAGCTTGCTTGCTTGCATATTCAATATGAAACTCTGTTTTAAAAGATGTTTCCAAACCAATGTAATATGACTCCGTTCTTCTGCTGCATGAAACGAACATAGGTAAAACTAGAAAGATTACTAATAATATAATATTTTATAATATGATTACTTAGTATTGGTTTTAGTGAATGCTTGCTTCTGTTCAATTGTTTTATCTCACCAGTACTTATAAAAGTTCTGACCCACCAACAATTTACTTGCTTGTAGGTTAGTTGGATCGTCGGAGAGAGCGATAGGCATGCCACAGTCACTAAGACCCAGAATCTTGGTTTTGATTGTGTCCCGAGATGTTATCGTATAAGGGGGCATAATATATAGAACGAATGCCATTGCATAAAAGAACCCAAGTCCCTCTATTGTCCTGAATACTCAGTTGGCTAAATCCATTGCATTGCAACAAGTCCCTTTTTGCTGCTTACTCGATTGATGCGATGATAGCCAATAATCAACTTAAACGGTATAGTCTTGTGCGGGCGCAACCCCAGGCTCGTACGTCATCATGTCCCGGTAGTATCCAACGGGCAACCATGTCCCCTTTCTCGCACCCGTAAGACATGTGTGGTGATTCGCGTCCCGTGCACCGAGGTACGATGGTTCACGTCTGGTTCATTCAAATTCGGCTATAGGGGCGAGAAGGAGGTGGCGGTCCGGGCGAACGGCCTCCCTCGCGGGGGGCCGTGGCATGACAGAATGGTATCACAGCAGAATCAATCTTTTGGCTCAAATTTGTTGCTATGACTCTGAGATATTATTGATATGGTATTGCAATAGAGCGTTCCATATAATAAGTCCATAGATATTCTTAAAGTGAAAAATATTTACTGAACTTGATTTGCTTGATTGTTTCGATTGAGTACGATGAGGGATGGCACTATCGCTGCTTGGAATATCGAGAAGTTTATCCTTGAAGTTTCGAGGATGAAACTTTTTATTGGTTGGTAAGTATATAATGCCCCGCTCCGCATCGGCATTATGTATCAGGTGAGTAGACATAACTTCGTTCTCTGATTCTTGCACGCCTTAATAATAACCTGAGTTTTTCCTTACAATATTTTTATAAGAGAATGATAGAACCTGCCTTGCATGTTAATAAACAAACTCACCTGGCTTGTCTTTGTAATAAACAAGTCTACTTAACGAGAATCCTGAAACACTTGTCTAAGAGTGCATGAACATGTTCACTATCATCTATGCTTTGAGAGAACCATATTGTGTCTGAATATGTTCAAGTGATAAGTCGGATTGCCCCGCAACAACGATAATTGTTCTGATGGTTTGTCTCGTCTGCATACTAGAGTTTATTTGATAGTGTTTCATGCATTCGCATACGATCGGACAATGGCTTTGGTAGAGAGCTGAACTGCATGTGTCATAGCCACCATGGGTCATAGCTGCCAAAGCTTTAGATGAATGAGTCATTGGTATGCTGTACAACCAGATGCCGATCCTGAGATACTTGGGGACCGCCCGGTATATAAGCTAGTTCATTAGTTGGCTTAGATAGATGGACTACCCCTAAGATTGTGTATGTGTGTCTAGCTGTGCATTTGAACCTCGAGTCGTACGAGACACGTTGTGCATACACTGAAACAAAACGAACGGCTTGCTTTCTTGCATATTCAATATAAAACTCTATTTCAAAAGGTGTTTCCAAACCAATATAATATGACTCCGTTCTTCTGCTGCATGAAATAAACATAGGTAAAACTAGAAAGATTACTAGTAATATAATATTTTATAACACGATTACTTAGTTTTGGTTTTAGCGAATGCTTGCTTCTGTTCAATTTTTTTATCTCACTAGTACTTATAAAAGTGTTGCCCACCAACAGTTTACTTGCTTGCAGGTTAGCTGGATCATTCGAGGGAGCGATAGGCATGCCACAGTCCCTAAGACCCTGAATCCTGGTTTTGATTGTTCCCCCAGATGTTATCGTATAAGGGGGTAAAATGTATGGAACAAATGCATTTGCATAAAGGAACCCAAGTCCCTCGATTATCCCGTATACTCAGTTGGCTAAATATATTGCATTGCAATAAGTCCCTTTCTGCTACTTACTCGATTGATGCGATAATAGCCAACAATCAACTTAAATGATATGGCCTTGTGCGGGCGCAACCCTAGGCTCGTATGGTATCACGTCCTGGTAGTATCGAACGGGCAACCACGTCCCCTTTCTCGCACCCATGGGACATGAGCGGTAATTCACGTCCGGTGCACCGAGGTATGGTAGTTCGCGTCCGGTTCATTCAAATTCGGCTATGGGGGCAAGGAGGAGGCTGCGGTCTGGGCGAGCGGCCTCCCTCACGGGGGGGTCAGGGCGTGACACTTAAGCTATGAAGGTACTACTTATATGATGATCGAGTAGAAATATTCACGGATCATAAGAGTCTGAAGTATGTGTTCACGCAGAAGGACATGAACATGAGACAGAGAAGATGGCTAGATTTGTTGAAAGATTATGACATAGAACTTTAGTACCATCCAGGCAAGGCTAATATAGTAGCTGATACATTTAGCACTAGAGGTGGAGTATTTATGTTGACTACTCAAAAGCATATTCTATAAGACTTAAGAGAGATGGGTATCGAGATAGTACTTCTACAGAGTACAGGTGTTCAAGCTAGCCTAAAGATTCAATCAACTTTGATAGATAGAATCAAGTTAGCTCAGGTAGAGGACCCGAAGATTCAAAATTTCTGAGAAGAATGTGAGTCAAGACTTGGAAGGAGTTGACAATACATGCGGATGGAATGCTAAGATTTGGGAATCGTCTATGCGTACCGATCGTGGATATTCGACAAAAAATTATAAATGAAGCACAAAGTTTCCAGTATTTCATTCATCCGGGAGGCACGAAGATGTACCAAGATATCAAGCAACAATTTTGGTAGAACAGAATAAAGAGAAAAATAGCACGTTTCGTATCGCAATGTCTGATATGTCAGCAAGTAAAGGAAGAACAACAAAGATCGACATAATTATTACAACCGCTTCCTATTCCACAGTGGAAGTGGGAACAAATCACGATAGACTTTGTGACTGGTTTACCTAGATCACCGACTGGTCGAGATACAGTTTCATTGATAGTAGATTATCTCATAAAAGTAGCTTACTTTCTTCCATTTCGAGTATGACAGTCTACAGAACAATTGGCTGAAATATATATGTGACAAATAGTGAGACAATACGGTATCCTAGTAATTATTGCGTCAGATCGAGACACACGGTTCACTTCTTATTTTTGGAAAAGGTTTGCACCAGAGCTTGGGCACCAAGTTAAGATTCAGCACAGCTTACCACCCTCAGACAGATGGATAATCAGAAAGAACCATCTAGACATTGGAAGATATGCTACAAGCCTCTACCTTAGATCTTGGTGGAATTCTTGTACAATAACAGTTATCAGGCCAGTATTCAGATGACACCTTTTAAAGTATTGTACGGCAGGAAGTATAGGTCACCATTGGCTTGGGACGATATTAGTGAGCGAAGGATTTTAGGTCCTGAAATAATCATGCAGATAGTAGAGGTTGTCAAGCATATTAGATAGCGACTTTGGATTACACAAGATTGGCATTGTCATTGGGCGGATCAGCATCGTAGAACTCTAGAGTTTTGTGTCGGCGACCACGTATTTTTGTAAAATTTTTCTACCTGTGGAGTCATTAGATTCGGGGTTCGCGAGAAGCTTAGTCCCAGATACGTAGGTCCGTTCTATATTCTCGAGTGGGTAGGCGATGTGCTTATCATCTTGCCCTTACTCCTTCGATACATGAGGTATACGATATATTTTATGTGGATCAATTATGTAGGTATGTTCCAGATCTGAGTCATATCCTCTATCACTCTAAATTAGTTATTAGTACCGAATTATCTAATAAGGAGCAACCCGTATCCATTCTGGATTGAAGAGAGAAAGTACTCAAGAACCAGACTATTTCTCTTGTCCGAGTGGCCTGGAGACATCACACTCTTGGAGAATCAACATGGGAGCGCGAGGATGTTATTCGGTCTTGGTACCCTCACCTGTTCGATTCGGAAGGTATATTCTATCTTATGCCTTTATATCTCAGATTCTATGATCTGGTGATCACTTAGGTGTTGTAATAATATTTCTTACATAAGTAGTTGCTAGTAGTTTTATATCGTGCTTGTCCTGACTTCTCTAGCTATTGCCTGGATTTGAAATATGAGGATAGAATTTTTCTAAGGTGGATAGAGATGTCACTCCCTATTTCCGATATATGTATTTGGAACATATTTTTATTTTAGCATAGTTTGCATATGCGTGGAGACTAGATCCATTCTTTGGTTTAACCAGGTTCATAGTTTATTTTGTGGACTGGTTCAACTCATGAGAGTCATTGGTTCAACCCTTAAACCCAAGCATATATAAACCAACATTTTATTCTCTCTCTTTACTTCTTTATTACTTCCACTTTCTTTAGTGTTCTCTCCCCATTTCATAGGCAAGTACACATTGCCTGAGAAATAGAGAAACCCTCTATATTATGGTTCCATTAAGTTGATTATATGTTTCTAAGCACTTTTAGTTGTTGGAGTTTTCTGTTTTGATCGATGGATTAGTTTAGATATATATTTCTAACTTAGGTTTTAATTAGGTTTCATGAGTTTTTCTTAGTTTTGATCTATTAAACTTGTGTCTTTAACAATTAGTTTTTGTTATATGTTAGATCTTTCGATTTAGAGCATTTTGGCTTTTGTTTCTCCTGATTTGGACTTAAAGTGAGGTTTTATGAAGAAAAAAAGATTTTATTTTTTGGGAGTATTTGCCATGGCTGAACCTGCTGTTGAAGAAGATAAAGTTTTCATGCGGCCAGTGAGCTATGTGGCTGAGATTGCTATGCGGTCCGAGAGGGTTATGCGGCTGAACTCTTGTCGCATACTGACAGTATGTGTCCATCTTGTTGGACGCATGACTGTAGAACTACACTAGTATCCTTGAACACTTTACGCATTCACTCGCTGAACGAATAAAAAATTTACTAAGTCCAAAAGACAATCCATGTGATATCGAACTCCATGCGACATCGAACTTATGCGGCAAACAGAGCATGCGACTACCTTCCCTTGGACGCATGACTATGAACTTTGGCGCATCTTAAGTGCATCCTTGGCACATCATTTTATGGTTTTATCTCTTCTTCCTGACACACTTTATGTCATATCACACTTTATGTCATATCACACTTTATGTCACAACACTAATAATTTATTTATTTTTCATCGCTTCATCACTTATCCCGAGGAGTAGACCTTAGCCCTGACTCCATGCGACATGACCCCATACGATCAGGATTGTCATGCGACATGACTCCATGCGGCCAGGATTGTAATACAGCCTGACTTCTCAAGCAGCCAGGATTGTCATGCGGCCTGACTTCTCATGCGACTAGGATTGTTATGCGGCCTAGAGACCCATGCGATCCTGCTTGTTTGATCGAATATTTTCTTGATTCATGTGACTCAATATATAATTGGTAATTGGACTCGAATACTGTATCCGTGTTGATACTACTATTTTCTGATAATTATTTATGTTTTTATGTGCGCCGAGGTATGATATATCGTGTCACGTATTAAGTGATTATATTTGGTTTGTGCATCGAGAATGCCTCCAAATTTTTGAATGCGTGATATTATAAATATGAACATTGTTTTCCCAGTACGGGCATAATAAGATAGTCGAACTACCAAAGCATGGCTAGGAATTCTGATTGTATGAATGTTGCATACACGCTCGGATGAATCCAGATTTGACTTCCATGGATTCGTATCTAGCGTGCTCATATCTTGTACGACATCTTAAGAAAAATTCTCATGTGATCACACCTTGAGATTTCAAATATAACCTAGGGCTAATTAGGTAACAAAAAGTGGTAGTAACAATGGAGGGAACGGTATCGAGAGATCATTCCAACAAACCTTCCAACAGAGATTCATTCGATGGGCGTTGTGGATTGGCCACAACAGATACTATATATCATCTGCCTTTGTGGGGTACAATATCTGACTTATTATTATGCCGAGCTACTATTTCAATATAGGAACACTAAAATCGCTTATACTGTATTTTTATCGTATTGGTTCAGTTAGCTCATGTTCGACACTGACGTGATCTGGGGATACTTATTATGTATTATTCTGAGATAACCTTAGACTTCATAAAATAGCAAGACGTACAAATGATTGGCCGATATAAGAAATTAAATTACTTATGATTGTATTATTTCTGCTTGTAGCCTAGGGAAATAGACTATCATAGTATGAGGGTTCAACCCTTATTCTTGTTTGGTTATAGGGTTGAGCCTTAGTACTAGGATATGCCATGGACCTAAGTTACAATACTGAACCTATATAATATTATATTATTTTCTATGGGTTTTTGTTTCTTCATTTCGTGCTTCCTTTGTGGTACTTGTTATTTGGGGTCTAACCCCACCGGTTTTGCATGGCCAGGTCTCGAGCCAGTACCTGAGAATCCAATATTCTTTCCTCCAACTCATGGCGTACACCAGAAATATGGTCACAGGGGATAGCGAGTGGAATTTTCTTCTTCCCTGCTCGTCTTGTATATTTACTTCTTTTGGGCATTTAGCCAATGACACATGTTAGTAGGCTCATCTAGATATTAGTTTTCTTATATTATTATATTAAATATGACTGCAGCTAAATCACTGTCATGTACTTTTGCTACTTTTTTATCTTCTTATTTTTGCACATCTGGACTCCAGAATATTATGAGAAAGTATTTGGGATGCCTTATTTCTTATCATATATGCTCTATGCTGAATGTTTCTTGTTTGAATGATTGTGACATAGAAGTTCTTAACCATAGGAGACTTGATTATAATATGCACCCCACTGTCTTATACAGCCATGATCGCCATAAGACGTATAATACCTTATACATGGTAGCTGGCCATGTCCATCTTCGTATTCCGGTATTGGGGTATGGCAATTGCATTTATAGAATTCAAATCAAAACAAAAAAAAATCATACAATGAGTCAAAAAAAAATTATGTGAACTAAGAACATCATAGTAGATCAATCTAAACTACAACTTTAAGCTTCAAAATTGACTATAATATCTACCTAGTGGTCATCTCCATCATCATCTGGTTCATCTGATCTACTAGGATCATAGAAGGCGTCAGTTGGATCCAATTATCTTTGCACATAGGCATGATCAATGCGATATCTTGGACGATTGGTATCTCTTAGTATCAAAAAAGTTCTGGCTGGGTGCTGAGATAATGTATACTGAATATCTATCAGAGTGTTTCCAAGAGCCTAAGTCTGAAGTGTCTGGCGGAGATAAAAAACATGATAGCATTCATATTTTATTTTGAAGTGATCACGCAACGACACAAGAATGGACTCTAAGGTAGCAGGTGGCTCAGTAACAGTGGGAGGAGAATCAATTAGTTGTGTGCTCGAGTTAGAGGAAGATTTATAGGGTTAAAGAAATGCGGGCTCAATCCTATGAACTCGATTAAGAGGTAGTGGTTCGTCAAGAGAATAACACGAGTCAAAAGTAATGTCAAAAAACTAAAAATAGTTGGCAAGTACTTGGCGAAAAGTAATGGACGCCCTTTTTTGCGACATTGAACCATATGGGATATGATTGTCCGTGGAAGATAGAACAAAATAGATAAATGCAAATGATATAAATCTGACATTTCTAAGTAAGAAACTTCATCAAAGTAAATTTTTTTAGGTTGAAACGTTGAAAAAATGATGTGATGCATTTCAAAAAAATAATTATTCAAATATCTACCAAGAAATATATCGGGTGGACAATTATGTTGGGCACAAAGGGTATTTTTGAAAGGTTTCAGAGTAACATTGTTTTCAAATTAAAATTGATTAATCACTACTAAAAATTATGGGATTAGCGACATTTTTAGCGACGTCCAAATAAAACGTCGCTGAATTATAGTTATTTAGCGACGTCCATATAAAATATCGCAATACGTAGGTGATAGCGACGTGGAGCGACGTTTAGCGACTATAATTATTATAAATATATAAATATCACTAGGTAGTCGCTAAACGTCGCTAACTTTTTAATTTTAGTAATGTTTAGCAACGTTTATGTATTTAAGTTGCAGTATTTTATTATATCCGCGACGTATAGCGCCGTATAGACCGACGTCGCTAATTTATTTTATATAGGGTTTGACGAATTTCTCTTCCCCCCATTTCCTTCGAAATCTAAAAAATTTTAAACACCCCCACCCCATCCCGGCGCCCCACCACGACGACCCCCTTCGGCCATGTCCTCCCCCCTCCGGGGTCCTCCGCCCTCCGTCGGCTCCTCCTTCCTCCTTCCTCCGCTCCTCCTTTCGGCGACTTTTCCCCTCTGGCAGCTCCTCCTTCCTCCCGCTCCCCTCCTCCCTTTGGCATCCTCCCCCCTTCGGCGGCTCCTCCTTCCTCCGGCGTTCTCCTCTTTCCAACTCCCCTCCTCCTCACTCGATGAGCTCCTCTCTCTTTCTTCTTTCTCTCTCTCTCTAACACGACACAACACAACACAACACGATACGACATGACACACACTAACCCTAACCCTAACTTGGATACACACACACACGCACACGGATACCCTAACACATATGGACACTAACCCTAATACTGACACGGATACACTAACACATGTGGACACCAACCCTAATACTGATACGGACACACAGACACACAAATATAGATAAGACATGACATACCACCGACACACGAACACAAACAATACACAGACATAGATATGACATGGGATACGACACAGAGGTATTTATAATGGGTGACCCAAAATAAATAAATTCTACTTTATTACCATAGATTTTAACCAAGTAGAAATAGTAGAACCTGACTACATATTTTGAGCTCTATGCGACTGTGAGTACCATCCTTTTTATCATGATCAGCCATCTTCATGCGTTCCTTGTGAACAACTGACATAAGTTCTCCTATCTCCTGATCTCTCATGCAACAAGATTAGTAACCCTAGTCAAGTTAAGTGTAGAAGAAGAGAGAGTAGCTTGCTACCTAGTAGTGTCTCACTAATAATAATGAAAAAAATAATAACAAACTATATAATTCATGAAATTACCCGAACCTAACCTCAAAGAAAAATTTCAAAAACCAGAACAAGAACACACATAAACATGCAGAAGAGACGTGTACAAGGAGGGGGGGAAATTTTTTGAAAATAGTTAATGGTCTTACATACGTATAATGGGAACAAGTGCAATAATTAACCAAGGGCTTTTTTGGAAAGAAAAACCCTGAAATGAGACTCCGCAGCTTCCACTAGGAAGACGCCAGCATTCAATGGTTTCGTCCAAAAATATAGAAGCAATAAATTACTATTCACCTAATCTGCAGTTAGGAAAACTCGAAAGTCAGGAAAGATAGACATCATTGTTTTGCTTGTCCTTCACTTTATTTATCATATTTAAGGGTGAACTCCATTGGTGCACTCTCTTGTTTTAGACACAGACCCTAACCCTATCTCTCTTTTAGTTAGTTGTCTGTGTTTAGACGCAATCTTGCGTATCTGCAGCAATATGATATAGAACTGGACTCAAGAAGAGTCGTATACACAGACACGGGAATAACTCTTCAAAGCCTAGACCTGATATACGGTATTGGCATCTTCTAGAACTTGTATCCAACTTGGGCTAATTCTTCTTGCTGCACGAGCTATTGCATTGGCTAGTATAAACTATTAAATATGCTGTTGAAGGCTCTACAGTGCACTGGCTCTGCTGCTACTTACTGAGTTTACTTGCTGCTGTGCATCCTTCCTACTGTGCACTGCATAGTGTTGCTGCACACTAATTCCTCACTGCTGCACTGTGCAGTACAGCTAGTTGCTACTGCTATAAACTACTGCATGCTTATCCTTGTATTGTGTAGCACAGAGCTATACACTGCTCAGTTATGCTCTTCCTTGATGTGCTAGCACAGAGCTGCACACTGCTCTCCCTTTAGTTGATCACTCCCAAATAATGTACACTGAAAACTATGAACTGCTCTCCCTAGTGCCCCTAGCTTACTCAATCACTCAAACAACCATACTTGAAGGTAGCACTGAGTATCAGTGCATGTACTATATTTAACGATGAGTATATACTTGAAGGTAATGATATATTCATTTTTATTGTAGAAGTATCTAGAAATGGATATGAATTATTATCTGTGTCATCGTTCATGGATGTACAACCATTATCCTGATGACATGAGAGGTGTATGGGATGAATTCATTGAGGGTGTATAGCAGTTCCTGCAGTTCTCCAAGATGTTCCCTTAGTACAGGGACAGTACCAAAATTAAGTGTCCGTGTGTAAGATATCGCAACTTAAAATATCATCCAAAAGTGGAAGTCACATATCATTTATACTCGAAGGGTTTTATGCCGAATTACTATCAGTGGACCATGTACGGAGAACTTGTGTCTTTAGCATCGAAGTCGGAGCCTTATGTGGAGCCGTATATGGATGTCCATGACCATACTGCTTATAACGATGGGTGGATGAACATAGTTTTTGATGTGGCGGGGCCTAGTTTTAATCCAAAAAATCATCATGCAGCTGAGGAGGCACCGAATACCGATGCTACAAAGTTCATAGAGTTCCTGGAGAATGCAAGGACTCCATTATATCCTGGCTGTGAAGATCATTCACCGTTGGAGGTTGTTACAAGATTATTAAGCATCAAGTTCAATTTTAACATGTCACAAGAATGCTATAATCGATTGATGGATTTGATTATAGAGATCTTACTAGAGGATGCAAAGTTCCCTAAAGATTTCTACCAATCTAAGAGGATGGTGAGATCGCTCTGGATGGGATATGAGAAAATCGATGTATATCGCAACGGGTGCATGTTGTACTATAAAGATGATAAGGATGAAGATGCATGCAGATTCTGTGGTGCTGATCATTATAAGGCTACTGGAAAAGAAAAGTCTGTCGGTACAAAGAAGCCTTCCAATTTGATGCACTACTTGCCTTTGATGCCGCGGTTGCAGAGGCTATTTATGGTAAATGAGACTGTAGAAAATATGAGTTGGCATAGGAGGAAACAAATTGAAGGTGTATTGGATTATCCATCCGATGGAGAAGCATGGAAGAACTTTAATCGAGAGTATCCAGATTTTGCTTCAGATTCGTGTAATGTCAGATTGGGGCTCTCCTCCAACAGTTTTACCCCATTCGGACTTTTGGGCTCCCAGTATTCGTATTGGCCTGTGATCGTCACTCCGTACAATCTACCACCTTGGATGTGCATGAAGACTCTGTATATGTTTCTAACTGTTATTATCCCGAATTCGAACAATTCGAAGAGGAACATCAACGTATATTTTTAGCCTTTGTAGATGAGTTAAATCAGCTGTAGAAAGTAGGTGCCAACACGTACGATGTTTCCAGAAAGTAAAATTTTTAGATGAGGGCACCACTTATGTGGACCATCAACGACTCTTTGGCATATAGAATATTATCGGGATGGAGCACTCATGGTCGTCTCTTATATCCGTATTGCATGGACCATACTAAGGCTTTTCATTTGAAACATGAAGGCAAACCGTGCTTCTTCGATTGTTATCGATAATTTCTGCCAAGGGATCATCCGTACTGGAGGAACAGGAATACTTTTCATGTCGGCATTATAGAGAAGGCTAATCCACCGCCAAGGTGGCCAAAATATACGATATTGAAAGAGATAAAAGATTTACCAAGTGCTATCGAAGAGCCTGCTAAGGGGTACAATTGTGACAGATTTGGTCGCACCCATAACTAGACGAAGAGGAGAATATTATGGGATCTGCCATATTGTAGCACCAATCTGATCAGGCGTAACCTTAAAGTTATACATATCAAGAAGAATAAGTTTAATAACATAATTAATACTGTAATAGTGGTAAAGGGGAAGACGAAAGATAATCCGAAGCTCAGGGACTTACAAGAAATATGTAGACGTCCTGCGTTGCATTTGATAGGGGAGGGGAATAGAAAGTTAAAGAAGCCTAAGTCAGTATTCTTACTGGAGAACAAGGATAAAGGGAGACTTTATAGGTGGATTCAGGGTCTAAAATTTCTAGACGGGTATGTGTCGAACTTGAGAAGATGCGTCAACCACAAGAAGAATAAACTGGCGGGTATAAAGAGCCACGATTGTCACGTATTCATGGAGAGATTAATTTCGATTGTATTTTAGGAATTCTTACTATAGGTCATTTGGGATCCATTGACAGAGCTCAGCATATTCTTCAAAGATCTTTGTTCTACTAAGTTGCTCTTCGATCGTCTAGAAAAGCAAGAGAAGGACATTACAGTAACACTATATAAGCTCGAGAAGGTGTTTCCTCATAGATTCTTCGACTCTATGGAGCATTTACCAATTTATTTTTTCTATGAGGCACGTGTTGGTGGTCCTGTTGTTTATCGATGGATGTACCCCTTCGAGCGGCATCTGAATCATCTAAAGAGAAAGGTGAAAAATAAGGCACGGGTTGAGGGCTCTATTTGTGAAGCTTATGTTCTCGAGGAGATTACACTTTTGCTTGACGTATTTCAAACCTCATATTGCTACTAATAGAACTAGAGCTCCAAAAAATAAGGACGGATATCAGGAATCTAATGATGCAATACTCAAAGTATTTAATGCGTCCGAAAAGCCTTCGGGGAAAATAAAGAAGAGATATTTGAATGACGACGAGCTAAGGGCATCTCAGTTGTATATATTAATCAATTACGATAAGGATGAAGTAGAGAAGCTAGAGGGGTAAGTAATTAATACGTCCACGTTTATATCATCTCAATATAATAGTATAAGCTACTATTATGCTAATAATCAACGGTTGCTTCGTTATTTTTCAGCATATATAATGATGAGTTGAGGTCGGTTAGACCCAACATAACTGACGAAGAAATAAAATAATAAATGAGATGCCATTTTCCTTCTTGGTTGAGTGCATATGTAAGGAGCTTGGTAATTACTTTTTCTTTCTGTACTTGTAGAATAAATAACTTACTATCGCTACTTTGGTATTTAGGTCGATCGTCTAATAACATCCGAGACTGAATCTATTATAACTGTAGCCAAGGGACCAATTACTATCGTCAAAATATGGCCAAGTTTCTCAATGAATGGGTTTAGGTTCAAGTCAACAAATGCTCCGATCAAAGACAGCTTTCTAGATCTTGATTCTACGAAAAATAGTTGTTTGTGTATCAAATCTTTGAACTATAAAGATATCAATCCAGGCAATAATTTATTTGGCATCTTACGAGAGATTATGGAGTTAACATATAATTATGGCATAGAACCTACTAAGATCGTGCTATAAAAGTGTGAATGATTTGATCCGATTCAAGATCAAGGTTAGAAAATTAACAAGCATGGCCTTATGGATATAAACTACAAGCGTAGATATCAAGGCTACGAACCATTTGTCCTATCAAGTCAGGCTCAGCTCTTATACTTTACAACTTATCCTAGATATGGGATAGCGAGGTCGAATTGGTGGGCAATATGCAAGACTAAAGCTAAAAATACTTTTGACATTGACGAAATAGCTTATCAGGAAGACAAGCTACCTCTTGTAACAAGTATTGTATATGTGGACTTAACGGAAGTTACTCATTACATGAATAATAATGTAGAAAATATAGAATTATCAGAAAAGGAAGATAAAGACGAAGATAAAGTAGATGAAAGTGAAGATGAGGAGGAAGAGAAAGAGGAGGACGAGAAAGGCAAAAAAGATAAATTTTCTAAAGATGATTGAAAATAAAATATTTTACCTATAGAATATACTACATTTTAACTATAGAATGTACTATTTTGACGAAGATATGTATTATATTTTAACTGTAGAATGTTCTATCCATTTAGACATGTGACACCACTAGTTATTTACTTTACAATTCTATGAATATTGTGAGATATGCATAATATCTTGACTGTAGAATGTACTATATATTTGTGTATTTCTTTATTCATCATATATATTTATCAGGTATGATGGGACGACATGAAGGGTTCGACAGGTCCTGAGGTAGACGGAGTGCTCCTCCCGTACTACCTACTGTTGGTTCTCGATCCTTGTCGCCTAGAACTCCAGTATATCGATTAGTCACATCTCCGACTGCGACAACGTTATGTGGCATCACTCCTGGGACGAGTAGTTCCACGCCTGATAGTACTCTCTCATCCAGCATTCCTTCTACTGACGGAACCATAGAGACTGATGAGCATATAGAGAAGGTCGAGCCGACGTTATCCCAGCATCAGCTAGATCCTCCATGCGCACCTCCGAAGGAGACGAGGACAGAGATTTGGGCCGACGGTACAAAGTAAGTCAATTAGATAGTTTAGTATCAAATATATCGTATATTTCTTTATTCATCATATATTAACTTTTTTGATCAAAATAATTAACTCTGTATAGATATCGTCCCTCGTCGGTACAGAGACGCTTGTGTCTCTTTCTGAGGAACAACTATAGTATCCCTTGGATCAACTACTATGAAGCTCCGGAGGAGAGAAATGCATTCTGGTTTGCGCACTTCAAGGTAAAAGTATATTATATAAATCCTCTAATTTATGCATATTATATAACTTACTAAATTATTTATTGTAGCAAACGTATTTCTATCCTCCACACCGGGCCGAGTTGATCGAGCAGATATTTTCTACCATTGCCGCCAAGCTTATCCGTGATGCTCTGGATGACCAGAAGGCTCGTGATCGTGTTAGAAAAATGATCCAAGGTTGGATCACTTTGAGCAGTGGACTGCGATGAGGGCTAGATTTGACGATCTGAGGTACAAAAAAAGGTCTTAGAAGGCCAAGTCGGCTAGGAAAAAGGCAGCAAAGTGGTGTGATGGCTCGATTCCGATGACGGAACATTTCCATCATTTGGTATATTTTTATTTCAGATATATTATTTTAATACAAGTACAATAAAATGGTATTAAGAAATTTTTTTAATTTTAGTACTAAATAATATATTTTTAACAGGTACAGGGAGGAGAGGATGCAAATATGGTGACCATCTTCCTGGCCACCCATCAAAAGGGCAAAAATCTCATTGATGAGAGGGCCTCATAGACCTATGTAAGTATTACTTTACTTTGTGTTAATTTTAATATAACTTAGACAATTATCGAGTATCCAAACTTTTTTAGGCCGAGTATCTTAGGTTGCGTGAGTGGGTGACTGCTAGTGCACCTACAGCGGGAGAGGTTGGTACTTTCTTGTAGCCCTTTCCAGCTCCGTCGGTGGACGAGCTGTGGGTAAACACCGCTGGTAGTATCCATAGGGATTTATACTACGGTACGGAATACTATGGCGCCCTTGTTTTGATGCAATTATCTAGGGCATCCCGATAAGTGTGCACTCCCTACAGACCTTGTAGTCATCGGTCCGAGTCCAGGAGACCGTTGACAGTCAGATTGCGTCTCTCCATGACGAGTTGCTGTAAAGGATGGAGGAGCAACCCCTATCCCAACCGCAGGCGGACAATGCGACACTCATCGCACGATTTGATATGCTCGAGCGCAGCATCATGGAGCTCCAAGATTTGACAGCTGATCTTAGAGCATCGACAGAGCACAGCATGATGGAGCTGCATCCATCACAGCTGTCCATGAGGGAGAGGCTGACGATGATGCAAGATTCAATGGTTCATAGCAGTACGAGGATATTATCTACCATGGATTCATACAAGCAACGACTAGCAGAGTTAGAGCGGATACGTCCTCCTGGTATGCCTATATCGACACAGACTCTACCAACATCACTGCCTTCTCCATCGACATCGGTGTTAATTTCATGGGAGCAGTATGATCTGTTCTTATCTCTCATGCGCGTCGGTGGTCATCCTCCTGCAGATCCGCAGTAGTCCTAGTTAGGATCGTTTATTGATTGTTTGTGTTTCAGACCTATGATATTTGGTCATTTATGAATATTTTTTATTTTTGAGGCATTCAGACATGATTTCTTGTATTCTTTAGGATGAGGCTTTCAGACTCAGTTGTGTGAATATTTGTTGTATTCTTTATAATGATATTTTTTTCTGATTCGGTTTGTAATCTCAATGTTTTATTTTGTTCAAATTTTATTATATTATTAATATTAAATATATGTTAATTTATCGATATTGAGTATTCAACCGAAGGGAGTTGGTGAACCCAGCAAATTCAACAGAGGGTTGCTCCGGGTCTATTTGTACAATTATGAATTCATAAACTGCAAGAAGAATAGTTTGAAAATAATTCAGTATTCAGTTTTTTATTTGTTTAGCATCTTTTGCGACATTTTTAGCGATGCTTTGCGATGTTTAGCGACGTCTACTCACATCATTAATTACGTCACTGAATACGTTGCTATATACATCGCTTAATCCGTCGCTACATACGTTGTTAAATAAGTCGCTGTCAGTCACAAATTGCTGACATGGCAGTATTGCCAGGTCATAATAATGTCGCTAAATTAGTCGTACAATGTCGCTAAATTAATCGCACATACATCGCTATAAAAGTTGTTATTTACGTCGCTATCTACGTTGCTAATTTAGTAACATATAGCGAAAAAAATATACGTCGCTAATTTAGCAACGTTGCGTCGCTAAATGTCGCTAATATAGCGACACATATACGTCTCTAGAAAATGTCGAAATAGCGATGTTTGGCGATATTTTTTCTGTCAGCGACTAGTTTAAAGGCGACTTCAACAAAATGCCACTAATTACGTCACTAAAATTATTTAGCGACATTTTTTGTCTATTTAGCGATGTTTTTTTATGTCACTAATTTGACTTATTCTTGTAGTGAATATTGATGAGGGGTCCACCTTCAGCAGCTATGCGAAGGATTTCACCCAAGTCAGTAGCATTAATTCAATATTGATACCGCGTACTCTAAAAGATATGTTGTCGTTGTCATATGCAAAATTACAATAAACCATGCAGACAACATTCAAATAAACACGATAACGTATTGCAACAAGTTCTTTAAGTTGAAATTTTAAAAAAATAGATAAGTAGTCATTATAAGAATGAAAATCAATAGGATAACCATCGCAAATATCATGCTTAGAAAAATCATTAAACCATGCAGCAGAGTTTTCTAGGTTTTTGAAGAGAAAACCCTCAAATTCTCTAATGTTTGGCATAATAGGACAGAATAAAGGATCAAAAGAGTTTCACCTAACTTTCTTTTAGGCGCCATGGATAAAGGAAATTTGATTATACCTCAGAAAAGGTTGAAAAGGTAGAAGAGATCCCTTGAGAGAAGAAAAATAATAGGATTTTAAGGAGAAGGAGGAAGTTTTTCGTAGGTTTGTAGGATAAACCACAAAAAAAGGTATAAATAGAGCAACCAAATGTTAATTAGGAAGTTTGGTACCAGATCTGAATATTCTGGAATAATACGGACCGATTCAAGTTCGGTCCGAATTTGGTTCTATTATGAACTAGAATTACAATGTCAACTTTAATCGATAATTTGACATTCTTGACTTGATATAATATATAAAGATAAGTGCTAAATGATATTTATCAGATCATAAATTCTCGTAAAGTCAGATTATCTTGGAGTAGTTGTAGGGACAGGATCCTACCTAGCGGCGGTTTGAAGATACTAAAGTACCGTGTCGCTTAACATTATTTACACGTTGTTGACAAAAGGACCCTTTCGGCTTGTATCAAAAATTGTCAAAACTTGAATGAACTTAGATTGAATAAGAATTGACTTATATTCTTATATCTTATCAGAATCTAGAAATCCTAATTCTCGACGGATAAAGTTGAATTGATCTTCAGCTAAAGGTTTAACAAAGATGTCTACTAACTGATGTTTTATGTTAACAAATTCTAAGCATATATCTCTGTGTTGTTAATGATCCCAAAGAAAATAATGTCTAATTTCTATGTGTTTAGTGCGTGAATGACATATTAAATTTTTAGTGAGATTGATAGTACTAGTGTTATAGGAATATTTTTGTAATGTAGATCAAAGTCTTCTAGGGTTTGCTTCATTCATAAAATTTATGAACAACATACCGCGCTGATATACTCAGCCCCATTTGTTGATAATGCAATATAATTTTGCTTCTTTCTAAACCAGGTGACTAGAGACCTTTCTAGAAAATGACAAGTGTTGCTGGTACTTTTTTGGTTGACTTTGCATCCAGCAAAATCAACATCTGAGTAATCAATAAGATTTGGACGTTCCGAAGCCCCGATAAAGTCCCTCCCCATCGTGCGTCAGATTGAGCCCCTCTCGTTCCCTCCCACTCGATCCAATAGTAGGGGGGGTGACTTTGGCGGGGCTCCCGATCCACTTCCATATATATATATATATATATATATATATATATATATATATATATATATATATATATATATATATATATAAATTTGTTAAGCTAATAATGTCTAGTTCATAGGGAAAAATATGGTAAGATTTGTCCAGCGAAGATAACTCGACCATGGGTAAGAATCACCTATTCGATAATTTTGCTGTTGTTATATTTTATTATCGCATGCCCTATAAATTCAACAAAGGAAGGATAGAAATATCATATAATAACATTACTTGCTTCACATGAATACTATATTGTCGACATCGACAAAAAAAATGATGTGTAAAGTCGAACAAACTTTTTATGTATTGCTAATTGACAAAGAGTACAAGAGAATCCCTAACACAGAAGGATCTAAGTATAATAACAAAAATCTGGACAAGTGTGGCGGTAGAGATCGAGCACTACAGCGGCCCATTTACTCCGTTGAAGATCCGGGATTAAGGAGGTTGACGAGGCTTCAGGCACTTTTGTCTTCTTCTCCTATTACATGATCTCGTGGTAGTGGTGGTGGTTTATTTTACATGTGGGAAATGTCCAGTATTTATTTCCTTAAGAAGGCATTACACACTTATATGCGAGCATCTCATGCTACCGTATAGTGGTGCATGTTATAATAGGCTGCCACATGATCATTTGTGATCTGGGGTTGTTGATGCCCATAATACTAGTAACACATGTCATATCCTAGTTTATGATGATTCAGATTGCACATTGGTTGGCACATGAAGAATACTGAGGAAGTAGTGGCGTATGGTGCTACTGGCGTATGGGAACACTAAAGTAGTAGTGGCGTATGGCACTGCTATGGCACATGGGAGCACTAGGGTTGTAGTGGCGCATGGCACTACGGGCACATAGGAATACTTCTCAGGCTGTTGGTGTCGCGTTAATCCAGATATCTTTGGCGCATGGGGATGGATCACTTTGGCGCATGGGGATGGATCTTGTTGGCACATGGTAGAGATTTTTTATTCTTCTACAAGACCTCCTTCAAATTTTCTAAACTTAAATTTTGTAAGTTTTAAGTTTGTAATACTTTGAACATAAGCAGAAATATAGGCGTATAGATTACTGCGGCGCATGCATAAAATATCTCCATTTGATGCATAGACGTTTAGTTCATTGGTTGGGACTATTTAGTTTGTCGCAACTGACTGTGATGTTTGGCGTACCAGTCCTAGGCTCATAGTTAGCGGTGTCATTTTGACTTTAGGAAAATCTCTTGGGATCTCATACTAAAACATGTCCCCTGGTCGTTCTGAAGCGCCATTTATTCATTTAACTTTTGTTGGGAACGAAGCACTGGCCACCTATCTTGGCCACCCCCATCCTCCCCTATATAAGGGTTCTAAAGCAGGAAAGAGAGAACTCTTTAGATGATGTGTTCCTTCTTCCTTTTCTTTCAGATTTCTCCTATTCTCATCCTCCTTCCACTGCCATGGCCCCCAAAGGAAAGGGCAAGGGAAAAGGAAAAGCAAAGATGGGAGAGACTTTAGCTGAGTCAATCATCGAGGAGTCAACGTACGTCGACAAGAAGGGAGCTGTCAAAGGTAATAGCGGGCACGATCTGCTGTGACCCCTCATACCTCTTATTTCAATTAGAACCTTCCATCTTTCTTTTTATTTCTTCTCTGTTTTGCTGCATGGATGGGTCCCCCTATTAAAGTATACACGGACTCATCACTGCTGGGTACATAGACTTGGACTTTTAGCTTTGTCTTGTAGATGCGCCTGCAGCTCAACTATCTTTCGTGCATGTACATGGTTGTCTTAGGACGCTTGTCGTAAAGCATGCATCAAAATACCACACATATTCCTTTATTGTATTCTATGGAAATGGTCAGTATCGACTTCGATGCTATATTCGGATGAGATACACGGAGGGATCATGCGCTGGTGCCCCATGCATGATGCATCGAGTAACAACAGATGCACATAATTTTGCTCTTAGTTAGTTTTGACTTGGATGCACCATTCTGATGAGATGAATAGAGGGATCATGCGTTGGTGCCCCACGCATGATGCATTGAGTAAATATAGATACATGTATAATTAATTCGTTCGTCTGTATTTTTTCTCCGAATTCTAACACCCTATTTGCTTTGTTCATGCAATTTTAATGGCCGTGCCTTCACTAGGCGAGATCCTCTTCGATCGTGCCTTAAGTATGCTAGGCTTAGATTTTGTTGAGGATGTGGTTAACCCCGCTAAAGCTCTTATTTTGGTGGGCCAGCCTTCAGAGAGAATGAACCTCATTGGTAAGCAAGATTTCAATTTCCTTAAGCTCTAGATGGACCTAGGAAAGATTCCCGTGACTACCGGTTCTGAAGAATTCTTTTTAAAACCTTAATTTTATTTGGTGATGGCTTGATTGCCCGTAATGATGTGTAGCTAAAACTCAAGAAGGAGTGGTACTTCGAGGCCAATGATGTGAAGATGCACATCTCCAAGATTAAATGTCAGCTACCACTCTCGGCTTTTACATGTCTATCCACCAAAATAAACATGACTTGGGAGTACTCCTACCCAAGGTAGGATGCTAGCCGACTAGTTAAAGATTTTGACCAGTACTCCTCAGAGGGACACTTTCAGGTTTACAAGGGATGGGCCTTCTTACTCCCTACGGGTGTTGCATCCTGGCAGCTTGTATAGTAAGTTTGCCCCATAACTTCAGGTCTCTGGTGCTTCGACTTTTGCTAATCAACTTTTGGAACATAATTTATCCTACCCGTTGAGTTCTATTCGAGGGACCATCTGGACTCACATTGACCAAGTGTGGATAGACCTAACTTCGTGGATTCTCACCACCTATGAGGTAGACCAGAAGAACCTTTGTTTGTATTATGCTCTGAGGGCCACTCATTACGATGTGGTGGTAAATCGTGATATGTTCTTTTCTTTTATAGAAATGTACAATTGTCATTCAAGAACATTCTTTCCGCCTGGCGGAGAGATAGGACTGGACCTTCACGAGATAATCGAGGTCTCCAGGCTTCTGTGGGACACTGAGCCATATGAGGAGTACACTCCTTGTAATAAGGAGATTACAGTCTTGGAGTGAGCAACCCTGAAATAATGGTCGTGTATAAATAATTGTTATGCCATTACCAATTAGGTCATTGCTGGACAAGACGGGGCCTTCTCCCCATGTCGGTATCTGGAAACGATAATTTTTGATAAGCCTTAGGCTAGAGAGGCAGACGAGCATCTCTCTACTCTTCAGGCCTCTTCACTAAAGGATATAGAGGACCTAATGGCCTCTATGAACAAGAATAATCTTACGGTAGATGCCGATGGCAAGCCGAGTTTTGAGATTTTCTTTTTTCCTATGACCTATTTGAACTATCTTCGAAAGGGGCGCTCACGGGCTATCCCAAGATATGGCTGTATAACTGTATAGTAACTGACGGCTCGGGCTTTTTGTAAAGAGTTAGTAGGAACCTTATTTTACCAGTTGTAAAGCTCGCTTACTGTCATCGGCTCGCTCTCCTCCCGGCAATGGTTTGTAATATTCATCGCGGGCTGCGAGAGTTTATAGAAAAGTTGATACCGGAGGAGGGGAATAAAGGTGACTTCCTCCGTATGGAATTACCTTATCACTATTGAATGGGTTGGCTAATCCTGTACCATGATGTCGTGATGCAACCCGGTATTTCGGAGGACATCGAAGAAAGGGACTCCTTTCTTCGACATTACCGCAGAATAGAGTTGGTACATTAGGGTATATTTGCCTACCAGAAGGCACTGAGCTTTATGGATGGTTACAACTTCTTCGTAGTGCCTCCCCATTACGAAGGGTGATGATCTTGAGGATGTTGATACCGGATCTTCTGGTATATCGAGGTAAGCCTTTTACTAGCTGCGGTCGATTCAACCATCTTATCTGGTATATCAGAATAGAGATAAGGTCTTCTTGGAACCGAACCTCCCAAGCCACTTCCCTCATCTGTTCGGCTACGTTCAACTGTTACTTATCACCCCAAGCTCGAGCTTGGGTTATGTAGGGATTTTACTTGATGGGGCCCAGGCTTGGAAGTATTATAATACCAGTTGCACCAGGTCACACTTAATTGTGCCCTTAAAGCAGCCCAAGACACATATTATGTATGCGCCTGTAAATTTATATTGTTCGACGAATAATTTATCCCCGGACTATGATCGACAGCGGAGCTTCAATGCCAGGACCAAGTTAGATGTGTTGTGAGCTATCTCTATTAAGACTCATTGCCATCATTCTGGAGACCGCAGGGTCAGAACCCGAAGCAGAAGCTAGCTGGTGGAGCCATCTGTTATTTCTTTGAAGAGACATAATTTGACTTTGGAAGGGTCTTCATCCACGAAGTGGGTGAAGAAGGCTATTTTTTCCAAGGTGACGGGGATAATACGACCAAGCCCTCAGCTTCGTGAAGGGGCTGGGGGACAGACTTTGGTATTAGTGCAGTATCGTACATTTTTTCTTTTCTTTCATTTATGCCGGTTTGTGTGATTGACTCTTTTTCTTTATTTCTTTTGCATAGAATTGATACTGGGGGTCAGCGTGCTACTGCGAGGCTGGGTTAGGCTTTTTTTCCTATGCTTGAACAGGTAGAGGTCATAGTTGGAGTCGATATAGTTGTCGAGCATGTTGATCCATCACGGGTTTAGATTTCTCCTTCTCTAGTGGAAGAGGTGGAGGTCACAGCTCATTCTCCTTCGTTCGTGGAGTCTGCCTTCGGGGACCCTACCCTTCAGGAACCTATTCCTGATGTGTCTTTGATTGGGGATATTATTGATTGCGATAACCCATTGGATGAGGATGTTTCAACCAATAGTAACCCTCTACTGGACTTTGCGTGCAATGATTTTTCTAACATGATGGCCGCTTATGATGGGGTAGAGCTCCCAGTGTGACCTGATGCTTCGAGTATATCTCCTCTGGTTCACACTTCGGGTGACCCATTTCATATCACTTTTCTACCCTTCTTAAGAATGTGGCTCAAATTATGATAGCCTCTCTAGGTGCTTCTCGAGTAGAACCTTCTGGCGAAGTGGAAGGTGTAATGCCCCGCAACCGCATAATATATTATGCTGAGTTAGAATAAATAAGGAAATAACTGGTTATATTTTGATTTTGTAGAATTGGAAACTAGTATTGATTTGAATTAGTTTCATGTGCAGATCGCAAGTGGAGTTCGGTAAAAATCAAGTATTCATTCAGGACAGTACCGGGATAGCAGGATTTGGAGCGATAATATAGTCTTCCTTAGTCTGATCGGTCGGATGATTTGGAGAACAAGGCTTGCTCGCACGTTCATACCAATAGAGTAGATCGTGCTTTGTATCGGACAACGGGTTCAAGGGATCGGCCGTATCGACAAGGCATAGTGCTTAACGGAATCGGACTTGGTGAGTGGGCTATGTCCCTTCTCCTCTATTCCTTCATGCCTAATAATATGGATCACACGTAATGGCTTGAACACTTAGACTGGATGGTGGAGATCATAATACTGTGGTGTGCCTAGAGTGTACGTTATTTGGTTGGATATAATTTATGGCTTGAGTTGGTTTTGTGTTGGGCAGTTGGAGCTTGAGTAGATAGTTGAAGCTTGAGTGGATCATCTTGGTTGGAACATCGAGGCACTTCGGGAGGGCGAATGATCATGCATCCATGCACGAGTATCAATTGGGCACTTTGTCATACAAAAAATGCAATTATGGTTCAAAATCGGACAACTACATCAATGAGGGTATTGTGGCACATAATTTTCTGAGCGAGGGGTGTTGCACCAATTGTAGTAATGTGTCGAAGCGGTATATTGTCTATGTGGATAACTTGAGATGGTGCCTTGGGATATAAGTTGGAGAATGGTTATGGATAGTTGGTTGGATTGAGGTTAGTATCATTTCGTGGGGCAAGAATGTTCGATTCTCTTGTCATACCTATTTGGCGTCTGCATCGGTCACGGATAACCTGTTGCGCACATGGTTTGGTTTCCTCGAACAGGATAGGCTTCAGGATACCGGGATCGTTCGGCCAGGGAGGAGATAATAGTAAGGTGACTTGAGCGTGATGCCGATAGTTCGATATGACCAGGCGGGCTAGTGACTCAGCCTGGATCAGGTAGAACTGCAGTTGATCAGTCCTTTATGGCTTGACCAGTGACTTCATATAGATAAGAGTTAGTTTGGTTTGCTTTGGTTTATTTTTTTCATGTAGGCGGCGGCCACCTTACCTCTGCAAGAGTGTGCATATCGATGATTGGATTAATAAGGCTTGGATTGTGGCCTAGTTTGAGGGTGGATATTGAGGCTTAGATTATGGTTCGATAGGTTTCAGCGTTGCTTGGGTTTTGAGTAGGACGATTTGCATGCTAGTTTCCTTTTGAGTTGGATATATCTGCTTGTATATTTTGCATGAGTTGAAAGTTTGGATGCTTAACCTGGTTTACAGTTTTCCTTAACATGTCATACCTCTGCCATAAAATGAATCTAGGATTCAAGTAGAAAGATCACCATATAACTATTTGTATTCACTATTCTACTTAGTGTCAGTTTAGACGAGTGGGTTACCCCGCTCACTAGTACTGTTGTGTACTGACCCACATTTGTGGGCATTATTTTAGGTACACAGGTGTAGTAGTGTTGCTTGGATATACGGGACATGATGTATAAATGGTAAGTACCTTTGTGGGCTAGAGAAAGAGCAAGAGTGTTGTATCACCTTTGTAGCATTCTATGATGTGTGCTTGGTACACAATACTTGACTTTCGTTAGAACTTGGTCGTTTCGATGATAACTTTGATGTTTGATAACATTGCCTTATGTGAGCGCAACTCCAGGCTCGTACGGCATCATATCCCGATGGGAATGATTATCCTGCGGGAGTGCTATAACATGGTGATTCATGTTTAGTGGGGATGATCGAGCTTGCAGGAGATTGAGACATGACATGGCTGGGGATAGCCATACACTCCAGGACGAGCCCACAACTATTACTAGGGGTAGCAATCCCTCCAATAATGAGAGTGATGCAACTCTAACTACTCTCTCCAAGGACAATGAGACTAATACGTCTAAGCCAGAAAGTGAGGCATCCACCTACCCATCCTCCTCTTTTCACGTGATGCCAGCATACATGGAGGGAGACGAGCATGACACATGATCTAGTAACCAGCAAAGCATTGAGGGACTCGAGACCAAGATACAAGCTTTGAGTACTTTAATGCAGACTCTGACTCACAAAATATTGGAACTCAGAGAAAGCATCGTCCCAATACAGCCGCAAGCCCCAGGACAAACAAACCTAGACCAGAGAACCAACAAGAAATTTGGTATGCCTGATCCTGCTCCTCAGGTTGCAAGCAGCCATACTGCATCGTAATCCTCTTATCCTCTTCTGCTAGATGATATCCAAGATATTGTTAGGGACTTGTGTGCCCGTGTTGATGCTCGGGATAATTAAGATAGGCTTTAGAAGCTTGGTACTCGATAACCCTATCCTATAGAATGGGATAATATAGTATACCCTACCAAATACAAGTTTTTATCTCTATCTCCATTCGATGGGAATACATTATCCCATTAGTATATAAGATACTTCCAGTCGATAATATGCCATTTACCTTAGGGTGACGCCTTACTCACCAACTTATTAGTCAAAGCATTATTCTATATTGTCTTTGAGTGGTTATGTAGCCTCCCGGATAAGTGTATTTCCTCTTTTGAAGACCTGAAGTCCCTTTTCCTCACTTGGTTCTATGAAGGAGGGATGAATATGACTATTTTCTCCTTAATGTACATCACCCAAGGGGACAGAGAACTCGTACGAAACTATATCGAGCATTTTCTGCAGGTGGAGTTGAAGTTACTCCTAGCATTCTCGAATCTTCGCTAATGGAAAAATGCCAAAATAACCTTCTACCAGCAATAAGACTCTGGATGACATTTGGCCCATTCAGTGACTGGATGGCATTTATTATAAGCACCACTGCTGCAAAGAAGATCACGAAAGAGGCCCACTTATTGTGATTCTAAGATCCCAGCAATGAAGGCAATAGGAATCGTCATGTCAACGCAAATGACGGTTATGACAGTAAAGTGAAGCAGGCCCTACAGTTAACTTGTCAAAAAGTTTTACCTTACCTGTTACTAAGACGGCAGAACCACCAAGAGTATATGAGACTTATTCCTTTAATGACGGTGATGTCATAGAACTCTTCAAAGTGTTGATGAAGTATATCAAACTTTGATTACTGGACATCAAATGCCCTAACGAAGTAGGCAAGGTAGACAACACCAAGTATTGTCATTACCATCGATATATCCATCATGCCATACGAGATTGTTACATATTAAAAAGATACATACAATGATTAATCGACTCCAAAGCCCTCACTTTGGACTACAAAGATAAGACAGTCACTATAAACAAGGTGTCTCTCCAGTTTAGCACTTTTTCAATAATTCAGGCCCAAGATGATATCATTCCTTTAGAAGAGAGACACTATTTTCTTAATTAGTATTTATATTTGAAGTAAAGATGTCACTTCTATCCCTAGTAGAGGGATATAGAGAGGACAGTATCTACAGTTAATGTCCTCCCCAGCATATTACCTCTATCCGCCATATGCGGACAAATTTGTTATCCGTATTTGGTAGTCCTAAGTACGCAATGGATAACGTATCCTCAAAAAACTTTTCTAGATCAAACGGTTCATGTCCATATTACCTCTGAACCATCATCTTATAAATAAGGTTAGCCATGTCTATAGTACCTCTGAGTAAACCTTTCTGTAAGAATATGAGTTCACTATACTCTCACCAATAAGGTTTGCTACATCCATATTACCTCTGAACAAACCTTCCTGTGAGAATATGAGTTTTCCATACTCTCACAAATAAGGTTTGCTATGCCTATATTACCTCTAAGTAAACCTTTCTATGGAACTATAAGTTCACGTCCATATTAACTCTGAACTATGTTCTTAACATTATCTATAAGGTTTACCATGTCCATATTACCTCTGAGTAAACATTACCATGGAACTATAAGTTTATGTCCATATTACCTCTTAACCAACTTCCTAACATTATCTATAAGGTTTACCATGTCTATATTAGCTTAGAGTAAACTTTACCATGGAACTATGAGTTCACATCCATATTACCTCAGAACCATTTTTTTAACAGCAAACTTCCCCATGTAACTATCAACCATCACCTCTGACCTTGGTTACCACATAAACTAATCATCTATACTACACCACGAATACGCCAGTGATGACTAGTCCACTAAAACCAATCACCTCTGATAGGATTCCTATCAAACTAATTATTTGTACCCCGGTGCACCACAAATAATAAGTCTACTCATATACCCACGAATATGTCCTTAACAATTACGAGATTGTATTATATCAGGAAAAGAGAAGTCTCTGTTTCTGAAAATAAAGCAAATAAATCAAGGGGCATATTAAGGCCCCGGGAAAAGAAAAAGAAAGAAAAAAAAAGAAAATCGATGATCCTTGGGAACCGTCGGGATTAGTACACAATTCGTTGATCTGAGGGCTTAGCTGATCCGCTCTAATATAGACATCGTCAGCAGCTCGGTGTTCAGCTTCCTGTTGAAACACATCCACATCCTAGAAAATGGCCAACCTCTCGTGCTCGGCCTCTAAATCCGCTATCTGAACCTCCCAGTGTGCAACATACCGAGCATTATCGTCACCTTGCTTAATAAGGGTGAGTTCCTCCTCCACCACACGATGGACATTCGCTTTAAGCCTTGCCTCCTCCGCTTGAAGTTGTCCAATTTGAGCTCGTACATCTGTCAGATGTTTGGCTAGAGTGTCCTTGGTACGGGCATGGGTCTCTTAGGCAGTAGTTAACTCCAACCCTTTGACAATCACTTCTATTGCCTCGCGGTCAACAATCTCCTTGCGGAGAGGGTAGGTAGACAGGTCCTTAGCAAAGGAGACAATCAAGTAGTTCTTCTCTTTAGCAACCAGAGACGCTAGACCCGTATTGCCAAGCGACTTTAACTCGACAAGACAGGTCTCGAGATCCTCTACTTGTATCTCTAGCTTGTTCGCCCTAGCCTTATACTCGAGGCAACCTCTGATCAGTTCAACTAGAGATAATGCCAAATATTTGGCCAGGGTAAAAGGTCGGTCCCTCTCCAGGACACTAGATAACCCCTACCTCAGAATAAGGAAGAAGGACTCCATGTGAAGGAAGGCATAGTCATCCGCATCGACCAAAGAAAGAGGGGTCATAGGAGGTGGAGTCGATGAGTTCCCCAACAACGATGGAACAACTGTTATAATAGAGGAAGGCAAAGTTAACAATTGAAAACACCTATATAATAGAAAAAGGGAAAGCTTACCCTCTTATTTACTTAAGGGGGCCAGGTTGTTCAGGTACCCTTGTTGGCCCTATGACTACTCCAAAAGGTCATGTAGTCATCGTCTCTGCAACCTTCATTCGAGTCATCTCACGTTCGGGTTCTCTTATAATTATAGCCTTCCCCAACGCCTCCGCTTCAACCAACATCTTCGCATCCGTTACAGTATCCACTGCAGGTGTTGGTGTAGAGGGCCTTCCTTTAGTACTGACTTTCGAAGAAGCTTCCCTCAGGTCAGACTCCCCCGTGGCCAGGTCTTCTTCTCTCCAAGACCCAACACAGCCCCGACGGGCCCTAAGCCCAGTTCTTGCAAAAGAATGAGAGACTCCCCTTTCGTTATGGCACCACCTTCTGTCATACCCCAATCTCTTGCAAGCTCTATTGTCCCTACTAAACATGAATCACCATGTTGCAGCACTCCCGCAGGAAAACTATTTCCATCTAAACGTGATATCGTTTGAGCCTGGAGTTACGTCCGTGCAAGATGATGTTGTCAAACATCAAAGTTATCATCAAAATGACCAAGTTGCAGCAAAAGTCAAGTATTGTGTACCAAGCACACATTAGAGTATATACAGTAAATCTCTCGATAGGGTCCAAATAAAAATTCCACAAGGAGAATGCCACAAAGGCGATGCAACACACTTGCTCTTTCTCTATCCCACAAAGGTACTTACCATTCATACATTATGTCCCATAAATCCAAGCAGCGTTATTACACCAGCGTACCTAAAATAATGCCTACAAACGTAGGTCAGTACACAGCCGTACGGGTGAGCGGGGTAACCTACTCATCTAAACCGATACTAAGTAGAATAATGAATGCAAACAGTTATATGGTGATTTTTCTACTTGAATTCTAGATTCATTTCATGGCAGAGGTATAAAATATTAAGGAAAACTCTAAAGCAGGTTAAGCATGCAAGCATTCAACTCAAGCAAAATATACAAGCAAATATATCCAACTCGAAAGAAAATTAGCATACAAACCGTCCTACTCAAAATCCAAACAACGCAGAAACCTATCGAACCACAATCCAAGTCTCAATATCCATCCTTAAACCAAGCCACAATCCAAGCCTTATTAATCCAATCATCAAATGCACACTCTTGCCGAGGCATGGTGGCCGCCGCCTACATGAAAATCACAAACCAAACTAAACCAAAGCAAACCAACTCTTATCTATATGAAGTCACTGGCCAAGCCATAAAGGACTGATCAACTAAAGTTTTATCCGATCCAGAGTGAGTAGCTAGCCCACCTGGTCGTATCGACCTGCCAGCACCACCCCCAATGCACGTTACCATTATCTTCTCCCTGGCTGAACAGACCCGGTGTCCCGGAGCCTATCCCGTTCGAGAAAACCAAACCCTGTGAGCAACAGGTTATCTGTGACTGATACAGAAACCAAGTAGGTATGACAGGAGAATTGCGCATTCTCGCCCCACCAAATGATACTCGCCTCAATTCAACCAACTATCCATAACCATTCTCCAACTTATATCCAAAGGCACCATATCAAGTTATCCCCATAAGTACTATGCCGCTTCGACACATTGCTCCAATTGGTGCAACACCCCTCGCTCAAAAAAGTTCGTGGCACAATACCCTCACCGATGCAGTTGTCAAATTTTAAACCATAACTACACGCTTTGTATGACAAAGCACCCAACTGATACTCGTGCACGGATGCACACTCGTTCGCCCGTCTGAAGTGCTTCGATATTCCAACCAAGATGATCCACTCAAGCTCCAACTGCCTACACAAGCTCCAACTACCCAATGCAAAATCAACTCAAGCCATAAATTATATCCAACCAAATGACGTACACTCTATCTATGCCACAGTGTAGTAATTTCCACCATCCAGTCCAAGTGTTCAATATTGGCACATGTGTGTCTATGAGGGGACACATTGTGAGTAAGAATCACTTTCCTCATCTTACGCTTGTGACTAATCATGTTACGTAACTTATACGACCCCTACTTCATGCTTTCAACAACCCTTGCGCATGGAGGCAAGAGTGGAGGGTTGGCTCCCAGACCTATTTTTTCGCAGAGGCTGCAATCGAATCATTAATGGAAGACTTTTTGTAAGACGAGCCCATAATCCAAGCCAGGCTAGTCGCATGTGTCTATTCTCGTATAAGTGCTTGGGCCTACGACATACAAGTGGGTTCAGGAAGGCTTTAGGGGTTAACCTATTTCTGGTGCATGAGCGCCTGGGCCTGCCCTATAGAGTCTTCTATTAGCAGCGCTTGTTAAGACCAACAATGTATGCTTTTGGAGAGCTGGCGGCGCACCCTCTCGAGCACACATAGCTCGAGTTGGTTTGGGTTTCCTTGCACTAACGTTCCTCGGCACATATGTAACTACCACTTTCCACCAAAGGAATATTTTGGTAATTTTACTTGTTAAATTTTTTATATATTGTTTTATATTAGTAATTATCTAGAATTATATTAGTATTAGTTAGTGGCTAGACAATTAGAATTTTTAAGTGTTAGTTAGTGCTAATTATTGTTTGTCATAACTTTAGTAATTATAATTAATTAAGTTTAGTTATTGTCATACCCCAGTCCCAAAATACGTAGGACTGGGAACACGTAAGCATGCCAGCCATATGTATATGGTAACTCCAATATATGGATACCATAATACACACGTATATTATAATATGAATAAAATGCACATGTGGTATCTATTTTATCATGTCACAGAAATACTAATCTCATCCACACAATAAGTCACAAAAAAGAATATAACTAAACTAGAATAAAGAGTCTGAATAATCTATAAAATTATAGTTGGGTGGAGACAAATCCACTATCAATGAATATAATAAAACTAAAATGAGAGAGAAGAGTAAAATATCCTATATAAAATAAAGTAATAATAAAAGAGTGTCAGCTAAAGGATCCATCGCTAGAGATAATCAATGGTGCTCAGTGGTAAGGTCTCCTCGGCAGAAAGTAATGCGTCAGGTCTGGGTCCGTACTCCTGCTGATACTCATGGTCGTCTATACCTGGGAAGGGACTAGGTCCTCAGAGGGACATACCAATATACATAGAAGCAAGGCAATTGAATACAGTAAACATGCAATATATTTGAAAATATATAAGTACGCTGTATAAGACAATCTATATGAATGCAAATGAGGATAACTTTTTGATGTATGGGCCGGGTAGGCTACTCTATCTAATCTTATAACTCACACACATGTCAGGAACATCATCTGCCGATATACCACGGGGTTAGCGACCCTTGTGACACCATCAATCGACATACCGCGGGTGTAGCGACCATCGGACACGACTACCATAGTGCGTGCTAGTTACTACGGTTTACTAGAGTAGTTATAGTCCATACGCCTACTGATTGTCCTCTATGATACTAAGTGTCAAGTGTTTGTCAATATATCTAATATATAGTAATGACTGAAAGAAACTACACATGCAATGAATATACAAAAATATAATAAGCATGTAAAATACTGTAAATAATTTGGCATGGTATACTTGCCTAGCAAGAAAGCTATATAGTCCCAATATCCTGCTCTGGAAGTCACATAGAATAATCCTATATCCTCGGGTCAGCGTGCACAGGCACGAGAATCGGGATGACTGCTACAGGTCATCTTCGACGAGGGTGATGGGTCCACGATGACAATGATGATGAGGGTGATGAGGATGATGATAATTATAGTTAAGGTGGTAATTAGGTCAATAATTAGGGTGATCATGGTGATGATTATTATAATGAAGATGATGATGGCAATTATGATAGAAATGATGATAATGGTGATGATATGGATGGTGATTGGGATGATGGTGATGGTGTGGGGGGTGACTGGGATAATGGTGATGATGTGAGGGGTGACTGGGATGATAGTGATGATATGGATGGTGATTGGGATAATGGTAATGGTGTGGGGGGTGATTGGGATGATAGTGATGATGTGGGTGGTGACTGGAATGATAGTGATGATGAAGATAATAATTGGGATGATGGTGATGACGAGGATGATGATAGGGGTGATGGTGATGACGAGGATGATGATGATGGTGATGGGGTATTAATGAGATAATGATGGTGATGGGGTATTAATGAGATAAAGATGGTGATTGTGATAGTATTTATATTAATGGTAGTGATGTTGATACTCCGGTCAGGGAGAGGTCTGGCCAAAGAGGAGGAGCTCAGGAAGGGGAAGGACAGGAAGCAGGGAGGAAGGAGGTGGTCATGCTGGTGGTGTGGTGGTGTTGCTCAGGGAGAAAGAAGGAGGAGGCTCGGGCTGGCAGTGGTAAAGGTGAACAGAGAAGGAGGAGGCTCGGGTGGTGCTGGTGGTAATGGTGATGTTGATGGCGGTGGTCCAGCGGGCTGTGGTGGTGATGAAAGGATGAAGAGGTGGTCGGGTCGTGCTCCGGAAGGAAGGAGAAGGTTGGGCAGGGAGAACGAAGGTCGAGGGGGAGTTCAGCGACGCTGCGGGAAGATGGCCGGGGAGATAAGCCATGGTCGGGCTCGGAGAAGGTGAGCGGGGGAAGGTGGTTGTGAATGACGGAGGAGGTGATAGCCAGGTGATATCGAGGTTGATCACCGAAGATGGGTCATACAGGTGGTGGCGTGTTGTGGTACAGTCATTGACGGGATAAAGTCGACGAAGGGGAAGGATATGCCGGAGATGAGAAGGAGAAAGGTGGAGATGGCAATTGTGATGTGGTGGTGTTGGCCTAGGTGGCTGCTGGCGGTGTGCAGCGGGGTTCAGCGAGGGTGGATGTCGAGGAGGAGGGGAGATGGAGATGCTGTGGTGCCACGGCGGTTGGGAGCTGCTCCGTCGGTGCTTCAGCCAGGATGGTGGCTGCAGGGGAATCGGTTTGAGGTAGAAGAAGATGAATAGGAGTTAAGGGGAGGGGTCGGCTAGGGATTGGTAGTTTCTTTGGGATTGGGGTTTTTGGAAAAATAATAAAAAGAAAAAATGAGGTATATATATACATGTAGGACTTGGGTTGGGTGTTTGACCTAGGGGATTTGGGCTTGGTCAACTCTTGGAATTGGGCCTTGGCCTCACATGGGGATATTTTGAGGGCTATAATTGCATTATTTAATTGAAAGGATACATTTAAACGAAGGGACGATGTTGCGCATTGTACATTCCGAAAATAATAGAAAAACTCGTATGAAGGGGGAAAATAGTTTTCTTCATGTAGTGTCTAATGGTGTGGACACCTTAATGCATTTTTGTATAAAAATGGCCAACAATTGGAAAAATTGCACAAAGATGGAAATTGGATTAAATTAAATAAAATTAATGCGTAAGGTATTCTTGAATTAATTAGAAGTACATGGAATCAAAATTAGGTGGGACACAAGAATCATGGACATAGAGGGCTCAAAGTAGAATATTATCATAATTTAGGTTGTACGAAACGGTCAAGATTGTGTCTCCAATTTCGATTGGAACGCACAAGGACACAAAGTTTGAATTTATTTAGAATTAAGAAATAACGTCCACGATGTTTATTGTGCGACTAAAATATAGCACAAGATAGCATAATTATAAGTTATACTGAGGTCAGAATGGAAGGCGGTCATGTCTAGGGCAAGAGTATGAAATTTATAGTAAGACAATGGCTAGTATAGTGCTCCAATTATCCAAGCAACGGTAAGGTGCTCTATGTGATATAAATATTACAAAATTAAAATAAATACCGTGTTCTATTCTTATTTAGGTTCAAACTAGCCCTAGTCTCTCTATCTAAGTCAAGTAGGCCTAATTTTGGGTAAGGGAATTTACAATCTACCCAACTTAAAATAATTTTGTCCTCGAAATTAAAATAAAGTATGGTTTCTCTCTATCTAATCTCACTTGATCACAATTTAAAGAATTTACCTCAAGTTTAACAATGCGGTTTCTACCCAACTTAAATTTATCCATCTATCACCTAAGGCTATACATCTAAAGAAAATATTCCTCAATTTATTTAATTATGTATTTTTAATCGTTAAGGTTTTAACACCAAACATATCATATATAATATGTCCTTAATCAATTATAAAAGAGAGTCACCAAGTCATGTGATTAGCCTATGGGATATATCTAGTACTCTCTGTGTATCAACTTATACCAAGCACAAGGTTTCGTCTTTTCGAAAAAAAGAAAGACGGAAAAACAATAATAAAGAGTTTCAAGGGGGAGGTAATAGAATGGAAGTATGGAGGTCAAGGTGTTTAAAGAGTTCAAATGGGAATTATCAAGGCAGTTGTGGATTAAAATCTTATTTGGTAATTTCTTATTTGTATGCTAGTATCAGTACAGTATGTAACTGATATGATATGCTCAGACATGTCTAGAGGGCAAGTACATTTGTCTAAGAAGCTAAGTCAATATTATCTTAATCCACACAAGTAGTTATGCGAGGGGCGAACCAAGTGCACTATGGTTGATCATACCATAATACACTGATTCTGAAATATATTAGAGTGTATACCCAATAATACATATATCATGATCAAGTTCGATAAAAGAGTGAGCTTGCAAAACTAGGCTATAATAGCGGCATAAGTCAAGGTAGTTTAGAAAGTATAAATACGCTGGATTATGATGAAAGAAGGTGCAAAATAATTCAAGTTCATAAGAAGGTAAGATTCTACAGTCTCTATAGTTGTTATACTAACTCCTTGCCTAAGTTGTTAGTCAACCAAATAGGGGTATGGGCCTCTAAGTTCTACTATCTGAATAAATATTATCTTCTTATACAAGTCTATAGTTGGTGTCATTCAATTATACTTTATTAGTGTGTCTAGGGGACTATGTGATACTATGTTGTGAGGCATACTATCCAACTTAAAATAATTAAATAATATTGTACTATCTTAAGGATAAAGTAGAAACTCTTATTAAGGTTTACAAGAAAAGACATTGGTATTTATTAGGGAATCCTATTATAAAACTCTATAGGTAATGGACATCTTAGGTCTTAATCATAGTGATCATAGATCAAAAGGGTTAATATTAAGAATGGAAGGGTTAGGTAGTACGAGTTGAAAGAAAAGAAGAACATAATTAGTCGTCGCACAAATAGCGAGCACTAGGTTTTCAGAGGAATAAGATTTGAATTTAAATAGAAAGCTCCAGATAATATCATGGTTGTCTAAGGGGAAGGTGGTATGCTAATCTCTGTGTTCGAGGTATGGTCTAAGAAAGTATTATTTTATTCCTCTTGGCTTCCTAGGGTACTGTCTACTAATGTCAAGACAAGAATCTAAATTTATAGTTCTATAATACTATCTCACTATAAAAGTTAGGTTTGATCCTAATATTCAACCTTGGATTTCTAATGGTCCCCTAATACTAGGGTCAAACAATATGGTTAAATTTCTAATTAACTCTACTAGTGTCTACACCACTCTCAAGTCCTTCATAAATATCTCAAGGGATAATGGTTATCTAATTTATAGGTATGGGGTGCTAGGGTTCATTTGGTGTCCTAAACTTAGTATTGTGTCAATTCATGGTAGGAAAATTACCCTAATTATTATTCTAACAACAAGGGTTCCTATGTTCTAGGGGATGGCTATAATCAAGGAACTTTTAGGGAAGCACATGAATCAAGCAGGATGCGATTATTTAGATAGAACATATAGGAAGGAAGATGAGTCATAGTCTATTGTGGATGAGATCCTATATTCTAGTCCTAATTGCAGGCTTGTTCGGTACAGTAATATAACCGAGACAATATGCTCTCGACCTGTATGGGCCACCACAAAAAAATGTTATGTCCCAGTCTTAAAATACGTAAGACTGGGAACATGTAAGCATACCAGCCGTATATATATATGGCAACTCTAATATATGGATACCATAATACACACGTATGCTATAATATGAATAAAACTCATATATGGTATCTATTTTATCACAAGTCATAGAAATACTAATCTTATCCACACAATAAGTCACAGAAAGGAATATAACTAAACTAGAATAAAGAGTTTGAATAATCCATAAAATGATAGTCGGATGGAGACAAATCCACTACCAATGAATATAACAAAACTAAAATGAGAGAGAAGAGTAAAATCTTCTATATAAAATAAAGTGATGATAAAAGAGTGTCAGCTAAAGGATTCATCGCTAGAGATAATCAATGGTGCTCAGTGGGTAAGGTCTCCTCGACAGAAAGTAACGCGTCAGATCCGGGTCCGTACTCCTACGGATATTCATGGTCGTCTATACCTGGCAAAGGACCAGGTCCTCAGAGGGACATAACAAGATACATAGAAGCAAGCCAATTGAATACAGTAAGCATATAATATATTTGAAAATATATAAGTACGCTCTATAAGATAATCTATATGAATGCAAATAAGGACAACTTTTTGACGTATGGGCAGGATAGGCTACTCTATCTAATCTCATAACTCACACACACGTCAAGAATATCATCAGCCGACTTACCATGGGGTTAGCGACCATCAAACACAACTACCATAGTGTGTGCTTGTTACTACAGTTTACTCGAATGGTTATAGCCTATACGCTTACTGATTGTCCTCTATAATACTAAGTTTCAAGTGTGTGTCAACATATCTAATATATAGTAATGACTAAAAGAAACTACACATGCAATAAATATACAAAAATATAATAAGCATGCAAAATATTGTAAATAATTTGGCAAGGTATACTTTCCTGGTAAGAAAGCTTTGTAGTCCCAATATTCTACTCTAGAAGTCGCCTAGAATAATCTAATATCCTCGGGTCAGCGTACACAGGAACGGGAATTGGGGTGACTGCTACAGGTTGTCTTCGGTGAGGGTGACGGGTCCACGATGACAACGATGATGAGGGTGATAAGGATGATGATAATTATAGTTAGGGTGGTAATTAGGTTAATGATTAGGGTGATCATGGTAATAATTATTATAATGGAGATCATGACAGCAATAATGATAAAAATGATAATAATGGTGATGTTGTGGATGGTGATTGGGATAATGGTAATGGTATGGGGGGTGACTGGGATAATGGTGATGATGTGGGGGGTGACTGGGATGATAGTGATAATGTGGACGATAACTGGGATGATGGTGATGGTATGGGGGGTGACTGGGATGATAGTGATGATATGGGTGGTGATTGGGATGATGGTAATGATGAGGATGATAATTGGGATGATGGTGATGACGAAGATAATGTAGAGGTATTGGTGATGACGAGGATAATGATGTGGATGATGATGATGGTGATGGGATATTAATGAGATGATGATGGTGATGGGGTATTAATGAGATGATGATGGTGATGGTGTTTATATTAATGGTGGTGATGTTGATACTCCGTTCAGGGGAAGGTCCGACTAAGGAGGTCCGGCCAAGAAGGAGGAGCTTAGGATGGGGAAGGACAGGAAGCAGAAAGGAAGGAGGTGGTCGTACTGGTGGTGTGGTGGTGTTGTTAAGGGAGGAAGAAGGAGGAGGTTCGGGCTGGCAGTGGTGAGGGTGAACGGAGAAGGAGGGGGCTCGGGTGGTGCTGGTAGTAAAGATGATGTTGATGGCGGTGGTCCGGTGGGTTGTGATGGTGATGTAAGGATGAAAAGGTGGTTGGGTCGTGCTCCAGGAGGAAGGAGAAGGCTGAGTAGGGAGAACGAAGGTCGGGGGGAGTTCAACGGCGCTGCGGGGAGATGGCCGGGGAGATGACTCATGGTCGGGCTCGGTGCAGGCGAGCGGAGGAAGGTGGTTGTGAACGACGGTGGAGGTAATGGCCAGGTGAGATCGAGGTTGATCACCGGAGATTGTTCATGCAGGTGGTGGCGTGTGGTGGTGCGGTCATCGACGGGATAAAGTCGACGGGAGGAGGGAGGACAGGCCGGAGATGAGGAGGAGGAAGGTGGAGATGGCAATGGTGGTATGATGGTGTTGGCCTGGGTGGCTGCTGGCGGTGTGCAGCGGAGTTCAGCGAGGGTGGACGTCGAGGAGGAGGGGAGATGGAGATACAGTGGTGCCACGGCGGTTGAGAGCTACTTCGGCCAGGATAGTGGCTACAAGGGAATCGGTTTGAGGAAGAAGGAGATGAATAGGAGTTAAGGGGAGGGGTCAGCTAGGGATTGGTAGTTTCTTTGGGATTGGGGTTTTTGGAAAAATAATAAAAAGAAAAAAAGAGGTATATATATACATGTAGGACTTGGGTTGGGTGTTTGACCTAAGGGATTTGGGCTTGGTCAACTCTTGGGTTTGGACCTTGGCCTCACATGGGAATATTTGGAGGGCTATAATTGCATTATTTAATTACAAGGATAGATTTAAACGAGGGGACGATGTTGCGCGTTGCACATTCTAAAAATTATGGAAAAATTATTGCGCAAGATATTCTTAAATTAAGGGGAAAAATAGATTTCTTTATGTAGTGTCCAATGTGTGGACACCTTAATGCATTTTTGCATAAAAATGCCCAACAATTAGAAAATTTGCACAAAGATGAAAATTGGGTTAAATTAATTAAAATTAATGTGCAAGGTGTTCTTGAATTAATTAGAAGTATATGGAATCAAAATTAGGTGGGTCACATATGTCATGAACGTAGAGGACTCAGAGTAGAATATTATCATAATTTAGGTTGCACAAAACGGTCAAGATTGTGTCTCCAATTTTGATTGGAACGTACAAGGACACAAAGTTTAAATTTATTTAGAATTAAGAAATAACGTACGTAACGTTTATTGTGCGACTAAAATGTAGCACAAGAGAGCATAATTATAAATTTTACCGAGGACAGAATGGAAGACGGTCATGTCTAGGACAAGAGTATGAAATTTGTAGGAAGACAATTGCTAGTGTAGTGCTTTAATTATCGAAGCAACGATAAGGTGCACTATGTGATATAAATATTATGAAATTAAAATAAATATCGTGTTCTATTTCTATTTGGGTTCAAACTAGCCATAGTCTCTCTATCTAAGTCAAGTAGGCCTAATTTTGGGTGAGAGGGTTTACAATTATCATTAAGAGAATATTCTCCTTAGTTATAGAGATTTCTTCCTTTATTTAATTAGATTTTATTCATGACAAATGGAGAGGGCCAAACTTGATATTTTGGCATGACCAAACCTTACTATAAGAGATAGATTCAATTCAGGGATCATCCATTAATTTTATTTCACTCATTAGCCTCATTTTCCCTGTCACTACCCAATTCTAGAAAATAGGAGTTTCTTTTTTATTTTAATTTGGTAAATTATGTATTGATCATAAATAATTATATTTATATTTAATTAGTTGATTATATTATTTTTATTAGTTGTTTTAGGATTTTGGCTAGCCTGAACTTATGTCAGACCCAACCAACACCCTTGTCAGACTTATTTATTTGTGTAGAATAGTTATTTTTATTTTTAATTATCTAGTTGGAGTATTTTGGATTAGTTAGAATGGTTTTAAGGAAACCCTAAACCTAAACCCTATTTTGGATAACTTAACTTAGGGGTATTTTAGACTTTGTTTTTAAACCACAAACCCTAACCCTATATTTCCTTATATGGCCGGCAATAACCCCTCCCCCCCTTCATTTTTATTTTATTTCTTCTTCTCCATTTTCACTTTCCATTCTCTTTCTTCTTTACTTTTTTCCTTTACTTCTTTAATTTCAAGTAAGTTCTTCATTTCTTTTTCTTCTTTCATTTATTTCTCCCAAAAATGCAAAACCCTAACCCTTTATTTTCTCCTAACCTAGGTGTGTAGAGCCTAGACTTGGTGTAGAAGCTTGATTTGGAGGATTGGAGGCTTGAGTATGGTGATTTCTAGAATTTTGGAAACTTTGGCCTTGGAATTTAAACTCCCAAGTGGTAAACCCTAACTTTTCTCTTAGTGATTACCCTAATATAGTGTAATTAGTAGTTTAGAGCCTTCCTAGACCTTAGGGCTACCTATGGGAGGAAGTTAGAACTTGTTTGGTTGTGTTTGGAGACTTTGACATTAGGTTTTGTGTCAATTTTGGGTGAAATCCGAGATTGGCCCAATTTTGGGTGTTACCCTAGGTTAGACGGACCTAGGTAGATGTGCTTGGGTATCATAAGGGTAGGTACATGTCCCCGTTCGGATATGTAAGGTCGTATCGCAGAGTTTTAGGTATTTCGGGTGATTTGGGGATTTTTTTTTCATCGTGGATTCCACGTGCATGTGAAATTTTAACATGGACCTAGAATAAGAGAGTTAGCATTTTTTTGAGATTCTAGACATCAATTATAACTCATGAATAAATTTTAGGTCGATTCCAAGTAAGTTTGGTGTGCGTTTCATGAGGAATCATGAGCCGTACACCAAGTGTTCTTCGAAATGACCAAATGGTCATTTTGACTTGGTTTCTAGGTTTTGGACCTGTGCGCGGGTTGGTTTAGCCTTGGAGATTGTGTACTAGAGTTTTTGAGTTATATTTTATATATATATAGGTATATATATGTATATGGGTGGTTGTGCGTGTGTTGGTGTGGTTGTGTGTGTGTTTGTGTGTGTGTGTTTTTGTGTATGAGTGTGTGGTTATATATATATATATATATATATATATATATATATATATATATATATATATATATAGGTATATGTATATATATGTGAGTGTGTATATATATGTGTGTGTGTGTGTGTGTGTGTGTGTGTAAGTGTGTTTATATATATATATATGTTTGTGTGTGTGTATTTTATATATATATGTGAGTGTTTATATATATATGTGTGTGTGTTTATATATATTTATGTGTGTGTAGTGTGTGTTGTTTGAGAGGGTAAGTGAGTGAGATAGGGAGAGTGAGATAGAGAGATGAGGGAGAGATGAGCTGCAGCAGTGGCAGCAAGGGCCAGCAGCAGCATGGGCCAGCAACAGCAATAGCAGCATCAATAGCAGCAGCAGCAGTTAGCTAGTGGCAGCAGCAGCTAGCTAGTGGCAGCAGCAGCAGGTAGTAGCAGTAGCAGTGAGAGAGAGATTTAGATATATATATATATAGATATAAGTATAAGTAAAGATATATATATAATATGTGTGTGTGTATAGATATATATATATATATATATATGTATATGTATATATATATATACACACATATATATATATATATATATATATATATATATATATATATATATATATAGACGGCTATAAGTATATATATATAGATAGTTATCTAGTTAGTTAGTGTTAGAGAGGGGTAAGGTAGGTATCTCAATACCTTGAAATATCAAGGTATTGAAGGTAACTTGGGATACTCAAGGTATTGGGTAGCGGGACGAGGTATTGGGCTTTTGCCTAGGAATGAGGTTAGAGTTGGTTTTACATGTATAGGTATATATATATATATATATATATATATATATATATATATATATATATATATATACATACGTGTTAGTATATACATTTGTGGGTATATGCGAGGTATATAGCATAGGTTGAGATATCGGATACCGAGGGTATCTCGGTATCTCAAGGAGGCGAGTTTGAGGGTTTACTAGCTTAATGAGCTAGTTTTGACCTAGAATTTTAGGGGCACCCTAGTTTGACCTAGTTTCGGCCTAAAGTTGACTTTTTGGACCCCGTGTTGACTTTTTAACCCAAATTTTATCAGTTTGACCCATTTGACCAAAAATAAGCAACAGTGGGCTGGTAGAGTTGAAGAAGCAAGTGGATGAGCTTCAGGATAAGGGATTTATCAGATCTAGTTCTTCTTTGTGGGGTGTTTCGATACTTTTTGTGCCAAAGAAGGATGGTCGATACGGATGCCTATCGACTACAGGGCTCTGAACAATCTCACAATCAAGAACAAGTATCCGCTGTCGCGTATTAATGATCTCTTTAACCAGTTGAGCGGAGTAAGGTATTTTCCAAGATTGATCTGAGGAAAGGCTACCACAAGGTGAAGGTCAGGAGGGAGGATATTCTAAAGACAGCATTTTGGACTAGATATGGGCAGTATGAGTTCATAGTGATGCCATTTGGGTTGACTAATGCCCCGACGGTGTTCATAAATCTGATAAACAAGGTATTCCATCAGCATCTGGACAGGTTTATGGTGGTGTTTAAAGATGATAACTTGGTGTATTCGAAGCCCCCAGAGGAGCATAAGGAGCATCTGAAGATAGTGCTGGAGACTCTCAAAAAGGAGAAGCTTTATGGAAAGCTTTCGAAGTGCGAGTTCTTCTTTGACACTGTTGAATTCCTTGGTCATATGGTGACAGGAGAGGTGATCTCGGTGGATCCGGGGAAGATCATGGTAGTGGAGGCATGGAGTGCTCTGAGTTTAGTAGCAGAGGTTAGAAGTTTCCTGAGACTGGCAGGTTACTACAGGAGATTTATTCAAGATTTTTCCCGGATTGCAGTGCCGTTGTCTAGGCTGACCCGGAAGGACGTAGAGTTTGTTTGGTCAGAGGAGTGCCAGGTCACCTTTGATGAGCTGAAGAGAAGGTTTACGACAGCTCTAGTCTTGACATTGCCATCAGGGTCTGGAGGATTCACTATCTATAGTGATGCATCGGGGAAGGGATTGGGTTGTGTGTTGCAGCAGAATGGGAGGGTGATTGCCTATGCTTCCAGACAATTATGTCCTTATGAGAAGAACTATCCTACCCACGATTTAGAGTTGGCAGCGGTCATCTTTGCTCTGAAGTTATGGAAACACTATTTATACAGAGAGCGTGTGGAGATCTTCACTGACCATAAGAGCTTAAAGTATGTTTATCCAAAAAGAGCTGAACATGAGACAGAGAAGATAGTTGGAGTTGATGAAAGACTTTGACATATTGTTGCAGTACCATCCAGGGAAGGCAAACGTAGTTGCGGATGCGGTAAGCAGGTAGCCGGTAGCTATGTGCCTGACTACAGATCATTATCTTTTGGCAGATCTAAGGAGCTTGGGCATTGAGTTGATAGTGCCTGGAGTTGAGATGCAGATATGGGGACTGCAGATTCAATCAGAGTTGATAGACAGGATCAGGGCTACACAGTTTGAGGATGAGTTCCTGAAGTGCATCAGGGCGGAGGTTCCGATTGGATTATCAAATGACTTCACTATTACTGATGATGGTTCATTGCGGTAGGATACCAGGTTGTGTGTGCCGAGTGGGTCATTGTGTGAGGTAGTTCTTCAGAAAGTGCATCGATCCCAGTACTCTATGCATCCAGGTACCAACAAGATGTATAGTTTAAACCCCCTCACCCAAAATAGGTATTTTGTATGTATTTTATATTATTATATTTATTATAAATTATTTTAAATATTGAATTACTTTAGAGTATTCTCTTAGTTAATTAGAAAATAAAATTTATAGTATATTTACTTATGTAAATATTTATTTAGATATATTTTTATACTATTTTAGTTTTTTGGAGATTTTTTTAGAATTTTTAGCAAATTAAAATATATGGAACGTAAATTTCTATGACTTCTATGATTTACTATGAGACCATCCTTGCATGTTGTTCCTACCAAATATTTATTTTAGGTTAAAATATTTAATTATTTTTTCTATAATTTATTAAGAATTGTAAGAAATATATTTAGATTTTTGAAATTTTTTAGGATTTATTTGGTTATATGTAGTCTTAATAGTAGGTAGATGCTAATTTAGTCTTAATAGATATTAATAAGATTATATATAAATTATTTGTATTATCTTTAATTCTATTTAAGATTATAAATTATTGAGATGAACTCAAACTCTATTTTAAATTAATTCAAATCCTGAGCCTACTAGAAAAGCAACTTCATGCATATCCTATCCTTATTTAAACTGATCCTATTCATATCCAAATTAGCCAATCCTAGTCGTATTCAATTAAATAGTCTCCACCATTATAAATATCTCATCTTTCATATTTTTCTTTTCCAAATTCACCTATTTTTCGTCCCAAAAGAGTCAAAATTCGTCATAAATTTAGCCTCATTTTCTAGTATGTTATGACGATTTAAAAGATGATATCTCCTAGCTTCGGACTCCAAACGTGCTTGGTTTTTTTATTAGAACTATATCAAGGTTATTTTTCTGAATATATAAATTATTTTAATAATTTATGAACCCATTTTTCCAAAAAATTCTAAAATTATCAGTTGTCCGAAATCAGACACATTTTCGTATTTGTGAGATTTTGGGAGATCCCAAACTCGAAATTATGAGCCGTTTGAAGTTTCAAAAATTTGACATGATAAACTTTTATAAAATTATTTTACAGAATTTAATATGCAAGTATATTCTACTGTAAAAATTTTGCAACGTAGACGTAAGTAGGAAACAACCAAAAACTTTTATATGTGGGCCCTTGTGGCCATAACTCCTTACCGACTTGTGATTTTATGAAACCATCGATTATAGTGTTTATGTAGCATTGAAATCTATAGGACTCTACCCACAAATCTAGAATTTGAGTTGGTTAACTTTTTGGTCAATGGATTGCCTCGATTTGCGTGCCACAGATCAAAAATCATTAAAGTTGACTTTCTTTGGACCAAAATTAGGATTTTACAAAAAAATCAGATTATAATAAGATTAAAATACTATTTTAAGTTATTTTATTCAAAATTATAATACATTATAATGGAGGAACCTATTCACCCATTTTTGTAATCTAACTTGTTTAATTTATGTGACGGGTAGATCGGACGACGCCTTGAGTTGGGACTTCATTCTTTTTCAGATCAGGAAAGATACCTTACCAAATTGCTTACAGTAATTTGCATGCTTATTATATTTCTGTATATTTATTACATTTTTGTATATTCCTTGCATGTGTAGTTTCTTTTAGTCATTACTATATATTAGATATGTTGACACACACATGGCACTTAGTATCATGAGAGGACAATCAGTAGGCATATGGGCTTTAACTACTCTGGTAAACTATAGTAACTAGCACAAACTATGGTAGTCGTGTCCGATGGTTGCTACCCCCACAGTATTTTGGAGTCACGAGTGTCGCTACCCCCGCGGTATGTCGGCTGATGATGTTCTAGACGTGTGTGTGAGTTGTGAGATTAGATAGAGTAGCCTACCTATGCCCATATGTTGAAAAGTTGTCCTTATTTGCATTCATATAGATTATCTTATATAGTGTACTTATAAATATTTTCAAACATTATGCATGTTCACCGTATTTAATTGGCTTGCTTAATTCTATGTATCTTGTTGCGTCCCTCTGAGGACCTGGACCCTTTCCAGGTCTAGATGTTCATGACTATTCGCAGGAGCACGGATCATGACTTACTACTTATCTCTCTCGATGAGGTCTTACCTTCGGAGCATCTTTGATTATCTCTAGCGATGGATCGCTTCGCTGATACCTTTATATCATAATCTTATTTATATTAGAGATTTACCCTTCTTCCTCATTTTAGTATTGATATAGTCATTGGTAGTGGATTTGTCTCCACCGACTATTACTTTTGGATTATTCAGACTCATTATTCTAGTTTAGTTTTTTTTTTATGACTTATTGTATGGATGAGATTAGTATATCTGTGACTTGTGACACTATATATATACCACATGTGAGATTATATTCATATTACAGCGTACGTATGTATTATGGTATCCATATATTGGAGTTGTCATATACATATGGCTGGCATGCTTATATGTTCTTAGTCCTACATATTTTGGGACTGGGGTATGACATATTTTTCTGGTGGCCCATCCAGGTTGAGAGCATATTATCTCGGTTACGTTACTGTACCGAGTAAGCCTGCGCATAGGATTAGAATATAGGATCTCATCCACTTAATTATTACCTTCCTTGATTTTGTTTTGCATTCTCATTTGATTGCATGCATTGCATCTTGCTTGATCCCTTCTAAACGTCAATCTTCTCTCATGCATGATAGTGGTTAGAAAGATAACTTATACTAGGTATATACACTATAGTATTCAATAACACTATTAGTTAAATTTTTGTAAGTTGGGTAGTATGCCTCATAACCTAGTAACATATAGACCTATTGCCCTTTAGTAAAGTGTAATTGAATGACACCAACTAGAGACTTGAATAAAAAATAATGTTTACCCAGACTGTAGAACTTAGAGACCCATACCCCCATTTGGTCGACTAGAGACCTTGATAAGGAGTTATTATAAAAACTGTATAGGCACAACACCGATCTTCTTGGTGAACTTAGATTATTCTGTACCTTCTTCCATCATAATCAAGCGTACTTATATTTTTACTACCTTGACTTATGCTACTATAATAGCCTAGTTTTGCAAGGTTATTCTTCTATTGAGCTGGTTCATGACATATGTATTATTGGGGGCCCACACTAATACATTGTCTAAATCATAATCGGTGTATTTTGGTCTGATCAACCGTAGTACACTTGGTTCGCTCTTTGTATAACTAGTTTATGTGGATTGAGATATAGTTGACTTAACTTGTTAGACGAATATACTTGCCCTCTAGACTGGTCAGAGTATCTCATGTCAGGTATATAACTGTTCTGATATGAACATGCATATAGGAATTTACCAAAATAAGGTTTTAATCCACAACTGCCTTGGCAACTCCCTCTCGAATTCTCTAATCTCTTTTGATTTCGTACTTGTATCCTACCACCTCCTCCTTGAACTCTTTATTTTTTTTCGTCTTTCCCTATTTTGAAAAGATGAACGTTCATGCTTAGTATAAGTTGATACACGGATAGTACTAGATATACCCTATAGGCCAAGCACTCATGATGACAAATAAGGAGCGCGAGCACATGAAGTCGTAGATGCAGGTACGACCTTAGTTATATGTGTCATTTCATACTCATGACCCCATTGTGACATAAGATCTTAGATGTACAAATAGACGTAGAATTATATATAATGTAGTTTAGCAGATATGAGGATGTATGGATATTCTACCCAGATGGCATACACGCAATGCTAATAAATGTCACGCGTAGCAATAGTAGTATTCTCTTCCTATCACCATCTCACCCTCTTGGGTGGCTCATCTTCTCTTCTCTATCCATTCTGTATCTCATGCTTAACTCTTCCTATCATAGTCATATATTTTTGTGCCATTATAAATGGTTTGAACTACTTCAACCTCACCCTTATTTTAATAGTTAAAAATGTAAATGGTTTAGTAAATAATTAATAACTAAAAGATGAGTTTATAACGATAACCCTTATGTATATGCACTATAGCAATATCTGTATTCTTTTATTAATTTAACCATTAAGTAGCATCATTAGCCTAGTAGAAATCTGTTAGATTATTGAATTTGTTTATACTTTCAATAGTTTTATAAAGTTAGTCAAGACCTTAATTGTTAACCTAAAACCTAGACTAAACCTAGGAAGAGTTGAAGGCACTTGTTACGAACTGACGACTATGACAAATTGTTGGCAAAGTAGCGACAGCTGCAGCTAGACCATTATAGTAGAGTAGTCAAAGTATTTGCAGACATACTGGTCGGGTGGCGTAGCAATATTAGACTACGATACTTGACGGTTATGGAGAAAAAATCATAGTTATGAGATTTCAGACAGGTATCCCAAGATTCTCTACCCAATGAATAAATTCGTCTTACAACCTAGACAATAGCCACAAAAGACCTTGACTACTAGTAAAATTCTTTTAAATTGGGTAGTATAGATGAGTTAGAGGATAAAAGAATAGTGTATGGACAATAAGGGAGAAAAGTGTTAGGGTGGTTGATCATAACCTTTTAGAAAGCATTGCAAGCTAGCAGCGAAGTGTTAATAGCTATTGTAATTTATTACGGATATGGGTTAGTGTTAATTTCGAGGACGAATTCTTTTAAGTTGGATAGATTGTAAACCCCCTCACCCAAAATAGGTATTTTATGTGTATTTTCTATTATTATATTTATTATAGATTATTTTAAATATTGAATTACTTTAGAGTATTCTCTTAGTTAATTAGAAAAAAAAAATTTAGTATATTTACTTATGTAAATATTTATTTAGATATATTTTTAGACTATTTTAGATTTTGGAGATTTTTCTTGAATTTTTAGGAAATTAAAACATATGGAATGTAAATTATAGGACTTCTATGATTTACTACGAGACCATACTTGTATGTTATTCTTACAAAATATTTATTTTAGGTTAATATATTTAATTATATTTTTTTGTAATTTATTTAGAATTTTAACAAATTTATTTAATTTTTTAAAATTTTTTAGGATTTATTTGGTTATATATAGTCTTAATATTATATAGATGCTAATTTAATGTTAATAGATATTAATAAGATTATATATAAATTATTTGTATTATCTTTCATTCTACTTAAGATTATAAATTATTGAGATGAACTCAAACTCTATTTTAAATTAATTCAAATCCTGAGCCTACTAGGAAAGCAATTTCATGCATATCCTATCCTTATTTAAACTGACCCTATTCATATCCAAATTCGTCAATCCTAGTCGTATTTAATTAAGTAGTCTCCACCATTATAAATATCTTATCCTTTAATTTTTTTTTCCCGAATTCACCTCTTTTTTGTCCAAAAAGAATCAAAATTCGTCATAAATTCAGCCTCATTTTTCATTATGTTATGACGACTTAAAAAGATGAAATCTCCTATCCCCGGACTCCAAATGTGCTCCAATTTTTTTATTAGAACTATATCAAGGTTAGTTTTCTGAATATATAAATTATTTTAATAATTTATGAACCTATGTTTCCAGAAAATTCTAAAAGTGTCAGTTGTCCGAAATTAGATATATTTTCGTATTTTTGAGATTTCGGGAGATCCCGAACTCGGAATTATGAGCTGTTTGAAGTTTCGAAAATATTATATGATAAAGTTTCATAAAATTATTTTTACAGAATTTAATATGATAGTTATTCTACTGTAAAATTTGTGCAACTTAGACGTAAGTAGGAAACCACCGAAAACTTTCATCTGTGCCTTTGTGGCCATAACTCTTTACCGACTTGTGATTTTATGAAACTGTCAATTTTGATGTTCATGTAGCATTGAAATCTATAAGATTATACCCTTAAATCCAGGATTTGAGTTGGTTGACTTTTTGGTCAACGGATTGCCTCGATTTGTGTGCCACGGATCACAAATTCGTAAAGTTGACTTTCTTTGGACCAAAATTAGGGTTTACCAAAAAAATCAGATTATAATAAGATTAAAATACTATTTTATATTATTTTATTCAGAATTAAAATAGATTAAATGTAGGAACATATTCAACCACTTTTGTAATCTAATTTGTTTAATTTATGTGATGGGTAGATCGGACGACGCCTTGAGTTGGAACTTCATTATTTTTCAGATCAGGTAAGATACCTTGCCAAATTACTTACAGTACTTTGCATGCTTATTATATTTTTATATATTTATTACATTTCTGTATATTTTTTGCATGTGTAGTTTCTTTTAGTCATTACTATATATTAGATATGTTGACACACAGATAGTACTTAGTATCATTAGAGGACAATCAGTAGGCGTATGGGCTTTAACCACTATAGGGAACCATAGTAACTAGCATGCACTATGGTAGTCATGTCCGATGGTCGCTACTCCCACGGTATATCGATTGATGGAGTCACGAGGGTCGCTACCCCCGCGGTATATTAGCTTATGATATTCTAGACGTGTGTGTGAGTTATGAGATTAAATAGAGTAGCCTAACCATGCCCATACATCAAAAAGCTGTCCTTATTTGCATTCATATAGATTGTCTTGTATAGCGTACTTATATATATTTTTAAATATTATGCATGTTCACTGTATTTAATTGGCTTGCTTCTATGTATCTTGTTATATCCCTCTGAGGATCTGGTCCCTTTCCAGGTGTAGATGTTCATGACTATTCGCAGGAGCACAGATCAGGACTTACTACTTATCTCTCCCGATGAGGTCTTACCTTCGGAGCATCTTTGATTATCTCTAGCGATTGATTGCTTCGCTGATACCTTTATATTATAATCTTATTTATATTAGAGATTTACCCTTCTCCCTCATTTTATTATTGATATAGTCATTGGTAGTGGATTTGTCTCCACCGACTATTAGTTTTGGATTATTCAGACTCATTATTCTGGTTTAGTTATTTTTTTCTATGACTTGTTGTGTGGATGAGATTAGTATATCTGTGACTTATGATACTATATATATACCATATGTGAGATTATATTCATATTACAGTGTACGTGTGTATTATGGTATCCATATATTGGAGTTGCCATATACATATGGCTGGCATGCTTACGTGTTCCTAGTCCAAGGTATTTTGGGACTGGGGTATGACATATAGAGATCTGAGAGAGCATGTTTGGTGGTACGAGATAAAGCGGAGAGTAGTGCGCTCCGTATCCCGATTTTTAGTGTGCCAGCAGGTGAAGGCAGAGAGGTAGAGGCCAGGAGGGTTGCTCCAGCCTTTACCCATTCCGTAGTGGAAATGGGAGCATGTGACCATGGATTTTATTTTTGGACTTCCCCGTTCTCCAGGAGGGAAGGATGTGATTTGGCTTATTGTAGATAGGTTGACCAAATCGGCCTACTTTCTACCATTCAAAGTGGGTATGTCTACAGAGAGACTAGCAGAGATGTATGTGCGCCAGTTAGTCAGACTTTATGGAGTTCCTGTGAGCATAGTATCAGACTGAGACAGTCTCTTTAGTTCTTATTTTTGAAGGAGTCTGCAGGCTAGCTTGGGCACCCAGCTCAAGTTTAGTACTGCATATCACCCACAGACAAATGGTAAGTCAGAAAGGACCATTCAGACGCTCGAGGACATGCTTCGTATTTGTGTTCTGGATTTCAGAGGCTCTTAGGAGGATCACTTGCTCTTGGTATAGTTTGCTTACAACTATAGCTACCAAGCCAGTATCGAGATGTCACCATTCTAGGCATTGTGTGGACAGGGGTGTCGCACTTTGTTATCATAGAATAATGTAGGCGAGAGAGCTTTGCTTATCCCGGAGATGGTAGTGGATGTAGCAGAGAAGGTCAGGATCATTAGAGATAGACTTCGGGTGGGGCAGGACAGGCAGCGACATTGCACCGATAGCCACCGGAGACCTTTGGAGTTTGAGGTATAGCTTAAAATTTAGATTTTGTTCTTGTGTTTGCTTGTTATTACTTGTTTTAGATTAAGTGTTGAGACCTTCTTTGTGATAAGTTGGTGTTCTGGTGTTCCTGAGAATTTCTCCGACGTGGGGCACTATTCACTTCGGTGGAGGCGGGAAGCTTAGCCTATGTTTCGTCGGACCCTTCAACATTCTTGAGAAGGTCGGCGCTGTGGAGTATAGGCTAGATTTGCTGCCTATGCTAGAGGGAGTTCATGATGTGTTCCACGTGTCATAGTTGAGACAGTACGTGGCAGATCCCAGTTACATATTGGCTTACTCAGAGATTGTGGTGGGCCCTACTCTTAGCTATCCAGAGCAGTCGGTGGAGATTTTGGATCGGCGGGAGAAGGTATTGAGGAACCGGACTATTCCCTTGGTTTATATCGCGTGGAGGCATCACTCTCCAGGTGAGTCGACCTAGGGGAGGGAGAATGAAATGCATGAGCGATAGCCTTATCTTTTCGATCCCTGAGGTATGGTTCTTTCTTTTCCTATCATTCCTGTCCTAGTTTCGTCTTTTAATTTCGAGGCCGAAATTATTTTCAGGAGGGTAGGCTTGTCACTACCCAATTCTAGAAAATAAGATTTTCTTTTTTATTTTAATTTAGTAAATTGTGTATTGTTCATGAATAATTGTATTTATTTTTAATTAGTTGGTTGTATTATTTTTATTGGTTGTTTTACGGTTTTGGCTAGTCTGGACCCATGTCAAACCCTAGTGGACCCATGTCAGACCCAACCAACACCCTTGTCAGACTTATTTATTTGTGTAGAATAGTTATTTTTATTTTTAATTATCTAGTTGGAGTATTTTGGATTAGTTAGATTGGTTTAAGGAAACCCTAAACCTAAATCCTATTTTGGATGACTTAACTTAGGGGTATTTTGGACTTTGTGTTTAAACCACAAACCCTAACACTATAATTTCTTATATGGCTGGCCATAACCCCCCTCCCCTTCATTTTCATTTCATTTTTTCTTCTCCATTTTTACTTTCCATTCTCTTTCTTCTTTACTTCTTCAATTTCAAGTAAGTTCTTCACTTCCTTCTCTTCTTTCATTTATTTCTCCCATAAATGCAAAATACTAACCCTTTATTTTCCCCTAACCTAGGTGCGTAGAGCCTAGACTTGGTATAGAAGCTTGATTTGGAGGCTTGGAGGATTGAGTGTGGTGATTTCTAGGGTTTAGAACCTTCCTAGACCTTAGGGCTACCCATGGGAGGAAGTTAGAACTTGTTTGGTTGTGTTTGGAGACTTTGACATTAGGTTTTGTATCAATTTTGGATGAAATCCAAGATTGACCTAATTTTGGGTGTTGCCCTAGGTTAGAAGGACCTAGGTAGACGTGCTTGGGTGTATTGAGGGTAGGTACGTGTCCCCGTTCGAACACGTGAGGTCGTATCGCAAAGTTTTGGGCATTTTGGATAATTTGGGAGTTTTTTCTTCGTCGTGGTTTCCACGTACATGTGGAATTTTGCCACAGACCTAGAATCAGAGAGTTAGCATTTTTTTTTTGAGGTTCTAGACATTAATTAGAACTCGTGGGTAAATTTTTGGTTGATTTCGAGTAGGTTTGGTGTTGGTTTCATGAGGTATCACGAGCCGCATACCAAGTGTTCGTCGAAATGACCAAATGGCCATTTCAACTTGGTTTCTAGGTTTAGGGCTTGTGTGCGGGTTAGTTTAGCCTTAGGGAGTGTGTACTAGGGTTTTTGAGTTATATTTTATATATATATAGGTATATATATATATATGGGTGGTTGTGCGTGGTTGGTGTGGTTATGAGTGTGTTTGTGTGTATATTTGTGTGTGAGTGTATAGTTATATATATATATATATATATATATATATATATATAGGTATATGTATATATATATATATATGAGTGTATATATACATATATATATATATATATATATATATATATATATATATATATATATATATATATATGTGTGTGTGTGTGTGTGCGTGTGTGTATATCTATATATATATATATATGTAAGTGTTTATATATATATATATATAAGTGTGTGTTTATATATATATATATATATATATATATATATATATATATATATATATATATATATATATATATATATATCTCTATGTATGTGTAGTGTGTGTTGTTTGAGAGGGTGAGCGAGTGAGATAGGGAGAGTGAGTGAGAGAGATGAGGGAGAGATGAGCTGCAGCAGCAGCAAGTGGCTGCAACAAGGGCCAGCAGCAGCAGCAACATGGGCCAGCAACAGCAATAGCAGCAGCAGCAGCAATTAGCTAGTTGCAGCAGCAACAGCAGTGAGAGAGAGAGAGCTAGAAATATCTATATATATATGTATATAAATATAAGTATAAGTATAGATATATATATATATGTGTATGAAGATATATATAGATGGGTAATAGATGTATAGATATATATATATATGTATATATGGATATATATATATGTATGTAGATATGTATATGTGTATAAATATATATATATATATATATATATATTTACATAGGTAGACAGCTATAAGTATATATATATATATATATATATATATATATATATATATATATATATATATAGTTAGCTAGTTAGTTAGTGTTAGAGGGGGGTAAGGTAGGTATCTCAATACCTTGAGATATCAAGTTATTGAAGGTAACTTGGGATACTCAAGGTATTGGGTATCGGGGCGAGGTATTGGGCGTTTGCCTATGAATGAGATTAGAGTTGGTTTTATATATATATAGGTGTATATATATATATATATATATATATATATATATACATGTTAGTATATGCATTAGTGGGTATATGCTGGGCATATAGCATATGTTGAGATATCGGATACCGAGGGTATTCCGGTATCTCAAGGAGGCGAGTTTCAGGGTTTACTAGCTTAATAAGCTAGTTTTGACCTGGAATTTTAGTGGCACCCTAGTTTGACCTAGTTTCGGCCTAGAGTTGACTTTTTGGACCCTGGGTTGACTTCTTGACCCAGATTTTATTGGTTTGACCCGTTTGACCTAGAATAAACCTATAAGCCTATTTTTAGTTATTTTATATCTGTTTAACTCTTTAGAACCCCGTTTAACCTTGATTTTCATAATAGATCCTTACGACGCCAGTCTGGATCTCGATTCTCAACAGTTGCTTAGGACATCAGGCGAGTACCTACCTCTGATTGTTTCTATTTCATGATAGTGTATATATCACATGTTCTAGAACTATTAATACTTAATTCTGATATATTGTTTAACGAGCTGGTACTAGTTGGATCCCGTCATAAGATGTTATACCCCTTACCGTGTTCAGCGGGTACTCTATCACGTGTATTTCATCATATGCTTTGGTTATTGATTTTCATATGCATCGTGTGCATCGTGTGCTCTTACCTTCATGTGCGTGAGTTATTTATCATCTACGTAGCGTGTCGTGGTTGGATCCAAGAGTATTATTGGAAGAGGGGAGTAAAAGTTGGTTATGTGATCAAATCCAAAGAGTATTCATGTGTATGTCAGTTATGCAACTCACGCATAATAGAGTTATCGTAGATTAAATCATGTGCAACCCATGCTGATCACATAACGAACTTGTGCTCAAGGCACTTAGCTAGTATTCCTATTTTTTCACATTCAGTTACTTCTCTACTACTTATATTGATTCCCCAGTTTTATATTGCAGTTACTTTATCAGTTTTATCCTGTATTTATTCTTCTGTGCATGTTGTATTTTTTTCTATTGCTAGTCATATACACCTTATCATGTATTTGGAGTTGCTTTCAGAGTTATGTACTTGGCTCCAATCCTGACTGGATATATTCTTTCTAGAGGATCCTGAGAACTTTTGCCCGACTTACTATGGGCCAGGTCTCGACGATTGTTGCGACCCTGAGATTGAGAAGGAGCCCGTACCAACTGAAGAGATGCCGCTAGCTCCCTAGTATAGCTAGGTGGGTTTCACTGGATTTGTTTCCAGTTGTTTTTTGTGTGACTGTATTATTATTATTTTGCTACTGTAAGATATTGTAGACTCTTAGACTTTGACTGTATATTTTGGATATTGTACTTGTTCTCTTTGGTTCTTTGTTTTCTTGTTGATATCTTATCGTGCTTTTACTCTTTCCCTAGTTATTGTGATTGAGTTTATATATATATATATATATCATATGTTGCCCTCCTTCTGGAGAGGTTACCTTGACAGGTTATTGTGAGTTATAGATAGTTGTGACCTAGAATGGACCTAGACAGCTTTCTACCATCGATTCTGCGATGTAGGATGGACGTACACACGACTCATGCTCGATTTTCCGGGTGCGGGTCGTGACATTCCCCAAAGATTCTTTCTTTCCAAGCTCACTCAATTTCCTACCAATTTTACTTAATCCACTTCCAATTCCACTCATTCTCACCATCATGAAGGCCTAGAGCATTAAATAGCACAATAAGATCCTTAGGAGAGGATTTTACTAGGAGATTGTATCCGACTAATCTCTTCCTTGTACAAATTTAGAATTCTCCAAGGAGGCTACCAAAATACTAGGCAATTGTCTTAATTTTATCAAATTTATGGTTCGGAATACCCCTTGGTCATGTAGGAACATTTTTATGATTAGATTTTCCTTTTCAATGGTACTTCTAGGCACTAAGAGCCCTCAATTTGGTTGATCTAAGTTGGTTTCATAATTTTGAGGCTCAATTTGAAAAACCATTGAGTGTGTGTATTATGTCCTAATAAAGATTATTGATATTTATTTGATGGTGTGAAGATATTCTTGTATATAAAATTGGACATGTAGAGTCTGTATCATGATACACCATAATACGTATAGATGGATTTAGTAAATTGGGTGTATACATGTGTTCTATTATCCAAAATAGCCCAAATTCGTTATAGTATTCAGCCTCATTTTTAGCAACCATAGCAATTTAGAAATACTATAACTCATAAACTCGGGACTCCGATTAATCTTTTCTTTTTATTAAAAAGAACCATATCGAAGTTAGCTTTCCAAATATATAAATAAATAGGCCAAATTCATTCTGGAACTTTCTGTAAAACTGTTTGAGTATCAGGTGTCCAAAAGACAAACGAGTTTTGAAGTTTTTGCGATTCTGGGAGCTTCTAGATACAAAAATACAATCCGTTTGAATTTTTGAAAAGCTGATATGAAGGAATATGATATAATTTAACCGTAGAATTTATTGAATAGGTATAATAGGTATAATATTGGTTACAAATAGAGAACTGACATACGATATAGGCATTTGGTGTATCCTATGAGACTAGGTAGTTTGGATATCAAGTGAGTATAGGTATTATAGGTTATTATGCAATATATATATATATATATATATATATATATATATATATATATATATATATATATATATATATATATATATATATGTGTGTGTGTGTGTGTGTGTGTGTGTGTGTGTGTGTGTGTGTGTGTGTGTTAGGTAATAGGTATTGGTCAAGATACTAAGATATTGGATATTAGAACTAGATAATGGATTATATCACGATGTCAAGTGCCAAGAGTAGGGTGAGTATCTTGGATGTAAGATAAGTGTTGGTTATAGTCATGGGTTAGTATCATGGAGGTTGGTATCATATGATACTTAATATAGTACCATGGTACCATGTACAAATAAGTAGAATATGTGTGCGGTAAACTAGAGTATGCTATCCTAAGATATATCAAGGTATTTAGAATACCAAGATACCAAATTATTAGAACTAGTATAAGATAATACTAGGATACTATGAGAAGGTTGTGATATTAGGTATTGGATTAAGATACCATGGTACGGGTAGTGTCAAGCTTGGGTAATGGGTTAGGTACCAAGGTATGAGTTAAGGTATTGGATATTGATCAAGGTAATGGTATTAGCTAAGGTATTAGTCTAGAAGCTATGATACATGGTAATATGTTAAGGTATGGATAATGTAAACCCCCTCGACCAAATTAGGATTTATTTAATTTAAATTAAGATACTAGCACGAAATTGGATATAATTAGATTTAAGGTGCAACAATTATTTGACTTAATACACCTTACCGTTGTTTTGATATTTGGAGCACTATGCTAGTAGGTACCCTCGAACTAATTAAATGCTCATCCTCTAGACATGCCAGACTACCCATTTGACTCTTGTGTTCCACTCAAATCTAGTTCCATGTGTCTTCAACGCATTAGAAAACACCATGTGCATTGCTATTAATTAAATTAAATTTTGGCAATATTACCTGAAACTGGACCTAACCAAACCAACATATACCCTTGTGCGTAAACCAGCCCCACCCCAACAAGGCCGGACAGGCCCAAGTCCCGAGGTCGGACGACTCCACGGTCAACTCACCCGCCAGCACTGCCCCAGCCCCGGGTATCCTACTCGTCGCCAGTACAATACCCCATCCACCCTCGCCACCGTCTCCACCTTCGCCGTTAGCACCTTCCATATCATAGCCTAACCAACGACCCACCCCAACTACTTCCAACCGCCTCTAGCTCCGTCAACCGCCATCATCCGGTGGAGAACCACCTTCCCCCATGACCTGACCTTTACCCAGGTGCCGTCCCTCATCGGATAGGCCGCTGCCACTGCTGCACGACTGCTGCGACTGCTGCAGTTGCTGTTACAGCCTTGCCGCTGCCGCCGTTGAGCTACTGCTAAGTTGCTGTCACCGTTATACCGTGTGACACCAAAGCTCCACCACGCCAGAGAATACGTCGATGAGACCCCCCTAGATTTGACGACCAGGTACTTGATCACCAACTCCTTCTTCCTGGTATCCTATATCGTTATACCCTCGTATCATGTGTCATTGGTGTGGACACGGGCAATAAAATAGTAAACCCGATATGTGTGCATGTATATTTAAATAGATTATGTGGTAACTAATTAGACTAGATAGTAATTAATGATTACTAATCACTCGAATGATAGAAGACTGTCGTCAAGGACTAGTATTTCACTTGAACACCGGGACATAAACTAAGTATGGCTGAACATGGAAACAAAAGACATGTTTTCATGTAGAGCCGAAATAGTTGTCAACCTATAACTCGATAATTTATTGTCGCAAGGCCCACGTTGACCAAAGATAGAACACGGGTACACCCTAGCTACGTGCATACGTGATGCTGAATTCGGTCAACCATGAACCTACAACAGTATCTAGAAGCAACATCATAATTATTTATGTATTGCTTAGAGTCTGATGTCAGCATTGCTATATTGTGTTGTGTGTTTAGGGTCACTAGACCAGCCAGGAGACACTGCAGGAACCATCTTTTGGCATTCACAACTTGAGGACTCAGACAAGATACCTTGCCATATTTATTGTCTAATTTAAATTATGCATATGTTGTATTGCATTCTTGTTGTTTTCCTTTTATACAACTATGCGCGTCCAAGATTGACTCGGGTGCAGTCGACGGATACGTCGATGATTAGTATACTTGACCTAGTCCATAGTCGACTCACCCCATTGGAGGATACTCTGATATCTTCCGAGACCTGACACTCCTACGCGTTCATAGTAACAATTTTATGTTGGGATACGGGTTCGCGTGCTCGACTAGCTATCGGTGCATGTGACGTACATCACAGTTAGTAAGTAATTCAGGATCATTTTAGTGTAGAGACTTGGCATTTAGATATGGGGTATGTACGTCGAGTATTCGACTTGGATATCTACATTGGGCGGGGAGGACGACTAGTTGGCGTAGACGACACCCACCCCTTTATACAGATACCGTACTCGACGGAGTGATACGGACATATATATATTACTGATACCATATTCTGTAGAGTGTTGGACGTTACTTGGTGATATTACAGATACCACACTATATAGAATATTGGACGTTATTGTATTCCTGCGCCCGTGTTATAGGGGGCATGTGTGGCATATACTAGCCGGTTGTCACGACTGGTGAATTACGTTAATATGTGTCTAGACTACACCTTTCCATATACTCACAGTTGTCCTCATATTGTATTTACTTAGATGGTAGCACACCCCTTTATTGTATTTATCTTATTCAGTATTTGTATATATGGCATACTTCTATGTATCTTGTGACGTCCCTCTGAGGACCTGGTACCTTTCCAGATTTAGAAGAGGCCAATTACCCCACAGTGTACGGCCCAGGAGACGAGGTTCGCTACCGTAGAGGAGTTGGAGGTGTTACCGTCAGAGTTTCCATGATCATGTGGTAGGCCTTCCGCCTAGGATTTGGGCGTATCATTATCTAGTCAACTGATGCCTTAGTCATTACTCTTTTATCTATCATTTTATTACATTAATTCCTTCATAGTAGTGGGTTTGTTCCCACCAGACTTTATTGGTTGTACTATGATATCTGGATACTGGTGTTTATCTTCCTGCAGTTTATTTAGTACTGCTTGCTGTTTATATTGTGGATGAGATTAGTTTATCTATTGTTGACTGATATTGGTCATATTAGTATTTTAGAAAAGCGTAGAACTCTTCGTTAGGATCCATTAAATTAGAATATTCTCGGAGACGTGTCAGCTGGCTATTGCCACGTGGCCTGGTCCCGTGTACTTTTGGGATTGGGGTTTAACATGGTTTTAGTGGTGGCCCATGCAGGTCAACTTTATCGCTTGTGGTATGATAACATGCCCAGCGAGCCTGCAATTGGATAGAAATTTCTAGGTCTTATCCACATTGATTTCGTCTTGTTTTCTTTGTATTACTTCTAAATATCTGCATCATGTTTGGTTGATCCCCTCCTCTTTTTAATAAAGTCCTATCTCTTGCAGCAAGATAAACTTGTGCATTGGACGAGGAGCACCCAGTGCCGCGATGCCAGACAACACCACCCAAAAAAGGAGGTACCCTAAGGGCAACTCCCGCTACAGACCCCGCTGATACATTGGCACGAGACTTCTCAGGGCGATCCGATGTTGTAGCACGAGGGACAGACCTCCCACACGATCCCCATGCAGCATTGTGAGGGCCAGACTTCAGGAGCTACGCCGATGCCACAGACCGAGAGGCCAACTTCTGAGGAGACCCCTACCGCACAACCAGAGGTTCTATTACCACCACCTCCACCTTATCCACGCCAGCTGCCACAACTAGATGGATAGCCACAGATGCTACAGTTCTTTCAGACCATGATGCAAGCACAGTGGCACCAGACAGAGACATTAAGACAAAGTTTGATGGTAGTACTAGAGAGGACACCTGTCCCAGCACCTATACCAGCACCTCCACCAGCCCAGACAGGTGGCACTGTTAGATGGTTTCGACAGATGGGACCAGATATTTTCTCAGGCAATAAGACTGCAGAATAGATCTCCGATTGGGTCGCCAATACGGAGATACTATTAGAGACTTCACAACTGTATCCAGACATTTGGATGACCGCAGTAAGGGCCCAACTAAAAGGCAACGCCCATCACTGGTGGGATTCTATTGAGCGTAATGTAGGCAAGAACCAGACATGGGAACAATTCTTAGAGTACTTCAATGCGAAGTATTTCCCAACTACAGTCAAAAATGCCCTGTACTCCCAGTTCCTACATCTAGAGCAGGAAAATATGACTGTTGACGCCTATGACGCAGAGTTTAGCCGCCTTAGCAGATTTGGTGCCGTCCTGATATCCAATAATCTCGAGAAAGCCTAAAGATTTCATCACGGCCTCAATTTTGAGCTACAGAGGTATACCACCACACATGCAAGGATTTCTTACGAAGAGGTTCTTGTAGAGGCAAGAATCTAGGAGGCCATCGTCAGAGGAGCTAGACTTTCCAGCATGACTACACCAGCCAAAGCCCGGCCTAGAGCAGGAGGACCGATTCGACATCCCGGGGCACAGACACAACAGAGGGCAGCTCCATACCAGCCAAAGGAGCTCCCGCCTTTTCACCATTGTGGCAAGAAGGGACACGTCATTAAAGATTGTCAGAAGAAGCTGGGATTATGCATGATATGTGGAGCAAGTCAGCACCTTGTCAGAGATTGCCCACATCACAGAGATGCAGCACCACAGACAGGACAAAGGCCAGCAGCACCAGTCCCGAGGGTAGTACCCCCACTAAGAGGCCAGCACCCACCACCACCCAGAGGATTTCAGAGGGGACCACCCTTGGCCCCACAGGAGGTACAGTTCGACCGGACCCGACAACAGACAGGAGGACAGAGGCACAGACATGCCTTTACACTAGCAGCTACAGAGGGGAAATAGAAGGGAAAGCTATCGCAGGTACTATTTTAGTTGCATCAATACCTGCAACTATATTGTTTGATTCTGGTGCTACGCTATCATTTATATCTAGTATATTCGTAGAATGCATAGAGTAGCGACTTTCCCTTTACCTAAGAGTTGGAAGATTCTTATCGGAGGAGGTATCATGCCGGTTACCAGCACTATCAGAGCGTGCTCGGTAGTTGTATGTGTTAGAGAGATGAGAGCGCGACTCTTGGTATTGCCTATGTCAAACTTTGATGTTGTGCTAGGCATGGACTGGTTAAGCCAGTATAACGCCGTACTGAATTATCGGAAGGGTAGCATCATATTTAGACCGCCAGATCAGCCGGAGTACGAGTACATTGGAGGGACCGTCGAGCAAGGAGTAGGACAGATAGCTGGAACTTGCATGGCTATGGAAATGGTACCCCTACCCATAGTTGTTGAATTCGAGGATATTTTTCTGGAGGAATTGCCAAGCTTACCGCCAGATAGAGACGTGGAGTTCACGATTGAGCTAGTACCCAGAGCAGCACCGGTATCTTCTAATGTATACCGATTGGCGAAGAAGGAGCTAGATGAGCTGAAGCTACAATTAGGGGAGTTACAGAGCATGGGATTTATTTGTCCTAGTGTATTACCCTGGGGAGTACCAGTATTGTTTGTACCCAAGAAGGATGGAACAGTACGTATGTACTTTGATTACAGAGCCCTTAATGCTTTGACTATCAAGAACAAGTACCCCCTGCCACAGATTGACGATTTATTCGACCAGTTGACAGGAGCAGTGGTGTTCACAAAGATTGACTTGAGATCGGGTTATCATCAAGTGAATGTGCGAAGAGAAGACATTCCAAAGGCAGCATTCAGGACTCGTTATGGTCACTACGAGTTCTTAGTGATGCCTTTTGGACTAACGAATGCGCCAGCTGTATTTATGAACTTGATGAACAGAGTATTCCACCAATACTTAGACCGATTTGTGGTAGTCTTTATCGATGACATCTTAGTTTATTCGAATAGCCACGAGGAGCATGAAGAATACTTGAGACTAGTGTTAGAGACGCTGAGGAGAGAGAGGCTTTATGCCAAACTGAGCAAGTGCGAGTTTCTCCTAGATCGTGTCGCTTTTTTTGGATAAATCATCTCAGGAGAGGGTATTTCAGTAGATCCGACGAAGATTTCGTCAGTAGAGACATGGCCAACCCATACCAATGTCTCAGAGGTGAGAAGTTTCCTAGGACTTGCCGGATATTACCGGAGGTTCATGGAGAACTTCATGAAGATTGCAGAGCCGATGACCCACTTGACCCATAAGTAGCAGGAGTTCACCTGGACAGAGGAGTGTCAGAAGACATTCGATGAGCTGAAGAAGCGGTTGATTACAGCACCTATCTTGACCATACCGTCTGGACCTGGAGGATTCATGATCTATAGCGATGCATCCGGGAAAGTACTAGGATGCATCTTAATATAACACGGGAAGGTTGTAGCCTATGCCTCTAGACAGTTGAGGAGCCATGAGAAGAACTATCCCACTCACGACTTGGAGCTTGCAGCAGTGATCTTTGCTTTGGAGCTTTGGAGACACTACTTATAAGGAGAGAGACTAGAAATATTCACTAATCATAAGATCCTAAAGTACGTCTACACCCAGAAGGACATTAATCAGAGACAGAGATATTGGCTCGAGGTGATGACAGACTTTGAGATTGAGCTGCAGTGCCACCCGGGAAAGGCCAACGTAGTAGCTGACGCGTTGAGCAGAAGACCCATGGCATTTTTCTTGACTACCCAGCAACATCTGTTGAGAGAGCTAGAGCAGATGGGTATAGAGGTTGTTATGCCCAGAGTAGACGGACAGTTGTCGAGGTTTCAGTTGTAATCGATATTAGTGGAGGGGATCAAGGCTGCTTTATCGACAAATGCCAGATTTCATAGGCTTTGACAGAGGACAGAGGCTGGAATACAGACAGGACTACGGATACATGAAGACGGAACCTTGAGATATAGAGACCGTCTCTATGCTCCAAATAGAGAGCTTCGACAAGAGTTGATGACTGAAGCACACAGTTCAACCTACTCTATTCATCCGAGAGGCACGAAGATATACAAAGACCTAAGGTAGTACTACTGGTGGCATGGAATAAAGAGAGAGATAGCACGCTTTATGGCCAAGTGTCTGGTATATCAGCAAGTCAAGGCTGAGCATCAGAGATCTGCAGGATTACTTCAACCGCTCCCTATACCAGAATGGAAATGGGAGCACATCACTATGGACTTTGTTACGGGCTTTCCAAGGAGTCCTATTGGTCAAAATACAGTATGGGTAATCATGGATAGACTCACTTAGTCCGTACACTTTTTACCCTTCAGAGTTGGACAGTCTATAGAGGTCTTAGCAGATATGTACATGAGGGAGATTGTGCGCCTACATGGAGTGCCAGTCAGCATCGTATCTAACAGGGATACCATATTTACATCTTACTTTTGGCGGAGTATGCAAGAAAGTCTCGGTACCTGCCTGAAGTTTAGCATAGCGTATCACCCACAAACAGATGGCCAGTCGGAGCACACCATTCAGACCTTGAAAGACATATTAAGAGCATGTATGCTTGACTTCGGAGGATCATGGGAGGACCACTTGCACCTGGTCGAGTTTTCCTACAACAACAGCTATCAGGCGAGCATCCAGATGGCTCCCTAGGAAGCATTGTATGAAAGGAAATGTTGTTCCCCAGTATGTTGGAGTGATATAGGTGAGAGACAGATCCTTGGGCCAGAGTTGGTTGTTCGTACAGTAGAGAAAGTAAAGAAGATCCAAGGGCACCTGCGAGCAGCACAGGACCGGTAAAAGCATTGAGTGAATGCGCATCGACGAACCTTAGAGTTCAGGTTAGAGATCACGTATTTCTAAAGATCTCAACTACTCGAGGGACTATCAGATTTGGAGGCAGAGGAAAGCTGAGTCCGAGTTACATCAGACCATTCGATGTGTTAGAACGCATTGGAGAGGTTGCTTATAGATTAGCCTTGCCACAGACTTTGGATGAAGTCCATGACATCTTCCATGTATCTCAGCTGAGGAGATACATACCAGATCTGAGTCACGTACTTGACCATTCAGAGATTACCGTTGGCCCGAGTTTATCATGCCAGGAGGGGCCTGTTGAGATTCTGGATAGGAGTGAGAAGGTACTGCGAGATTAGACTATCTCTCTAGTTCGTGTCGCATTGAGGCATCATGCACCAGGCGAGTCAACCTGGGAATGCGAGGAGGATATTCAACAACATTACCCCCATCTCTTCGAAGGACCTGGTATGTAATAGCATTTTTATTTCAGTCAGTAGTTCTTACCCATGCATATGTTTTAATTTCGAGGACGAAATGCTCTAAGAAGGGTAGATTGTAAACCCCCTCGACCAAATTAGGATTTATTTAATTTAAATTAAGATACTAGGACTAAATTGGATACAATTAGATTTAAGGTGCAACAATTATTTGACTTAATACACCTTACCATTGTTTCGATATTTGGAGCGCTACGCTAGTATGTACCCTCGAACTAATTAAATGCTCATCCTCTAGACATGCCAGACTACCCATTTGACTCTTGTGTTCCACTCGAATTTAGTTGCATGTGTCTTCAACACATTGGAAAACACCATGCGCATTGCTATTAATTAAATTAAATTTTGGCAATATTACCTCAAATTGGACCTAACCAAACCCACATGCACCCTTGTGCGTAAACCAGCCCTACCCCAACAAGGTCGGACAAGCCCAAGTCTCGAGGCTAGCCCAAAACCCTCTCCCATATAAATGCACATGTATTCCCATTGAAACCCTAAAACCATTATCTTCACCATCTCTAAAGAAACCCTAGCCAACCCCTCCTCTAAGCCGAACATCCCTGTCCCCCTCCAACTGGACGACTCCACGGTCACCTCACCTGCCGGTACTGCCCTAGCGCCAGACCACCCTACTCGCCGCCGGTACAGTACCCCATCAACCCTTGCCACCGTCTCTACCTTCGCCGTTAGCACCTTCCACCTCATAGCCTACCCAACGACCCACCCTGACTGCTTCCAACCGCCTCTAGCACCGCCAACCACCATTATTCGACGAGAACCACCTTCCCCCATGACCTGACCTTCACCCAGGCGCCATCCTCCGCCGGATAGGCCGCTGCCACCGCTGCACTACTGCTGCGGCTGCTGCAGTTGCTGTTACAGCCTTGCCGCTGCAGCCACTGAGGTGCTGCCGAGTTGCTGCCTCCGTTCTGTCGCATGACACTGGAGCTCCGCCACACCGGAGAACACGTCGATGAGACCCCCCTAGCTTTGACGAACAGGTACTTGATCACCAACCCCTTCTTCCTGGTATCCTATCATTATACCCTCATGTCATGTGTCATTGGTGTGGACACGGGCAATGAAACAGGAAACCCGATATGTGTGCATGTATATTTAAATAGATTTGATGGTAACTAATTAGACTAGACAGTAATTAATAATTAGTAATCACTCCAATGATAGGAGACTATCTTCCAGGACTAGTATTTCACTTGAACACCTGGACATAAACTAAGTATGGCTGGACATGGAAACAAAAGACATGTTTTAATGCAGAGCCGAAATAGTTGTCAACCCATAACTCGATAATTTATTGTCACAGGGCAAACGTTGACCAAAGATAGAACACGGGTACACCCTAGCTACGTGCACACGTGATGCTAAATTCGGTCAACTGTGAACCTATAACTGTATCTAGAAGCAACGTCATAATTATTTATGTATTGCTTAAAGTCTGATGTCAGCATTGCTATATTGTGTTGTGTGTTTAGGGTCACTGGACCAGCCCGGAGACACTGCAAGAACCGGCTTTTGGCATTCACAACTTGAGGACTCAGGCAAGATACCTTGCCATATTTACTGTCTAATTTAAATTATGCATATATTGTATTACATTCTTGTTGCTTTCCTTTTATACAACTATGCGGGTCCAAGATTGACTCAGGTGCAGTCGACGGATACGTCGATGATTAGTATACTTGACCTAGTCTGTAGCCGACTCACCCCATTGGATGATACTCTAATATCTTTCGAGACCTGACATTTGTAGTGACAATTTTATGTTGGGATGCGGGTTCGCGTGCTCGACTAGCTATCGGCGCGTGTGACGTGCATCACGGTTAGTAAGTAATTTAGGATCATTTCAGTGTAGAGACTTGGCATTTAGATACGGGGTATGCACGTCGAGTATTCGACTTGGATATCTACATTGGGCGGGGAGGACGACTAGTAGGCATATGGGACACCCACCCCTTTATACGGATACCGTACTCGACGGAGTGATACAGACGTATATATATATTACTGATACCACATTCTGTAGAGTGTTGGACATTACTTGGTAATATTACATATACCACACTCTATAGAATATTGGACGTTATTGTATTCCTGCACCCGTGTTATAGGGGCATGTGTGGCATATACTAGCCGGTTGTCACGACTGGTGAATTATGTCAGCATGTGTCTAGCCTACACCTTCCCATATACTCACAGTTGTCCTCACATTGTATTCACTTAGATAGTAGCACACCCCTTTATTATATTTATTTTATTCAGTATTTGTATATATGGCATGCTTCTATGTATCTTGTTACGTCCCTCTGAGGACCTGGTACCTTTCCAGATTTGGACGAGGCCTATTACCCCACAGTGTACAGCCCAGGACAGGAGACGAGGTTCGCTACCGTAGAGGAGCTGGAGGTGTTACCGTCAGAGTTTCTGTAATCACGTGGTAGGCCTTCCTCCTAGGGTTTGGGCACATCATTATCTAGTCAGCCGATGCCCTAGTCATTACTCTTTTATCTATTATTTCAGTATATTTATTCCGTCATAGTAGTGGGTTTGTTTCCACTAGACTTTATTGGTTGTATTATGATATCTGGAGACTGGTGTTTATCTTCCAGCTGTTTATTGAGTACTTTTTACTGTTTATATTGTGGATGAGATTAGTTTATCTGTTGTTGACTGATATTGGTCATGTTAGTATTTTAGGACAATGTAGCACTCTTCATTAGGATCCATTAAATTAGGATATCCTCGGAGACATGTCAGCAGGCTATTGCCACGTGGCCTGGTCCCGTATACTTTTGGGACTGGGGTGTGACAGATAAGGTAAATAGCTATAAGCCAAGGTATTGACCCTAGAATTAAGGTATTGACTAATAATTAAGACATTTGATATATGGGCTAAGGTATTAGGCAAATGTGTTATACGGGTTAAGATACCGTGATAGGGGATAAGGTAAATAGCTATAGGCCAAGGTATTGCTAAAAATTATAGGCAAAAGTTTATATTAGGGTAATATATGCTATGAACTTATTAGTATAGCCTAGAACCCTAGTATTTGTCTAGTATTTGACTAATATTGACTAGTTTGACCTAGTTAGCACCTAAAAACCAAATATTGACTTGTTAAGACCTAGTATAACTTTATAAACTTGTAAATAAGTAAAATCAGCCTAAAATCATGGAAATAACTTAGTTTGACTGTGTTGACCTAGATTTGACCTAGTTTGACCAAATTTGACCTAGTTTGACTTAGTTTGACCTAGTTTGACTTAGTTGGACCTAGTGTTGACTTAGAGACCTAGTATCAATATTTTTTATTCTAAAATACTGTTTTGACTTGATATTTTATATTTTGTTCTTTGAGGCACCGATACGGACACAGTTTGACATTCATTATTCTAGACCATAGACAATTATATTCTATGATAGTTTTCTTATTTGATAGTCTCTATTTTATATGTATTTAGTATTAAGATATTTGATTCTTGATACATTGATTACACGGATTGGTATACTTGGATCTCCGACATGAGATATTATTGTTCGTGATTACTCAGTGATTACCGTATCTTTTTTCGTGATAACACAGTGATTACTGTGACATCTTCGTGATTATATAGACTGTGATCATCGTGCATGATATTATAGAGCGAGCATCATAATTTATGTGTTATAATGTGTCATAATTTTAATTCGTGTACTAGTTGGGGGCAGAGGATGTATGAGTGGATATGTGATCATACCTTATAGCCCGTACAGTAGTGTAGCCCATGACAACTAGCCAATCATGCATTACACGTGTGGTTGAGCAAGTTTCCTGTATTTATAGACCGTGCTAGGCCCAATCCGATCACATATATTACTAATATTTTAAGGCACTTATTGTTATAGTTTCTTTTACTTCATGTTCTTTACAATGATGATTCTTATCATATTTTTCTTGGTTATTTCCATTACTTGTCGCGATATTCCCTTATCGTGATATTTACCATCTCAGTGACTCTCTATCATTATTTTTATTGCTATTACTATTTAATAGCTTCTTTTATTTATTGAACTACTATTGGGTTGTACTTTGCACCAATCATGACTAGATATATTTTCTTATGATTATTTAGAGGACTGGTGTCCTATACATTATGGCCTCTAGGACGGTGAGCCAGCTTAGATAACACCCCTATTACAGGAGGATCTAGTACCAGTCGTTGAGGAAGCTCATCTAGTATTAGCATATACTTAGCTAGTTTTCCTTATTGTATTGGATATGTCTCCAACTTAGACATTTGGCATGATATTTATATTTGAGACTATTTGTGTATTATTGATAGACTAGTAGACTTGAATATTGGTTGTAGTTTGTGACTCTTGTGATTTCCTTTCTTCTATTTGATATCGTGTCATTATCTTCCTCTAGTTATTATGATTGACTATTGATTATCATATTATATTATCATATTATCCTCCGTATGGAGTTGAGATATCATTGACATATTTTATATATTACTATATGTGATAATTAGATAGTATTATTGACCTAGACAATATTCTACCATCGATATTGTGGCGTAGGCTAGACATACCCACGTACTCGTGACCTCACACCGAGTAGACGTATATCAGAGATGGAGATAGGACACGCGTCAACCTCATATATGTCTACGACGAAGGTTGGCGGCACTTCAGAGACAAAATTTTGCTTTAGCGTAGCAGTCTTGGCAACCCAGATCTTGCAAGCTTTGTGGGGTCATGCGAATCTCATTGAAAAGCTCAACTTATTGGCTGGACACAGGTCAATCACATATGCATCTGCAATGGGGGTTGATAATGCATCAGGTACCAATTAGGGCTTGGCGCAGCGGCCTCGGTGTCTCGAGTTTTATGAGTTTTATGGAGTCTTGCAGGCCGCATTAAAGAGCTTGGCTGATCCATCATGTATTTGAATGCCTGTTGGTCAAAGTGAATGGCCAATATCCACTGAGTTGAACCTAACTTGGTCACGTCTGATTAGGTCACCAGCTTCTCGTTGGAGGAGAAGCTCTTCCCCAATAGTGTTGCCATTTTTGTCGACATAGCCAAAATTTAATGATGAGTAAAGTCGAACGAACTTTTAATTTATTAAGAATTGACAAAGAATACAAGAGAATCCCTAAAACTGAAGGATCTAAGTACAATAAAAAAATCTGGGCAAGTGTGACGGTGGAGATCGAGCACTACAGCGGCTCCTTTACTATGTCGACAATTCGGGACCAAGGAGGTTGACGAGAATTCAGGCGCTTCTGTCTTCTTTTCCTATTACATGTTGTCGTAGTGGTGGTGTTCTCTTTTGCATTAAAAAATGCCCACTATTTATAGCCTTGAGAAGGAATCACTACAACAAATAGGGCATATAATAATATACAAAAAATGTTATAGGAATCTTAATATAGAATATTCTGCATGCTATAATAGCCCTCGATATAGTATCTAAATGCTTTAACAATATAGTGTTTATAAACGTTGTTTTAAGATATAGCGTTCTAAATGCTATAACGGAACGCTATTAACCAATAGCATATAGGAACGTTTTAGATAGTGAAAGCTATTGATTTATAGCGCTTAGGAACGCTATTAACTTATAGTATTTGTGAGTGTCGTTAACCTATAGCATTTGTGAGTGCTATTAACCTATAACATTATTGAACGCTACAATCCTGCTGTGAGCATCATAATTTCAAAAGTTATTTAAAGCATTTTCTATTGCATTTGTGTCATATTTCTGAATGCTGTAATAAAATTTAGTTATACAAAAAAAAAATATACAATATTTAAACAAATCCATACTTAATTTCCATTTCAATGAAACAATCAAGATGTACAAAAAGTTTATAAATGTTAAAGTGACTTGATACTAGTCCAAAATAAAAATATTCATAGCCTTTCCATTTCAACCAAACATTCAAGATGTACAAAAATTTGAACTTGAATAAAGTAACTTGATACTAGTCCAAATACTAATGTATCCTAGAAATTAAGCATCAAACTCCATTAGATATATATTTATGCTATCCAAAATAATGCTTGACGCCCATCCACAATTCTTTCCTTGTAGCTTTTATCTACATCTAAAAAAATATTTACTTGTTGCTTCTTTTCTCAGTCAAAAAGTATTTAATCATCAACCTACACAAATATGAAAAGAAAAACTGTTAACATTAGTATATAAACAATGCACAAAAAAAGTATATATATAAACTGGGTCATCAGTTCATCACAAATGTAATATGATATTTTGATACGATATGAAATATAAGTTATGAATCTTGGTTTCAAAAAATGCGCACAACAAGTATATCTGCAACCATCCAGTATTTGTGGTAACCTTGACCTTACCAGATATCAAATTCCACTTCTCTATTTCCACAAACTATTATCATCATAAACATAGTGAAAGAACAAAGTCAAAGCTAAAAAAGATGGTGGGGGATAAAAAGCATCAACTTTATGAGCAAACTCCACTTTAAATCTAATAAAGAGGGTGCTAGTGAAAGAAGAAAGTCAAAGCTAAAAAAAATGCAACCTTCAAACAATAAAGTAAAAAGATGCACAAATTAAATGTCATGTCCTAATACAATCAGTTTTGTGAGTAGATTCTACAACATCCAGCCATTATAAACATTTGAAAGAAATTACATGAACTTACAGTAACAAATGGTGTTAACGTCACACTACAAGAAAAATGGCTTTTCTTGACGATTTTTTCCCGTCAAGAAAAGGTATTCTTGACGGTTTTGTCTCCGTCATCTAGGCCGCAGTCAAGAAAAGTCACATATTTTCTTGACGGTTTCTGATTTTCTTATCTTGAAGGTTTTAAATCGTGAAGTAATAAATATTTTTTGATGATTTTTAGCCATCAAGAAAACATAACAAAAAACTCGTCAAGGTAGATAACAACTTTTCTTGACTTGTGACCTAGAAAACAGATAATAACCGTAAAAAAAAAAATTCTTGACAGAAAAAAATGTCAAGAAAAAACTTTTTTGATGTTTGAAAACCTTCAAGTGAAGCTAATTCAGATATTTGTTGACGTTTTATAATCGTCAAGAGAAACTAATATTTGTACCACAAATTTTTTATTTATAATTATATATTATATATCGAACACACATAATATAAATATAATCCAGAACTTCGCAAACATCAAAGAACTATAATACACAATTTTATATTAACAAATACCCTTGTGTACTGCACAAACATCCAACCACATCCAAATATGATTTTTGTACAACATCTTTAACATCCAAAATTTATTAGTACAAGCAAACAGAAATACATCTGAACCCAGAGCACATCTCTTCCATCATAGTATAACCTTTATTTTCTATGTAGATCCTAAAAGAACAAGAGAAATAGATTTAATCAGTAATGTTTGTTTGTACAAACTAATATTAGTAGATTCACTATCTAAAAATGAGCAAAGTTATGGCTAAAGTTATTAGACAATCTACAAACCACATATATGAAAAAACTATTTAAAAATTGAACTTATGCAAAACAAACTTTATGTAATACCAACCATAATGAACATGATAACACCATCAAAATCAATATACCACAAGACAAAATCATTGAATTATGAAACTACTTAGGAAGACTAACAATGGAACAAGAATACCAACAAAAATAGAGGAGTTACCTGCATGACTACTTAGGAAAAAAAGATCTGAAATGTATATATTAGGGCACTATAGTTATCATCCTTACGTTAGGTACATTATGGAAATGTCTATACAGAATTTTTTAGTAGAGAGCAACCTCTAGCTCCATTAAGCATAAAAAAATTTAATAGAGAGCAACCTCTGGCTCCATTAGTTGAATGCTAGAATTGCACCCACCGGGCATGATATCCACGACAAAGAAAAAAATAAGGTTAATATCATTAGTTAACAAATGACATATTTGTATGAGAAGTAAAATTTTTTTTAAACTATATATACAAAATATCCAACCACATCCAAATAAACAAAAATATATGATTTTTGTCCAATATCTAAAAATCCAAATTACTGAAACTCAAATAAAGGAAGCAAATAATTGAACAACCAAAGCCAAAAAGACATGCCATCCATATGCGGGAACGAAGGAAAGGATAAGTTATAAAAATCAAACGAACAATTACAAATTATAGCTGAAAGTTTGATAGATAATTAGACTTATTATTATAAAGGAATAAACGACATGGATACCTGCTAAAACTTCTTTTGATAATGTCACGCTCCAGTCCCAAAGTACCGAGGGACTAGCCACGTGGCAATGGCCAGCAGCACAACTCTAATGGACAAACCAAATTTAATGAACCCGTTAGAGTGCACTTAAGCTGTAATAAATATAAATATAGTCTATACCATCTAACACAGAATAATTTTAATCTCATCCACAGAAAGAAACATAACTAAATATGATAGGCTAAAATAGATAAAGAAAATAGTCCATCATTAAGTCAATATAAGTAGTGTCTCGGGAAATAACCCAATAAAATAAGTCAATACATAAGTCCATGAGTCAAGATATGAAATAACTGGAAGCATAAATAACTGAGTATGTAACAAAATACTCAGGAGAAATCCTCTGGCACAACCTCATCTTCTGGTGCCATTACTGCTCAATTGTCAGCTCCTGTCTCGTATATCTTGGGATAATCCTCCTCTACTGTACCTGGGGACATAATCCAGATTCAGGTCCTAAGGGGACATAGCAAGGTACAAGAATAACTCAAGCCAAATAAAATACAGTATATAAATCTAGATCGTCAGGACAAGCTAGGTAACCAGGTAAGTGAAATACAAATGAGAGCATCACTAGTACTCTGGTTGAGACCACTACAAGCTCTGTGTCGAAGAGCCAGTAGCAGTAATATTACGTAATGGGCCAAGCTCTGGAACAGAGACTAAAGCACCTCAATAATAAAGTATATATGTGTAAAATCACCATATAGCCTATTTGTCTCTACCCACCCAATGTAATCTCACGTCTCATATCCATAACACGGAAGATCATGACCTCTAGCTAGTATAACGAGTCATAATGATATCTATGTATATGTAGGTCTCATATCACGAATCTTGTAAGCCTATACAAAATCACCATAAATAACTCAGAAAAGATTTTGTCACATAAATAGTGTCAAGTATCATATGGTATGACGTACTTAGTAAAGCAAGCACATAAATATATATAGGATCATGGTATCAACTCTCTAAAAGGCGTTACACAACTCCGCTTACGGCGTCGACACCCGAATATTGTTCGGACGTTAAGTAACGTCTCACGGTCCTAGGTTGAACAGGTATATCACAGAAGTATATGGAAAGAATACAAACAAATAATTTTACATAATCTACTACAAGTTGGTAAGGTATACTTGCCTTTGTTCTGAGCTCCGTCAATTGCTCTAATATAAGTGGAATCTCCAAGTACGCCTCCAGATTCTGAAACAAATATCACTATTATTCTTAGAATACTTGAAATAGCTAAAATTGACTACCCATAAGTCCAATTTGGAAACAGGAGCAGAATTGACAGTTTTCGGTCAAAGTGGGGTCCACATGTGACCCACTTCGCACCAAAAAATGTGCCAGAGACAAAGTTTGCCAAATTTGTCAAATATAGTGTTTACGAGTCCAGAACGATGGTACGAACCCAACAAAAAGTCTATAACTGGATTTTGATGAGATGGTCACAAAATTGCCCCTCAAGTGGAACCGTGGGCCCATGAAACGGAGTTTCGTCAACATTCTCAGAATCGAACCAAAACTTGGTTCACAGGTCCAGCGTAACACTGCGAATCCGATAACATAAGTTTTGTTGCAAAATTACAAGCACACAGGAAATTATGACGAGTGTCAGAATATGCCGATAAAGGACTTTTCGACGGATATGTATTGATTTTGATGTGCACGCACATCCAAATCAACTTTCATAAAATCCCACAATTCCAGGTTGATGATATGCACCTTTCGGTATAATTCACACATGATAAAGTCTCCTCGTTTAGCGGGTCGCTCCCCATTTCTAGAAATTTTTGGTTAAAAAACCATGTTTTTAACAATTTTTAACAGAAATTAAAATACAGCATACATCAAATTAAAATAAACTAATTAAAGAGATTAAAACTTGTTTATGTTGTCTAAATTACTATTCAAGTGGACTTTAAAAATATTAACTAGTTTGGAAGAAAATCAGACATGAACATGGGTGGTTGAAACAGTTTATGAACTACATATTTGATCATTTTTTTTTGTTTTGTATCGCAAATTATGATCGATATAGGACACGATACACCGAACTAATTATACAGGGTTCAAGAGGGTCATGTGGTCTTCTCATAGGATTTGATCGGTCGATATTACTGAGTAGGGAGATACATGGGTGGGAAGATGGGTACCTTGATGCTCCTAACTGCTAGAGATTTTGGGCGACAGTATGGAGGCGTCTTACAGCGTGCGGCGACGACTGTCCGGCGGTGGTCGGCGTTTGGGGCTCGACAGGATTTGAAGAGGAGTTGATGGTGGTAGTGGTCGGCTAGGCTAGAATTGAAATAGGGGTGTGTGAAGGGAGTTACGGGGAGCTGAATAGGTGGAGTTCGGTCGGTTTGGGACAGAAAATGAAGGGGTACGAAAAAGCTGCAGGGGGGTTTCGGTTTGCTACAGTAGATGAGGATTGGTGGGTTTGGGTTGGTAGGTTTCGGGTTTCGGGTTCGGGTATGGGATCCGGGTTTGGTTAGGGTTGGTTCGGTTTAGTTTGGTTTGGGTAGGTTTGGGTTGGTTTATTAAAATAATATATATATATATATATGTGTGTGTGTATATATGTATGCATTTCGCTATCAAAAAATAGTTTTAGATCCCAATAAAATCCAAAACAATTATAGAATATTCTATTATAAGTTCTACACCAAAAAAATATATTTTTTGTACTATTTTAATATTTAATTTAATACAAAAAAATATAAATCCATAAACAAACATGTATTATAATTAACTAAAAATAATAAAAAAATTCTACAATAATAATTAATAAAAATTTTAAATTAAATTTTAAAAATTAGTGTGTTTACAATCTACCCACCTTAAAAGAATTGCGTTCTCACAATTAAGAAAATAAAACATAACGGGTCAAGAAAGGTTTTCTCCTGAAGTGATGACGCGGTAACAAGACATGTTTGTTGAAGCATGAAACAAAGGATAATGAACCATGAACAAGGAAAAATCGAGAGGAAGGGTGAGGGTTTTTTTGAAGCAGAACACTTAGGAAAGAAATGTAAACTTTTTCCTAGGCAATGAGAGATAAGTAACTCAAGAGTAAAGGAGCCTGGTTAGAACGAAAATTAACTACAGCTTATGAAAACTTTGGCACCATTGACATATTACTAATCTAGACTAACAAGTTCATGTCAACATAATACTAGGTTTAGGTTAGGAAATGGAACTAATATGCACATGCTAAAGTATTACTAGAAACATTCGCTATTATAGCTAGTTGTGATAAAACTAAATCTTACTCATATCCGCTACTCCTCGAATATGTGCCTCCTCCACTGTCATCACAAAAGCCTGTCCACATCCCTGTGGTGGTACCCTCTGTTGTTGTTGGGCTTGTTGGAAGAGTGCTACCTGTTGTGCCAAGGGTGACCTCGGCTGATATCCTTCCGGTGCTGGTAAAGCTTGTCAGTTTACCATTGGTGCTCCCTCTCGACGCTCTGGGCAATCCTTGGTTGAATGATGGTTGGATCCGCAAATCAAGCATAATCCCAACTTGCGTCTACACTTGCTCTCGTAATGACCTCGCTTGCCATAATATTGACATGTAGGCAGTGTCTGCGGAGCTGCTCTAGGTGGTTGGTGCATGTGAGGTCTCTTTACAGCTTCTCCCTGTGGTACTCTGTTGGTGCTGATGTGAACAATCATTTTAGGCTAGACTCTCTCCTGGTGATGTGCTCCATGTGTTGGGCTGCAGTAAGGACGTCCGTTAAGAAGTAGGTACAACAGAGGCGATTAATCTCTATAGCTCAAAGCTAAGTCCGTCGAAGAACTTCTCCTCCTTCTAATTGCAGGCTTGCTCATTTTCTTAATTAAAACCAAACCAATATAGTCGTAGACCTGTATGGGCCACCACAAAAATTTTGTCACGGGCCAGTCCCAAAATACCGAGGGACATGCCATATGGCAATATCCAGCAACACAACTTTAATTGGCAAACCCAATTTAATAGACCCGTTAGAGTGTACTTAAGCTGTAATAAATATAAATGCAGTCTACACCATCAATCACAGAATAATTCTAATATCATCCACAGAAAGAAACATAACTAAATATGATAGACTAAAATATATAAAGGAAATAGTCCATCATTAAGTCAAAGTAAATAGTGTCTCGGGGAATAATCCGATAAAATAAGTCAATACATAAGTCCATGAGTTAAGATATAAAATAACTGAAAGCATAAATAACTGAGTATGTAACAGAATACTCAGGAGAAATCCTCTGGAAAAACCTCATCTTCTAGTGCCAGTACTACTCCATCATCAACTCTTGTCCCGTATATCTCGGGGTAATCCTCATCTACTATACCTGGGGACATAATACGGATCTAGGACCTTAGGGGACATAGCAAGGTACAAGAATAACTTAAGCCAAATAAAATGTAGTATATAAAAATAGATCCTCAGGATAAGCTATGTAACCAGCTAAGTGGAATACAAATGAGAGCATCACTAGTACTCAGGCTGAGACCACTACAAGCTCTGTGTTAGGGAGCCGGTAGCTGTAATATCACGTAATGGGCCAAGCTCTGGAACAGAGACTAAAGCACCTCAATAATAAAGTATATATATATAATTAGCCTGTAGTCTGTGTATCTCTCCCCACCTAATGTATTCTTACGTCTCATGTCCACAATGTCTCATGTCCATAACGCGCAAGATCATGACCTCTAGCTAATACAACGAGTCATAATAATATCTATATATATGTAGGTCTCATGTCAAAAATCCTGTAAACCTATACAGAATTACCAAAAATAACTCAGAAAAGATTCTGTCACATAAATAGTATCAAGTGTCCTATGGTATGACGTACTTGGTAAAGCAAGCACGTTAATATATATAGGATCGTGGTATCAACTCTCCAAATGATGTTAGACGACTCCACGTACGACGTCGACACCCAAATTTTTTTTGGACATTAAGTAATGTCTCATGGTCCTAGGTTGAACAGGTACATCACAGAAGTATATGAAAAGAATACAAGCAAATAATATCACAGGATCTACTGCAAGTTGGCAAGGTACACTTACCTGTGTTCTGAGCTTCGTTAGTTGCCCCAATATAAGTGAATCTCAAGGTATGCCTCCAAATGCTGAAATAAATATCTTTATTATTCTCTAAATACTTGAAATATCTAGGATTGATTACCCATAAGTCAAATTTGGACACAGGGACAGAATTGAGAGTTGCTGGTCAAAATGGGGTCCACTAATGGCCCACTTCGCACCAAAAGATATTACAGAGATAAAGTTCTCCAAATTCATCAAACTTAGTATCTACGAGTCTAAAATGATGATACGAACCCAACAGAAAATCCAGAACTGGATTCTGATGAGCCGGTCATGAAATTGCCAGTCAAGTGGAACCGTGGCGCCCACAAAATGGTGTTTTGTCATTGTTATCAGAATTGAGTCAAACTTGGGTCACAGTTCTAACATAATGCTGCAAATTTGATGACATAAGTTTTATTGTAAAATGACAAGTATACACAAAATTATGACGTCTGTCATAACAGACCAATACAAAACTTTTTGATGGATACACGTTGATTTTGGTGTGCACGCATATCCAAATCAACTTCTGTAAAATCCTACACATCCACTTTGACTATATGCGCCTTTTGGTATAATTTGTATACGACAAAGTGGTCTCGTTTAGTGGGTCACATCGAGTTTTAAGAAGTTTTGGGTTTAAAAAATCTAGTTTTTGACATATTTCAACAGAAATTAAAACACAGCATACATCGAATTAAAATAAACTAATTAAAAAGATTAAAACTTGTTTACGTTGTTTAAATTATTGTTTAAGTGGAATTTAAAAATATTAACTTGGTTGGAAGAAAATCAGACATGAACATGGATGGTTGGAACAGTTTCTGAACTACAAATATGGACATTTTTTCTGTTTTGCGTCACAAATTATGACCGACACAGGACACGATACACAGAACTAATTACACAGGGTTCAAGAGGGTCATGTGGTCTTCGCATAGGATTCGATGGGTCAATATTTTGATTACCGTACAGGAAGATATTGTGGTAGGAAAATAGGTACCTCGATGCTCGCTACTGCTCGAGATTTTGGGCAGCTGTGTGGAGGCGTCTTGCGGCATTCGACGACAACTGTCCGTCGGTCGTCGGTGGTCGAAGATCATCAGGATTGGAAGAGAAGTTTATGGTGGTGGTGGTTGGCTAGGCTAGGCTTTAAATAGTGGGGTGTGAAGGGAGTTACGGGAAGCTGAATATGGGGGGTTCGGTCGTTTGGGAGAGGAAACGAAAGGGTACGGGGAAGCTGCGGGAGGGTTTCAGTTTGCTATAGTAGATGGGGATTGGTGAGTTTAGGTTAGTGGGATTCGGGTTATGGGTTTGGGTTGGTGGGTTTCAGGTTGCGGGTTCGGGTATGGGATCCGGGTTTGGTTAGTTTGGTTTGGGTTGGTTTGGTTTGGTTTGGGCTGGTTTATTAAATATATATATATATATATATATATATATATATATATATATATATATATATATATATATATATATATATATGTATGCATTTAGCTATCAAAAAAATAGTTTTAGATCCCAATAAATTCCAAAAAAATTACACAATATTCTATTATTAGTTTTACAAAAAAAATATATATTTGCACTATTTTAATAAATAATTTAATACACAAAAATATAAATCCATGAACAAAAATTTATTATAATTAACTCAAAATAATAAAAAATTTCTAAAATAATAATTAATAAATTTTTTAAATTAAATTCTAAAACTTAGGGTGTTTACAGATAACTTAGAGGTATCAGCAAAAACTTCTTGATTCTACAAGGAATAACTAACAATTAAATGTTTTAAGCACTATCTTGCATGAAATATGATTATATTATAAAAAATGATTACCAGTAGTATCTAAATTAAACAGAGCAAAAAGGGATAACAACTAAGAAATAATGATTTATAAGTGACAAAAAATATAAAGGCACAACTTCCCCAGTGTATTAGATATTTCTTATAAATGCTCGTGTTGTATATATGCCTATGCATGTAAGACTACTAGCTAGTAACATAAAATATGTAATATTCTTTTATATCTAACTGACTTACTGTAACTTTTTACATATCTATGTAGATATGTATCAAGGATTTGATGATAAAAGAGACTTACTTTATATACAAGTGTGCTCAAGGAACATGGCTACTGACACGCAAGTTTAGGTAAAGAAAAATATGACAAATGAAAGAGACTTACATGAAAGGATTAGAGAAACATCCTTTTAAGTTTGTCAGAGGAACAAAAGGCTACATAATACAAGGAAAATAAAAGCGCTATCTAGCTGCGCCGTATTTGCCTCCAGTAAAGCACTCAAAGTAAATGCTACAAATAAAAAAGAACCAGTGCTATAAAAACACACAAACGCACACACACAAAATGGACAGCATATTTTGAACTTCTTATTGGTATTCAGAATAATGCTTATATATTATTTTTTTTGAGAAGAAGTAATTGATATATTATGCCTAGTAAACTAGGGCACTATCCCAAATTTGCCCAACCTATCTTGTGATGTGCTTAGATACATGCCAAATACCAAAACCATCTAGAAAGCCATTTAATAAGGGCCAGGGGTGCCAAAGCACACTTGATTTAAACTTGTGATGAAACAAATAAACAATGTAGTTCCCTATTTATACTTGAAAGTCACTAGTCGAACAAACCTCTATAACCTTGATAAGAGTAAGCTTTTTACAAGAGTTTAAGCCACATACAAATGACAAAGATTATCCATATGTCAAGACATATTTCTCCTAAGCATATACAAGGTTTGACACCTAATGAGCTTGATTCTAAGTATGAGCCCACCGAAAATAGGCATAATCAAAATATAGTATTCTAAAAAAACAAAAATTGTGTAGGCCTGTCTGGCCTGTAAATCCATGTTCCTTATACCTAGTAAAGAAGTGGGTTTTGGTAATTGACAAGTCAATATTCTATCGAGAAAGGGTTGATGGCAAGTATTCAGCTTTCCAAAAAGCTCAGGTAAGAGAGTCCCTTATGTTGACTCTTGGATTGACATAATTGTGGGAAGTTGACCAGAGTATGTATATATAAAGTAAGCACAACTTTTGGAATCAAGTTTTTCTGGAAAAAGATGTCAATAAATCTCAATGTATTGGGCTCCATAATAAATATTTAATAGAGAGCTTTATCATGCTAGACAGAAACTTTTTGGTGATTATGTTTCCTAGAATATTTGTTTATAGTGAGAGAGAGGAAGAAGTGGCAAAATTAGAGAGAGGATCCTTTTATGGTTTATTAAAAAAAATTATTCTTTTTCATATTCATGAAGTTTGAATATATCATTTGTTGCTGCAAATTAAAATTTTATACTAGGAGGACAAAAATTATATTGATGATAATTCTTTTCTCTCCAGCCCTTTCTCTGACATATAACCAAGGTATGTTTATTTCAGTAGAATATGGGAGAGAAAAGAAATAGAAGTGGGATCATATAGAAATATGACCATGTTTCTAGAAGATCTTGTTTTTGTTTCCTTTCCTCCCTCAGTCTTTTACCATACTTAATCACAAGGTCTAATAGATAAATTTATTTCTCCTATTAGTTAATTTGCTGAATTTGCTCAATAACATGTATTAATGTAGCATATTGAAGGAAACAATTATTTTGATGTAATTTTCTAACCAACATATGCAACTTACTTCAAACGTGAGGCACCAAACTCTTAGGAAATGATATATGATCCATGTCAAATCTAGCGGTAGTTGCACTTGCAAAGGCCATGCCCTGTTCTTTCTGCAATACAATCTTACGGGTTTTAAGAACTCTCAAAAGCTGAATTCTGCAGAGAAGAAAAATATGCATTTAAAATAGTTACTTGTTCAAAACAAAAAACAAATAGTAATATCTCAAACATACACAATATACTGGATTGATAATATTGTCGCATTAAAAAGTATCTGGGTTGGACTATCATCTATGCATAATGCTGCCATATATGTCAGTAGTAGAGAGTGATAAAACTTATCATGTCTATCTTAACAGTAATATGTGCACATCTGTATAGATAATATGGTCGTGACTAGAATGTAATATCGAGTTATCCTTGAATAAAATATTAAAATTTGCCTTACTACCTTGCTCATAGGAGAAAAAATCAATGAGTCAAACAAACCGGTATTGTCATGATACAACGATAAAGAAAACTAGTACATGGTACATAACTGAAACATGAAAATATCCACAAGTGATATTAACCATAAGCATTACGTAACAGTTTTCAAAAATATATTTGAATCATTCTCGACAATAAGAATTTTTGAATCACGGTGATCATTGAAAGCATCCATGAATTGATGTACTATACCCCTAAAAGGCTAAATCTTCCATATCTGCAAAAAGAGCTTATATCATCAGAAATTATCAATAATTTTTACACGAACTATTCAAGTACATATTACTGACTATCTTATAATGTTACATATTAGAATTTATAAAGATCATAATATCTAAATTGATCTAGGAAAAGGGAATATCTCAAAATACAATAATATATGAAAGTTCATGTTATTACAAAAACTAGTAAAGATGACATTGTATCACAAACATCCTTTTTTGTTCTATCATATTAAGTCAATTTGATTTAGAGAATACGTACCTAAGGATTCCTTTAACTATATTTTCAACAAACACCCATGTTCAGATTCGACTTTTGTCTTTCAACATTCTAATGAGTAAGATCATTGTAGTTTAGCCTTAAAAGTTTATATCATACTCAATATTTGAGTACAAACTCAAATATTAGATCTCAATAATCAGGTTTTATAATATTCAAGATAGACACAATCCTCTATTGACTTTTTTCACTCATGCTAACATTCAAAAATAAATGTTTGTAGAATCAATATTGGAAATGGTTTCAGACCTTTTGGAATCAAACAAGAATTTTTTTTAACAAAAATAATGGACAATAAGTGATAAAATTCAGTAAAATGTCAGTAAATACTTATATAAGAGGTGTTCTATTCTTCAATCTATTAAAATTTGTAGGTGTTCTTTTATTCACATCAATCGATCTTCTTAGGTGATGCTTTTATTCAGGAAAAATAAACACCCAAAAGTCATATTTTCTTGTAGCATCTTAGTTGATGATATTCGATTTTATAAAGGGAGCCTCCTCTTTGATTAAGCATTCTTATGTATTACATCACTTGATGAGATTAACTTCACATTCTATTAATTTAAAAGATGTCAACATAATTGTTACATATGCAAGGCTAAATTAAGTTGAAGGACTATTCCTTTGATCTAAATATTTCATACTCAACTTCATTATCTAATCATAAATTTCCATGGTTTGGCATGTTCAATCATATAACAAGTAAATGGAAGCACAATTCAAAAATATGAATTGAGTTAGAGGAGAGAGCAATAAGGTCGAAAATATACAAGTTTAACTGGAAGAGTATAATCCTCCAAAAAAAGTGTAAGTTCTTCATCCTCAAACATGTAGAGCAATATAGCACCTGTTGTCAGTTCTTCATTGTTGTCTCCTCCTCATCATGCTCGTGGAGCATTATGAGGTCCTCTACTTTACATGCAAACACCTTCATGAATATACGATACAAGTTCTTTACTTAGTGGAGAAATAAAATAGAATGACAATTTTGTGTCTTAAAATATCTTCTCAGTGATATAAAAATCTCGGGTGCTTAAGCGGAGTTTTTGATTAACTATGTCATCACTGACCAATTTTAAATGGTGAGTAGAGGGCATCAGAAATACCAACAAAAGAAACATAAAATAAGTTCATTAAGTGAAGACCTTTGGAGCAGAATCAGCATCAGCATTAGCAAAGATGGCTGACTGGCTTTCTTTCAGTCGAGTCTTCCTGAAACCATTTAGTCAATGACATAATACATACAGGATAGATCCACCATAATCTTCCTAAGAAATCCTTAGAATCACAGTTAACTTGTCTACAATAAAAAAAAAACACAACACAACACAAAAATAAATCAAAATAAAACACATGTTTCCCTTTGAAACTATAAATAGGCTATGGGAAATTCTTCAAACAGGTTATGGGAAATTATATAACTTGATGTAATTAAAAGCTTTAGTTCTCCTTTCTAAATCTTGTACCAGGAAATACCAGGAAGTAGCAAGATGACTGATGTCAGAGATACTCGGCCACATATCTGATGACCATTCTCCTAACTAAATTCATCGTACTATCAGAGATACTCGGCAACGAATATGAATTAAAGTCGAGCATGTAGGTAAGAACATGTTCAAATATCCCTATATGTCCAGATCCAAGACCCAAATCTCTAAAAGCAAAAGAAATTTTATAGAGATTTAAATTAAAAGTCCAGCAACAAATCAAGCAAAAAAATTTAAAAAAGTGGAGTAGAGTGAGAGAATCACACCATTGTTGCAGAGTATCTCCTCTACCATCTAGTTAGGAGATGGAGGGGCTTCGATGTTATGGAAGGATGTTATGTCGTTGTTCTCCCTCGGGGAGGAGTAAAACTGGCGGAAGGTTTCGTAAATGGACTGGTAGGAGCGACTGATGTCATCGCCTTCGCGGATGGGACATGGATTTATTGGCGACGGCTATAGCGGATTGTCCAGAGGTTAGGGACTAGCTTGCTGGAAGTGACACGCTATTCTTGAAGAGCTCCTGGAAGCACATATCGTGGTTAGGGTTTGGGAAAGGAGGGTGGGGTGTTTCTTTCAGGGAAATGAGAGAGGGGGGTTTCGCAAGAGTCGATCAAGAGTGTTTCTCTGGAGGAGAAAGGAGGTTTTATTAAATAAATGGATCCTCATCAACCGTCAACAAATATCCTCCAATTAAAAGAAAATCAAAAATTTACGAAAATTTTAGCTAAAATTTAAGCGAGAATTTCTCCATAACTGTATTACTTGACGGCTATAACTAAACCGTCAATAAATCAAATAATTTTTTTGATGGTTCATCTAAAACCGTCAAGTAATATGGTCAAATTTTGATACATAACAGAAAAATAGTGTTTTGTTGACGTATGTCTAAAACAGGTAAGATACTAGCTTTACTTGACGATTTTAGTTTGACCGTCAAGAACTAACCGTCATGAAAAGCCATTTTTCTTTTAGTGTCATCAATGTGAGTTCTTAAGCCACCAATTGAATGTTAAAACTAATCATGACTATGAACAATGATAACCACTAAACAAAACTTTATTGTCGAACCAATTAACCATAAAAGAAAAAGAAAGTTGAATCAAAGCTGAATATGTAAGCTTTAAACAAGATATCTCACCAAAAGGTACAGCTTAGACACTAACTCCTAATATAAATAGTTATCTAACTGGATACCCGAAAACCAATTTATTCTATATTAATTTTAATCAAGAATGTAATTTAACAAACATAAATTTATGACATTCAAGTACCAAAACATATCAACTTTACCATCAAACCCTGGCACAAAATAGCCTCCGGACAAAACTAAAAATGTGTCCTTTAAACACAACTTATGACCAAATCATAAAAACAAACACAAGAAACAATAACTCAAAGCTAAAAACTGACCTTTACATAATAAATATGACAAGAATGCACAAATTAACCTTCAAATCCTAATACACAATTATGTCATCGGATTCCAAAAAAGGCATATAGGATTCATACCATCACACATGGATGGCATTAAGGCTTGAACAACTTTGACATACACACATGGTTTAGTACTATACTCGTACTCACTCAATGGTGTTTCCACACTGATTCAACATATAAAATGCATTATAATATTTTAAAATAAGCAAACAAGGTAGGAGTTAGTAGTATTACCATATGAATAATATCCAAGGTGTTATTGTTTTGTTGACTGATTCCAAGTCTAAATTCATACTGATGTGGATTAGTACGAATAATCAGTTATTTATGGTAAGCACCTTTGACAATTAAAAATTTAAAAGATTATAAAAGTAAATTCACGAGTGATACAAAACTAAGAGTTTACCTGTTCCGATATGGATTCCTCAACAGTCAAAAAGAATGCAAACATATATTTTTGTTTATCGAGGAAGCTTGCTATTTTTGGTATATTCTTAAGAGAATACCATAGCTTCTATTGGTCAGTGCATTGATATAGATATATATATATATAAATTAACCCTTTGGATAAGAAATTATCATTTATGTTCATCAATCCTGCAAGTTATGTTGGCCAGTGCATTAATATCCTTATAAAAAGAATTAACAACTATTTACATCCATTTTAGGAGTTTAAAGATATAAAAATAACCAATGTGTATCATAATTCAGTGATGTAGTATAGCTTCTAAGACCTCGTATTGCTATTGACATTGTCAAGGTTTGAAGTCCAGTCCCTAAAACTTTTATGCTTATTTAATGAACAAACATATGGTTAAACTTCTCAACCCAAAGGTATCCCGACTTGAACTAATTTGTTAACATGTTAAAAGGGTTGGGTTTGGAGATTGACCATTTAAAGAAGCCAAAGGTAAAATTTATGCATCAATATAAAATTTTGAACAAGGAAACTGACCTTTTCAAGAAGCCCGTGCCACTATGATATGCATCATACTATTACTGGACGGGAGATGCAAATGAAAGGGGACATAGTTTATCGTTCTGTAGGTTCCTTGAGGACACAATTATACAGCTAACACATTCCTCCAACTTCTCCCTCAATTCAGCGACACTTGTTCCTTTGAAGCTGAATACTCCTCTCCGAAATTATCCATAGTTCCATCGTCTTCTGCAACGACGTAGTAGATGGTCCAACCGTCATACTTATACAGTAAACCACTAACAAAAGATGAAGACTGTAGCCAAACAAACAGTTCAAGGATAAAAAAGTAAATATTCGAGAAATCAACTAATAGCATTTAAACCTATATATAGCTTCATATAAGAAAATGAGACTAAAATATAGATAATAGCACAATCAAAATACAACCAAATTTGTATAAGAACATTAATAGACGCGCAACATCTTTTTGAACTAAATGCCATTGTTTGTGAAGAAAAGTTTATAGGAAACTTTTCTATTACAAACTATTGAAAAGAAAAAAAAAAGTAAAAAAAGATCCAAAACAAGAATCTAAGTACAGTTGATTCTGAAAAAGTATAGATATAGTGATCTGATCTGCGGATGATCACTTTACTCCTTGGATCACTAGACGATAAAAAAATGCACACGATGACAAAGAAATGTAGGGAATACTGTGAACAACTTGGAGAGTTGAACAATAAGAAAGCTTTGGCAACAATGACACGAGAAGCTTCTATTTCTCTCCTTTTGTTCTTGAATTTTAAAGACTTAATAATTATATCCTCTTTCTCTCTCTCTGTATGTGTGTGTGCTCCTCTCTGTGTGTCCCATTCGTAATGGATATACTGATCCTATATTTATAGAGTTTAGGAGCGATTATAATAGTGTGCGTGCACTTTGGATAGTCTGTACTATTTTACCAATGTGCGTGCACTTTTGGTGGACTAACATCCCATGTTCTGAATGAGTGGGTGTATAATTTGCTGTCTGCTTGACACGTAGCTTCCTATATGAGAAAAGTATAAGTCATGGAGATAATTATTTGTACACTTTTTACGAGAATCATGGCATGTAAGACATACACTCATAACTGCTCACTTTCAGTTAGAATAGTATGCACACTTTAGAAGTGGTCGAAAGACTGGCAAACTTTTGAAAAGATTGGCACTGCAGCACATTTTTGAAGAAATTGGTACTATGGCGTACTTTTGAAGAAGTTGGCACTACAACGCACTTTTGAAGAAATTGGCACAACGGTGCACTTGTGAAAAAATTGGCACAACGGTGCACTTCTGAAGGAATTGCCATAGTAGCACACTTCTGAAGAAATTGGCACAATGAAGCACTTCTGAAGAAGTTGGCACACTGACTGGGTAGCTAAACGACAATTGGGGTCTGCGTGTCGCAACACATCTATAATGATGACTTCTGACTCTTTAGTTTTTGTATCTGTCAACTATCTGTCTGCTACATTTATTGCTGAGAGAGAGAGATTGCGCATCTTTGAGCGTTTGTGTGCCAACTTTCGTATCATTAAGAAAGTGCATCACAATACGAAAGTGCGTCATCTTCAGAAGTTTCAAGAAAGTTCTCCAAAGTAAGAAAATATGTGTCTTCCTTCTGAAATAAGTAGAGAGTGTGCCATCCTCTATATTGATAGAAAGGACGTCATTCTTCTTCTGTTGGATTTATTTTTAGAAAACTATGCCAATATTTTGACGCACAATTTTTATACTTCTACAAGACCCCCTTTAAAGTTTCTGAATTCGTTCAGATGAATTCAAAAATACATTCAATTATATGTATAAAAGTTGTTGAGATATTTTTGCCTACACTCTGGGCAGAATCCCAAAAAGATTTGCTGATATGGCTGACATGTACGTATCTTTTACTTGCTTTTTGGTTTTGATGCGTTCTTTGAGCAGATGTAAGTGGCTTTTTAGGAGCTGCGGGCAGCTTTTCAGGAATTACTTTCGAGAGATATGCCAAACTTTGGCATATTTTCTCCTTTAAATAGGTGCAAAAGTTTACCAACAATCCTAAACTTATCTCTTTCTTGCTGTGAGACTTGAGCATGGCCACCGTTAAGTATGAGCCTACGAAGGTGAACATAGCAGTATGGCTCTATCAGCTTTGTTGTCCGTTGAGATGATGCAAGAGGAGATGCTTCTCAACGATATTGCTGTGGAGCTTTTTGTGTGATGAATCATGAAAGGATATCATAGGCATCATTATTCATATTGAACTAACAAATTACCCATAAGACTGTTTGTTGTATTCAAACCCAGCTCGTTGGACTTACTCTCTTAACATGGCCCAGTTCTGATTACATGGTAGGGATTGGAATCCCCAATCAAGACTTCTAGTGGTGGCGCTGGATGGCGATGGCAGAAAAGCTTTCGTTTGACTGGCCATGTCCTCTATCTAGTCAGGACAGAAATAGGTTTGTGCTAATTTAAACAGGCCTAGTCCAATATTGCATCCACGCCCACATCATGGATTTTTATTCCATAGTGGTTTGCACAGAGGAGCCCATATCTTTTGTTCCTAAAAAAATAAAGTAGCAAACGAGACACAAATATGGGGATGGATCTGTGATAGATCCCCATCACATAAAAATCTGGGTATAATAGTTTTCCATATGTATAATCAAGACTTTGGTCGATGTGGATCAGAAAAGACTGAATATGCTGACTTTTTCCTGTCATCTCATTGATACGCACACAAAATATGTACTTAGAAAAATCTGGGTTTTGTGCGCACTGTGCGGTTTGTCGCATACACTTTTGTAACCATTTCTGTAAATTATTTGATCATGAGCACTATGTAACATTTTTTATCGATTAGACAAATTTGCGTATATGGGAATCCTCAGAGCAACATATAAAACAGTTTTATGTTTTGTATTATGCTCTTCGTTTGGGGAAACAAACCGTCATCTCAATTAACTGAGGAGTCATATTTGGGAATTCAAACTGTCATTTCCTATCTTATAGATATTAGAGTTGCTTGTTCCATTCTTACGAAGACTTGCAAAATAACTTTTCAGGCTACTTCCAAGAGGAAAGACGAGAAATTTGATGAGACCATTGTTCCTCCTTCTGCTATCAAGCCTTCTTCTGCTGAAGAAAAGAAAGAGGTGTCTATTGTCCAACCGAGTAAAATAGATGTCCTCTAGGATCTTATTGATCCTTTATTGGGTAAACCTACCCAACTTTAGATTGATGTAATTGATCCCCTTATTTTGTCTGCTTTCGTGGAAGAACGAGAAGATCAGGCAAGAATAATGGCTACCCGTCAAACATTTGCATATTATGACATCTGTATCCTTCATGCTCTAACAATATTTGTAAATAATTTGGAATATTCTGACTCATTATCTCCTTAAGTATTTGTATTATTCTTTCTCATTTTCCATAACTAAAGAAATTTAGTTTTACCTTCGTGATATTTTTTAATCGAGACCCATTGAGTATATATCTGCTCAGAGGTATTATGGACATGGCCGAATAATTTCGTGAGGGAATTTGGAAGACTTATCACTAAAGGCATACTCATGCTGAGTACAAGTGACAATTTTTTTGGGATGCAATACTATCAGAGGAGATATGGACGTGATAGCTAACTTAGTTTACTTCACTGGGGAAGAGAAGAAAGAGTAGTCAAAGGGTGAACTATTATCTTCTCTTTAGGGGATAATAAATGAAATATGATTCAGAGGTAATATGGACATGAATAATATTATACTTATTGACTGGTGAAGAAATATGTGAAATTATTTTCAACCCAACTGGGGATCAGGAATAGGATATTCTTAAAATAACTAGGCTTTAAGAATAAAATATTTTTCTTTAGAGTGAATCGTTTAGATAATCTCAACGAGAATGTTCTGTTGGATCTGAGTATTGTCCCGCTAAAAAACTTTAAGGACCCATTACCTATGTCTTATTCAAAAATAAATATAGATAATAGTTTGAGAGGCCATGTAGGCTACGAGTTGTTGGGGATTTAAAGATGTATTTGTTGTACATCTTTTTTTAATCTGCTGGAGATGAAGAGGAATATGTCGTCCTTAGATATAATACTTCTTGAGAAATTTGTCGTTGATAGGCTTTATTGTCAAATCTTTTTTACATTTAGAGAGTCCATTGGTTCCATTGGAGAATACTGTATCCACCACATAAGGACCTTCCCACTTAGCTTAGAATTTGTCTTACTGAAAGGCCCAATTCACCGACCTAGAATAATCTTTCATTGACCTTTTGATTAAAAGCTCTAGAAATGCATGCTTGGTATAGCTCAATATGTTGTTGAGCGTACAATCACTTTTTATCCAATGCTTTTAATTCTTGCAGGTGCAATCAATCATTATTCTCTACTATTAGCTCATTAGCAATGGCTATTCAAATAAAAGGTATCTGGATTTTGGGCAAAAGAACTGCTTTACATCAGTAGAACAAAGAGAATGATATACAACCAATTGGAGTTAGAACTGTTGTACGATAAGCCAAAAAATACTCTCTGAGTTTTTTATTCCAATCGTGTTTGTTGGATGAGACAAACTTTTTAAGGAGTTTGATTATGGTCTTGTTGAAGGATTCTATTAAGCCATTGGCTGCTGGATTACAGGCCGTAGATGCTATATTCTGGATTCGATTCTTGTCACAGAACCGATAAAATGCTAGACTCGCAAATTATAGCCCATTTTTATGTATTATCCTCTGGAGAATTTTGAATCAATAGGTAACATGGTGTTTGAAGAATTTAATTATGTTGGACGTCTTAACTTCGATGAGTGAGACTGCTTATGCCTATTTGGAGAAGTAATCGGTTATTACATGTATAAACCGATGTCCTCTAGAATAAGATGGATTGATCGGACCAATAATATCCATTCTCCAAGCTTCAAAAGGCCAGAAAGGAGCTATAGGGTATAAGAACTCTATTGGTTGGTCGATAAAATTAGCATAGATTTGGCATGACCAGTATTTATGAGCATAATCTATGGCATCTGCCACTATGGTGGGCCAATAATAACCCATTCTCCTGAGAAAGTCTTATAATTTAGGACCTAGCTGATATGCTCTACAAATACTAACATGAGCTTCCTGGAGTGATTATCTTGCTTCAGGGTTAAAAAGATAACGTAGCATCAATCTCTCATAAGAACGATGATATAATATTTTGGATGAGGCATCATAATAGAATTAGAGTGAACGTCATTTAATAGAAGTGACTTCTTTCAGATTTTCTGGAAGAATCACATAAGTAACATAGTCTATAAAAGAGTCTCTCCAATCTTTATCTATGGAGGTTGACTTTATGACGTAACTATGTTCAACGTGCAAGTTATTTTTTATACAGAATAATTGTTGTCCTATTAGAATAATTGATTATTATCTCTTTAGGCGACCGGCCAATGATGCTGCTAAACTGGCCAAAGCATCAGCTTCCATATTTTGTAACCGAGGCACATGCTCGATGAAGAATCCTTTAAAAGTAAAATCCTATTTGATTACCGCTTGGTGATAAGGGATGAGGTCTTTATGTTTAACTTCGTACTCTCCCCTGATCTAATTGACTATCAGCTTAGAATCTATGTAAACTTTAAGATATTCTATATCCAATTCTTTAGCTAATTGGAGACTAATAAGTAGAGCATTACATTCTGCCACATTATTGGAACATGGTTCACTGAAAGGATATGCTCGATGAATGAGTAGTTTGTTAGGAGATACTAGGACTATGCCAACTCTAGCTACTATATTGCCTTTGGGTACTATTCTTGATACGCAATCAAAGATTAGTTGCCAGGTGTCATCTCTCATAGCCATATTAGACTCTAAGAATTTATCTGGGATGTCATCAAATAGTTTAGACATTTTTGGTACATGATAAGCTGCCAGGAAGTGATCTTTTTCTTGACCCTTCACTGCTTTTTATGGGACATATACCATGTCATAAGGTGATAGCAATATTGGCCATGTGACTAACCGATAATTAAGTGTACTTGGCTTAGTCATCAATACCCGAAGAGAATTTACTCTGAATATGACTTGAATGGTTTGACCTGATACGTAATGTCGTATTTTCTGAATAACAAACATCAAGGTGAGGCATTCTTTTTTTAGCAAAATATATCGATGTTCAATGCTGACCATCTGCTACTGAGATAATATATTGACTGTTCATGGCCTTCGTTACTCTTTTGTGCAAGAAGATCTCCTAAGGAGTGATCCATTGCTCGAACATATAGCAAAAATGGTTTCCCTACCATCGAAAACTCCAGAACTGGCATGTTTGTTAAATATCGTTTGATGTCGTCGAACGCCTATTGACATACTCTATTCCAGACAAAGGTACACCTTTCTTCGTTAACTAAGTGAAGGGTCGACATCGTCCCGATAGATTGGAGATGAATCACCTAATGTATGCAAGATGGCCTTACAGGCCATGAAGTTCTTTGAGATTATGTGGAGGCTGTATTTTGCGGATAGCTTTGATTTTATCGGGATCAATGTGAATACCTTTGGAGATTATAACAAATCTGAGGAACTTGCCACTGGAGACTCCTAGAAAGGATTTAGTTGGATTCATCTTCAATTGGTGATGGCACATCAATTCGAACACATTCTTTAAATCTTGAAGGTAATCATCTTTAAGATGGCTCTTGATAGCATTATCGTCTACATAACATTCTATTGTTTTCCGAAAATGCTTATAGAAAATTATAGTCATGGCCGTTGATATATTACACCTGCATTCTTTAAGCCGAAGGGCATGACTGTATAACATTAAACTCCCAATGGTGTACGAAAAGAAGTATGTTTTTCATCATCAGGTGACATCTTAATTTGATTGTATCTAGTGAACCCATTCATGAAGAACATACGTTCAAATTCGTGTGTATTATCGACCATGACGTCTGTGATAGGATGAGAAAATTTATCTTTTGGATAGGCCAAGTTCATATCTGGATAAACTACGCAGACCCGGATCTTTCTATTATTTTTTATTACTGGAACGACATTAACTACCCAGTCTAGATGTTGCTCTTCTCGCACAAAGCCACATGCTATGAGTTTCTTGACTTTTGCTTCAATTGCATCCATCATATCTGGATGAAATTGTCGTTGATGTTGTTTTACCGGTTTAGCATTAAGAAGAATATTGAGCTTGTGTATGGCTATTTGAGGATCTAGGCCAAGCATTTCCCCATAACTCCAACCGAAGACATCGATATACTCATTTATTAGCTGGAGTAAAGCTTGTTGATCTTCTTCAGGAAGACACTTGCTAATAAAAATTAGTCTTGGAAAAGATTCTTCTCCTAAATTAATTTAGATTATTTTATCCTCTGTAGGTGGTTCACGTTGCTCAAATCAACGATCCCATTGAGTATCCATTTGTTGTGCCAATAGATAGTTCTTGAATGGTTCTAATAGTTCAGCGTCTTTATCATCTGGGAAAGTTGACACCATATTTATAGAGAAAACCTGTTTAAATATGTCACCCATGCTTTCGTCAGAATCTCACAATAATGAGTCAGAGGAATGAGAATGCGTCACTTGTTCCGATTCTGATTTTTTAAGACTTGTTGGTGGTTTAACGTATCCTATAATATGACCAATTCATTGTAGTATATTTTTGGCTTGCCTTTTGGAGAGTAGTGACGTATAGGAGTCTGTATGCCTTTTTTATAATTTAGTCCTAAACCAGATTTTAAGTTGTATCACATCCTTTGCATAATATTCTTGGATGGTAGGATGTAACAATATGGTTGTATCTTTCCACTATCCCTAGCAAAGTCGCCATCTTCTTTGCGAAGAAATTTTTGTACAAAAATTTTGTGTTACAAACTATTAAAAAGAAAGAAAAGTATAAAAAGATTCTAAATAGAAATCTAAGTACAGTTAATTCTGGGAAAGTATAGCTGTAAAGATCTGATCTACGGACCATCACTTTACTCCTTGGACCACTCGACGATGAAGAAGTGTACATGACGTCAAAAAATATAGGGAATGCTATGTTCAACTTGGAGAGTTGAACAATAAGAAATGTTTGGCAACAATGGCACGAAAAGCTTCTATTTCTCTCCTTCTTTCTTGAATTTCAAAATCTTGAAAATTCTAGCTCCTCTCTCTCTCTCTTTCTATCTGTGTGTGTGCTCCTCTCTTTGTGTCCCCCTATAGTGGATGTACTGATCATCTATTTTTAGAGTTTAGGAGCGGTTATAAGAGTGTGCGTGCACTTTAGACAGTCTGTACTGTAGAAGCAAGAAAAATCTCTTCATGCGCTCTAATTTAGAGTCAACAAATAAGCAAGAGATGCATAACAGAGGTGGACGCATAATACCCTCAGATACATGATATCCCGAGATATATGCCGCCCTTTCATGCATCATCCGTACAGCCATATTAGGGCATTTATGACTCTCACAAAATATATAGTCATCCTGACCGCCTCGAATCCTGTACCGAGGGTTATAATCTGGGCTGACGGCTTCGTTATAATTACGTTTGGCAGTATACAACTGATCAAATGCCACGAATGTAGAAGACGAAAAAAATTCATGCGTCTCTGGCCCAATGTGTCACAGACTCCATGCATTCCATGCGTTTCTGACCCAATATATCTCAAACTCCATGCGACCCATACGCCTCTATCCTAATGCGTTCCATGTATCTCTAGCACAACGCATTCCAGACTCTATGCGGTCTATTCATCTCTGGCCTATTGTGTTCCAACTAACAAGATCTTTCCATTACAACTAAAGAGACCTTTGTGCAATTGATGCGGGTTACGCGTCTAAATGACCAAGTCACACATACAATGGGCTGAAACGACCACAAGATCTCATCAACAGTAAATCCTAACCAAGCACACAAGGCAGCTTCACCGTGATATATGGCTACAGTTGCAACATCATTCTATGGAAAAAACCCTATGCGGCCATCAAACAGGGGCACATACAACATCTATAGCATGCGATCATAGAACAACTATAAATAATAGGGTACTATCCCATACAAAGGGCTGGCTGGCTATCTGCGAATCTACACTCAAGGGATCGAAAAGAGTTGTTGTATCAGATAGTCCATTGAGTAAAGTGAGTTGCAACATGATTGGAAGTATATGCATGTGTAAGGATCGAAAAGAGTTGCTGTATCAGCTTCACCGTGATTAAATTTTTGTTTCAGCTTTTGAATATTTGACTTTGAGGAAAGTATATGCATTTTACTTTAAATTGTTCGAGGAGTTAGTTTTGAGGACTTTATTATGAGGATAAAATTTATAGTGGAAGAGATATATTAGTATATGAGTAGATAAGGTACATATGTAAGGACCTGTTGGCTTGAGCATGATTGAGATTGCACTGCAAACTGACTTGGGTGTCCATCTAGGATTGTATTAGAGGGAGCAGTACTTAGTATGGTGTGTTGCATTTAATATACACTTGAGTGATAAGAACAACTAGTATCAACAGTTGTAGTAGGTAAGAGAGTTAGCGGTGGGTGTGCTTGTAGTAGAACTGTGGTACCTAAAGGGGTAGAGGTATCAAACCTTGGATGCATCATTGACCTGTGCAATCACAATTAGGAATATTTCTAATCTATTTATCTGTTATCCTTAATTTCCTTCTGGATATTGTTTCTTTAGAACTTTACTGTCCTTCCTTGATAATATCGCATTTATTGCCTTAATTGACTCTTTTGGATCTATCCTCAAGATGTCGCCTAAGATACGATCTATGAGTGTGGGAGCACCAGCTTTAGAGGGGTCTGCCACCTCTCTACCTGATGGACAGACAGTCATAGTTCCTTCTATATCTCCGATGCATGTGGGGGTATCCGCACTTTTTGCGGATCCTTCTCCCCTACCTGTTCAGAGGATTGTCGTAGCTGTGCCGGACAACCTTCCTCCTCCACCGACTCCATTTTTCGGAGGTGTGCCCATTGATGGGGCACAGATTTTTACCTTAATCCAGGGCATGGTAGATGCTCAGAGAGTGATGGCAGATGCTTAGCGAGTTTAAGCTGAGGCTCAGAGGGTGCAAGCAGAAGTGCACCAGGCACAAACCGAGCTGATGAGAGAGAGCATAGAGAATGCTCATCAGGTGACTCTCCAAGCTTTGGAGAGAGTAGCACAATATCAGCAGTTTCCTGGCCAGTAACAGCAGAGATCAGGCACTATAGTGGACTTCAAGAGTATGATGCCTCGAGAGTTCAAGGGTATCGAAGGGATACTCTACGCTGACGACTGGCTAGAGGACATAGAGAGGAGCCTGCGATTGGCCCAGATTTCGGAGAGCTTACGGATAGAGGCAGTCGGCAGTCAGATGTTCGATATCGCACTCACGTGGTATCGCACGGAGCTGAGACTTACAGCACAAGGACTTACTTGGGAGACCTTCAAGGAGCTCTTCAAGGAGAAGTTCTTTCCCGACGTGGCATTGGGAACCTTGAAAAGTCAGTTTCATGACTTGGTCCAAGGAAATATGTCGGTCGATGAGTACGCTGCAGAATTCTGTAGATTGAGCCATTTTGCATCGTCTATGATTTAAGACCCAAGAGATCGAGCCCAAAAGTTTAGGAAAGGGCTGACGAGAGAGATTAGGTCCCGCACTTCCGGTAGTCGTACCGCTACCTTTGAGGGTATCTTGATGGATGCCCAGATTACAGAAGAGGATATGGATCTCAGGCCTAAGAGGAGTCATAATATTTCTGGAGATACGGATGGTAGCGCCGGACCAGCCAAGCCTCCACATATTCAGCAACAGCCGAGGATGTTTCAGTATCAACAGCAGTATCAGGCACCAGTTCGTGTTCAGCAGGATCAGCAGCAGCATCCAAGAGCGACACAGCAGACTTGTCATTTCTGTAAGAAGCCAGGTCACCTTTGGGAGAGCTATAGATTGAGACTAGGACTTTGTTTGTACTGTGGTGATACAGAACACCGAATGAGGGATTGCCCTCTAGCTCAGCGTACAGCTCCAAATTTTAGAGGTCCAGTTAAGCCACTTGTGGAACTGCAGATTGCTCAGCACCCGCGGAGGGAGCCACCCCAGCCGGGTAGAGCATTTGCGATAACGGTCGAAGAGACCGATACTGCAGGTAACGTGATAGAATGTTTGTTCCTTTCTTTCCTTCTGTCCTCTCTATTGATTGATTGATTGATTCCTTAGTACCGTAGCTTTTATTCATGATTTTTTTGTTAGAATATAGTTAGTAGTACACCCTGACAGAGGCTGCAATACCATGACCATACATGTTTTCCTTAGATTGCATAGTGAATGACTGTAGGTAGAATTTTCGTAGACTGTGATTATTGGGGTTGACCATAGTAGATTTATGAAAAGGTTATGACTTGACAAGGGAAACAAGATACTTAAAATTTGATGATAAATATTGATTTAAATAAAGGGTTAAGAATTAATATGGAAGAATTGATGAATCATTAATTTTATCAAGATTGAGATATGATTAAATTATCATTGAAATTCGAGGATAAATATTAACTTATATGAAGAGTTAAGGAATTAACATGGCATAATTGATGATTTATTCATTTTAGGAAGATTCTGATATGATTAAATTGGTTATTAAAATTGAAGAAAATTAGGGAGATTATCATTATCACTATGTGATTGCAAGATATGAAATTAAAATTTTATATTATGAATGTTGCATTTGAAGATTCCATAAGTGTCGCATTGTTGAATGTTTTGTAGAAAAAGGAAATTGAGGAATAAAAATTATTAATGGATTAGTGTTGAATTTAATTCTCGGGATGAGGATTTAGATTTTTGAATATGCATCGATTGGATTTAAATTGAGGAGTAAAATCATAAATGGATTAGTGTTTAAATTCAAACTTTCCGGATGATATTTTAAATTTTATAAATATCCGTTGATGAAATTAAATTGAAGGATTGGATTTATGGATTTGTGTTTTTTATGGAATTTCTTAATATGCATTGAGTGAATTTGAATTAGAGGATTGGATGCTAAATTTTGAGTATTTAATTTTTAACTTAAAATTTTGGGGGAAAATTGTGAAAAAATGGAATTTGATTTTTAATTCGAGGATTTTTAGGAATATGATAATTACGAAATTTTGAAAATTATGAAATGACAATGTGGATTACTACCTGATTTTGTGGTTGATGAATTTAAAATTTTGATGGAAAATAATAATGTGTATGAGTAAATACTATTATGAAGATTTGAATTTCGAGGACGAAATTCTTTTAAGGACGGTAGACTTGTCACTACCACGTTCCAAAAATAGGGGTAATTTTGACTTTTTATATGTATTTGATATTGCATGTATTTAATTTAAATAATTGTATGAGATGTGTATTTATAAATATATTATATGTTGTGTTCTTAATGTTGAGCTAGTAGACTGACCTAGAAGCCCACTAGATGTACACCTGACCAAAGTGTAGGGTTATGAATTTTATTGTATTATTTAGGATTTAATTATTGGAGATAGTAAATAATTACCGTAATTTCTTTAATTATTGTGCCTTGTCGTTGCTTCGATATTTGGAGCGCTACCCCTAGCTTTTGCCTTCCAACAAATTTCACTTGCCCTAGATGTGCCCGCCTTCCATTCTGACATTTTTTACAACTCATAAGTATGCTCTCTTGAGTTTCATTTTAGCCACACAATATTTGTCGCGGACGTTTATTTAATTTTTTGAATAAATTCTAACTTTGTATCGTTGTGCGTTCCAATCGAAATTAGAGGCAATCTTGACCAATTTTTTATGCTACCCAAATTAGGGTAATATTCTGTTCTGAGTCGTCTTCACTAATAATATTTGTGACCCAACATAATTTTGGCCCCATGTACTCCTAATTAATTTTAAAACACAGCTTGCATATATTTCTAATTAAATTGGGCATACCATTTTGACTAATCCTGTTTAATCCTGACTTAATCCAAATACCCCACTAATTAAGCCCATACCAAACACACAATACCCCCTCACCCTACAAAATGCCAAACACTGAATCGCCCACCAATTTTTCATCATTTCATTTGTCTGTGTAAATACCCAAATTTAAGGGGGCTAATTTGCAATTATTGCATTAGGTGTCAACACCCCATTGGTTTAACCAAATAGAGAAGCCCAAAATTTGACTAGTCAACTAAAACCCTCTCCATGTATAATTGATTTTCTCCATGACGAATCCTGGCCACCCATTTAAAATGGGTGCATCAACACCACTCATTTCCCACTCACCATCCTATTTAATGTCCCATCACACACTCTTCCTAACCTAGACCTAATCTCCAAACCTAGGGAAGCCCCCATCATCCTTCCTCCACACAAGCTCCCAAACCGTAGCATTCCATTCTTTCTTCCTTTCTTCTTCTCTTCTTCTTCTTCCTTTCTTCTTCACCTCCTTTTTATTTTTGAATTTAAATGAGGGGGGGGAACACCTCCACTGTTCACCCACACCCAGCCACTGCTCCGGTCACACTCCCCCGACCCCGGCCTGTACTCCGGCCGAGCTTACCCATCAGTCCGGTCTGTCTCCGGCAGACGACCCCGGCCAACTCCCCCTTGCTACTCTCCTCCCGAGCCCGAGTCTTCCCCGACGACAGCTGCATTCCCTCCTCCGGCCTTAACTCACCATCACCATCCCCTACTCCGGTCAGCTCTTCCACCGGAGCCCCTTACGGCCACCACCCTATCACCACCACCACACGACACCTTTTCCCCCCCGACGGCCAACCGAACTCCCTCAGAACCACCCCGCTCTGCCTGAAGCCCCCACTCCCTGCTCCAGCATCGAGTTCCCTCCTAGCACCTCCACCGACCATGAGAACCTCCACCACCATCGTCATCAGCAACCTCGACGAGCTCCACCTTCAGCCCGACGAGATCCTCCGCTCCCCGCCACGCTGCTACTCCGGCCTGAGTTCAGCGACCACCCTGCTCTCCCCCGGAGTCCCCTCGCTGCACCTCAGTTCACCACCACCACAAGCACCAACTGTTAACTCCTCATGATCGGCCAACTCCGGCACCGCCCGGTCGACTTCTCCATCTCAACCTCGGTCAAGTCCCTCTAAACCAGTACCACCACCCCGCAGCGCAGCTGACCCCCTGCTGTCCCCCTACTCCTGCAGCATCAGCCACGAGTCTTCCCCGACACCCTCAGCTGCATCCCCGACGGCCTCCGGCTGCACTCGAATCACCACCACCTCGCCATCGTCGACGACTTCGTCATCCTCCTCGTCATCGTCATCTTCGCCAACCCCGTGCACGCGCTCAGGTACGACTTCTACCCTCACGTACGCATGTACGTACGTATGTATATTATATACGTATTTGGGTGAAATTTGTGTGTAGGTATGCATATAGTATATCCCCTATTAGTGTATATATACATATATATATATGTATATATATATCATATAATTCTCTATTTTAGTATATACATGTATTCAATGTATATTAGTATATTAGTATTAAATAATAGATGTTATTAAGTATTTTAGTACGTATTTTAGTACGTATTTTGGTATGTATATATACATATATATATATATATATATATATATATATATATATAGTATATGTTTAGTAATATATATAGTATTGGTATACATATATATGTACACATACGCGTATATGGTATGAGTATTTAATTGGTATATGTATAAACGTAATATACGTATATTAGTACTTGGTAAATATTTAAATGTATATATTTTCAACATACGTATTCTTTTGTAATATATGTATTGGCATATATTTTTAGACATATATATACATATAGTATTAATTCTATTTAGTATATATATATATATATATATATATATATATTATATATATATATATATATATATATATATACATATATATATATATATACATATATATATATATATATACGTATTGTATATCTCTCTCCATAATATATGTTTATATATATATACAAAGTATTAGTTTTATTTAAAGTATATATATACATATATCTATTATTGTAATTAATGGATATTAATATATATGTTAGTTAATGATATGTATAATATATATATAGGTACTAGATGACCCGAGTGTAAATACGGATATCCCGTAACTACACATGACCTATGACCCTGTGAACTGTTAGCAGATTGCCACATGTACACTGACGTACTGGCAAGCCTCGTATCATTTTGATCGTCTGTCTTGCACAGCAATCACGGATGCGACGCCCGTGCAACTTGACGCACTTGACCCTAGTTGACTGGTGCCATACCTGGCATAGCCCCTGAGTTCGATGTATTTTTTTATTGTGTTAGTATAGCATCTGATGCAATATTGTATTATTTTATTATATGTCATAGGACTGTTGGATCATCCAGACGATACTCTGGGACAGGATATTGGTTTTACCAGCTAAGGACCCAAGGCGAGTATATTCTTTGATTAGCTTCATATTTATGATATCTCCTATGTTCATTGTATCTAGTATAAATATTCATATTCTCGACACGCTGGTTACACGGATTGGTATATACGGATCTCGTCATGAGTTTTTATTCCTTGTTCATGTGTAGCTTGTACAAGTCTTGTTTTATTGTTATCTTGTATATGTACAGACAATAATTTCCGGGGAGATTTGCTACCTTCCTAGGGAATCTCGTGCCATAGCGTACCATGGTTGGATCTACTATACCAGTCGGGGGTGGAGAGTATTTTAGTGTAGATATGTGATCATACCCTTCATGTACAAGTCTTGCTCACATGTTAGTATTGGTCATACACCGCACGTATGACTAGCCAGGCCATTTATTCCTGTACAAGTTCCCAAGCCGATCACATGTTAAAGCTAGTACTCACACACTTAGCCATAGTATTCTTGCTCATTGACATATTGTTCCTTCCCGTATTTACTTACAGTATTTCCAGTATTTCCTTTGTTGTATATCTCTCGTACATGTACATGCATCTTGTATATTTCTATCTATATACTGCTACATAGTTTATATCATTGATATAGAACTGCAATTAGAAATGTACTTTGCTTCTTCCTGACTGAAAATATTTTTCCAGACTATGCCTTAGAGGACCGGTATCCGACACTTTATGGACCACAGGGTGAGTAGCTGCAGACTTGGACTTGGTAGTTCAGTTGTGATTCCGGGAGGTCTAGCCGGAATAGTTATCTAGTTAGTTTCTTTTAGTAGTTTATTTTGGTACCGAATTTGTCTCTGGCATACTTTATTAAAACATGGTTATTTATTGAGTTAGATTATTTACCTTTAGACTTGTGTTGTTCTTATTTTTCTTTGTTCGATATCTTATCGTGCTGTGGTTATGTGATTGAGTATGTTGTTCATATTATATTGTGTCATCCGTGCCTCCTTATGGAGATTGGATGCTCGTGTGAGATTGCTTAGATAGTATCATGACCTTGACAGCGTTATACCGCCGATGCTGCGGCGTAGGTTGGACGTACCCGCATAC